>JAUYWH010000020.1:3428270-3469083 GCA_034779795.1 Ctenopoma multispine
CATGTTTGTGGCTGTAATGTGACAAAATGTGGAAAAGTTCAAGGGGGCCGGATACTTTCGCAAGCCACTGTATGTTGCTGGTTTGCCTAAGTTCTTTGACATTTTCACAATTAAAACCACACAAGCCACAGTATTATAACCAGTTATAAAATAGTGTCATCTGCATAGAGGGAAAACTGTCAGATAAAGATAATGGTGAAACCAGTTGACAAAACAGTTATTTAACACATCCTCCAGTGTGATATTTACTTCATATACTATTAGCTAATAGTTGCTAAGTGGGTTTAATGCACATTAATGCAGTTTTAGAAAACGCACTTTTATTCACATATTTGTAGGAAGTTACAGTTTCCTTATGGAAATCTGTTTTGATCTCCCCCTATTTATCGTCTCTTAAATTAGTGTATAAATGAGTCCATTGCACTTTGGACACCATTTTGTTGCTGTTATAATAAACACAAATGTATTAATAGAGCATATTTCCTTTTCAGTCACATGTAATGGAAACCCATATAATAACGTGGAGAATTTTAGTAAATATTTTGCCATCAGAGATAAATTTTGTGACTTCATAACTAGTCACTTCACTGTTACCTGACAGTATTGTTTGACCTTTAAACCTTGACACAATATTATTACTACAGATAATTACTGTTAAAATACCAAAGTGAAAGCATTCAAACTTTAATGGAGCTTTTACAAATTCTAGATTTGTCTAAAATCTAAATTATAGGCATCAGCACCGCAACCCGATACCTGCATGCAATTCACCACCTGGACTCTTCATTTCTGTTTTAATTTAAGTGAGCAGTACAAACTAATTTATTACACACTTGTGTTCTGAGAAAAACTACATTTTCATTTTCATTTACTTTAATGGACTTAAATGCTTATTTGGAAACACATTTTAATGGGGTTTAGCTGTGTTGTTACCTGTAACACCTGTTCATCCAGGCAAGGCTCTTCTGCTGAAAGTGTTCTTGTGTTATATCCTCATACTGATTTGATTTGTTGTAGGAATGTATGATAACTGGTTACTGAGTGAGAAAAAGGAGGGAAAATATTCTGTTTATACATCAACTTAAGTCAGCTAGCAGGTGTTGGGTCTACCAAGAAATTCAGATTTTCAGTGTGACTCATACTGCACTTGAAACTCAAGAGGTATGATTGGTTAGTGAATGATTTAATTTGCAGGTACAGCTGGTGTCCTGTACGCTCACTAGCAGCAAATTATGCTGTTGAACAATATCACAAACTGACCTGAGAGCGTCCTCATTCACAGCTAAGCCGCCGTTTCTCTTTTTGTGTAAATGTCTGGGAGGTTTGGGTAAATATATGCTCAATTTTAAATGTGACACATTCATAATATAAGTTCTCACATACCAAGTCTGAACAACACACCCTACAACAACTCATTTCATTTTCTTATTTTTACTATTCTCATTCATATGAAGGGGGTAGACAAATCAGAAACACCTCCCACTTTAATACAATACAGTAAAAAACAAATACAAACTAGTGACTAGACCATGAAGTCGAACGCTCACTTAAACTTCATAACCTTAATGAAACAAGGATTTGCTGCTTATATGTTGTATTAGACAGCTAATTTCACCTTATTGAAGCCATCTTAATGACTTCACAGTAGAAAAAAAGCTGATGAGCTGAGTCTTACAGGTTGTAGTCAGTAGTTTTCCATTTTCTTCATAGAAAACTAAGCAACTAATTTGTTCTTAGCTTTGATGTTTTAAACCATAAACACTTTAGACACATTTTACACTCAAACCCATTTTTTATGCTTTGGTTCTTTTGTCTGCTTTTACAGAAAATCATGCAGCTTTGACTGGTGTGTTGACTGTGTGCATGGTAGAAATCCTGCTTTTGAGTTTAGACTTACATTTTTGGTTAGTTTAGGTTGAAGTGTTAAGTTATTATCTCTGTTCATCTTAGAAATGTAAATTCTCCTGTTGCTTTGCTAGTTTAATGTCATATAATTTTTAAATGAACTAAACGTGAATACAAAGTTTAACAAAGTGAGGAAATTGAGTTGGCTTGACGGTCACACAGAGTAATTACAGATAGATTTGTTTTCCTTATACACTTGTCAGTTTAAAGAGCCTGTTCTTCTTATTTTCATAAACAATTTACAGCAGCAGCTGATGAAGCCAGAATTAGAAGAGAGTAATAGAACAAACATCTGTGACTGCTCCTAGTGATTCAGCTTCATTGTGGTTGGTGTCATTTACAGTATTAAGTAAAGAAGCAAGAATCACTTAAATTAACATATATTAAAGACACAGAAAGTTTTTATCATGAATGTCTAGAGAACTTTAATTCTTCAAAACAGTGCATGCTGGGAAGTCTGTTAGTTTATTGTTGTTTCTGTAAAAACCTAATTTATTGAGTTGAGTGAACAGAAGTTCATTCATTTAACTTTTCTTTAATTCAAAACATGTCAAGATAAAACAACTCATGTTTGGGTCTCGACATTCTAATTTTAATGAGTTGAACACACATATAGTATTCACATTAAGTGAATGACAAATGTTTATCTAATTCTACTAAAATCCTGTGTGATCTTATAGTGTATTTGTGAGCATAAATGGTAGAAAATAATTTGACACAGAAAATAAAGCAATCCAGACTATTTAAACAACAGTGTGGTGTAGAGTCTGGCAATTGAGTGTAAAACAAAGATGTACAGAGCCGGTATCCAGTCAAATCATACAGTCTTTGAGGACTCTTATAACAAACAACATAATTAAAATATGTTTAATCACAAAGGTACTTATGGGTTTGTTTATTAGCAAAAAAACAATTCATACTGGATCCTTTAAGCCAAGAACATGCATGAAGAAAGTGATGCAAAGGCTGCATGTCTGGAGGAGGAGCTTAAATGTAAACATTATTAAAATACCAACCTATGATACATTAAATCTTTCTGGTACATCCATGTAACACCAGGAACCAAATAATAATAATAATAATAATAAGTCTAGTAATGTGCTAGATGACAAATACGTTGACAAAACAATAAGTTTGAACTGATTGTTTTGACCAAAATTTGACATAAACATGTTTTTTTAATAAACATGTTTGAAAAAGAACTAAAAAATTGTTCTTTAAGAATTCAAGTCACAGAAAGAAAAATCTGAATTACTGTAGCCTGCCATGACAGTGTTTCTCCATGTGTATCTTTGCACTAATTTGTGCATCAGACAGGTTAAGGCAAGCAGAATTTCTAAATCCCCCAAAACCCATCAGGCTCTTCAACACAGATGTTAGGAAGTGTTATTCCTTACAACGTCCTCGATGCATCTAAGTGATCTTCATAGAAACATAGTCCACAGACATAATTCTGGTAGAAAACCTAAGTGGATGTTTTCAAATCCCATCTTTCATTTCTTCTCCCGGATTTAAACAATGTAGGCTAGACAAAAACAAACAATGCAAAGCTATTTGGTTTTTAGCTTGCACCCCCCCCCCCTTTTTCCCCTCTTCTGTCTCTACAGAAATGACAGGAGAAGTGCACATTTGTAGCTTGCAGGTAGTGGTTGGGGTACAGATTGAAGCTATGATATATGACATGTGTTGCAAGCAGTCTCTGTGTATCTCCCAAGGACCTGTCACAGCTCCAGCACAGGCAGTTAAAGGCTCTGTTATACACAGTTTAATCCTCCATTTAGGTCACAATTCACCAGCAAAAACATGGTTATTTTCAGAAATCTCTTAATTTGAGGCAACATTAGCCTTGATAGTTTAAAAATGGGCTTTTATCAGCTTCAGTTTTTAATATTTCACTGTTTCCTGGCTATTTCTGCCTCCCAAATATTTAAATGTGCAAATACATTATGGTTGAAGAAGAACTGTGTGTTTTAGTAAAATAGATGTATTACAGCTACTACATTTGTCCATGCACTTTTATTTTCTCCCCATATGGATTATTTTCCACACATTTCCTTTAATATAGTCAATTATGTATTAGCCCTGTGCAAATAAGTAATTGTTCTCTGTTACATTTAAAGGCTCTTGATTTTCCC
Organism: Ctenopoma multispine; assembly: GCA_034779795.1. NCBI lineage: Eukaryota > Metazoa > Chordata > Actinopteri > Anabantiformes > Anabantidae > Ctenopoma > Ctenopoma multispine. Next base: position 3,432,311 of record JAUYWH010000020.1, read on the forward strand.
CCTCAAGTTTTTAGCCCCAGATCATCTGCTGATTAGGGCTGCATTATTCACTCAAGGTTGTGTCATTGCTGGAAGCTAAACCAAGAACAAGCCTTGTCCAACTGACTTTATTTCAACAGTTAAATGTACATGCGCACATGCAAAATCGAGCTTTAAAGAGCATATGAACACATTTTGCTTAAACACACATCATAGGCACATATAAGTAGAAGTCTAAGAAATGTCTGATAAAAAATAGAATAAAAAATAAGTAAAATGCTAAAGTAAATAGGTGAAGTGAAGGAACTGATCCGGATCAGGTCCAATATCAGTGAACATTTGCTCTTCCATCATCTTTTGAACAAATATGATGCTGTTCTTGAATTGCAGTAGTAATCAAAGTATTAAATAAATATGTATATGTAATAAATGTATTTTTGAGTTTTATTTACCCTCTGGAAGTCGCTCTGATGCTTAGCCAGATAATAGTCATAGTTTGACCAGAAATAGAACTCACACTAAGCAAACTGGGCTGATATTTTCCTCTAAGTGGAGCACTAAAGAAATGCGGGATCTTCCCTGTTATGACATGAGATGATGAGAGAGGCACATCCCCTGAAATGCAGTCTGAAGGTGTCTCTGTGCTTAGAGGACACAACCTGTATATATGACATTCCACCAGGCTATATCCCTGCATTTTGCTGTTGTGACCTATGGGTTGGGGGTTGTGTGCCTCCGATCACAGCAACAGTCGGAGGGGGAATCTGCTAAGAGTACAGTAAAGGGAGCATGTCTTTCTCCAGAGCCTGCGGCCTGCTGGTGCTGAGTAAGCCCATGCAGCAGAGGATGCCTGTGAATTAATACTCCTTGACAGTAAATGTCAACAGAATTTAAATTACACTGCCTGCTCTCTCTCATAAGCATGAGAATGTCTTTAACTTATATTGGGTGCCATGAACACGGCCACAGGAGCCTTTGGGGGGAATCTTTTTTTGCACTTCAAGATGTCTCTGTGTTTGAAACCACCAGCTCAGTGTTTCTTGTCGCGCATCTGAAACCAGCAGCACATTCGGCAGGCATGCATGTGGCTAATTAGTTGAATTTAAACGCAATGATCATTAACGTTGTGGACAGTTCTGCTGCGATTTCAAACCAGCGCCCTCCCTTCTCCTGTTCAATGGAGCGTTTCACTGTCCATTAGAGGAACGCATAGTGATGAAGCAGGCCTGGCTTCCTGCGTTAGCATTAAAATCCCATAACTAGAGCAGGACAAACAACGGCTATATTAAGATGACATCTTTCTTCAGATGCAGGTCTTCCTCAGAACACTGGAGGAAGAAAAACATGCTGGAATTTTTGTAATCACTATCATAACAACCTGATATTGGAGGTTTTATTGTGCCAGAAGCTTGTTTTAAATAGAAGTTGTTAAGAATGAACCAGAGCTTTCAGCACTGGCAGTATCTGGTTTCTAACACATTAAAAACCGAAACGTGACAATGAGGCCTGTTAGTGTGTGTTAAAAGGTCAAGATGATGTGATTTGTACTGTATATACACTACTGTCCAAAAGGGTTTTCTAATCCTCAATTAGCCTTTCAGTTGATAAACTTGCATTAGCAAAAACAATGTGACACTGGAACACAGAACTAATGTTTGCTGATGATGTGTGTAAGCATATGTAGAAACCCATATATTACCAGCTACAATTTACAACATTAACAATACCTTCACCGTATTTCTGATTTAATATACAAAAAACTTTATAATATACAGTATAGGTTATCTACACGAACAATAACACAGTATTTTATATCATGTTAGGAAACTAAAGGGCCAGTAAACACAGTTATTAGATTTGTAGCAGCAAGAATAGAATTCTAGAAACTGGGTAGAACAGGTGTGAACTTTATGATCAGCAATGTTAAAAATATATATACCACTGCTCAAATTTTGGGGCCACTTAGTGTTAGAAATGTCCTTGTTTCTGAAAGGAACCTAACTGATCGGTTCGACCAGAGTTTAGACACTGATATTGTTTTCCACCTAGGTGGTCAGAAAACAATCAGCAGAAAGCATTAGTGTTAGCATTAGCATTAGTTTGCAGCAGTTTAAAAGCCTAATTGGTTGTCAGAAAAAGATCATTAAAAAAACATACATATGGGAAATAAGGACATTTCTAAGTGACCCCAAACGTCAGAATGGTAACTGGAAGTAGACCAACGAAAGTGCATTGTAATCAGTACTGATCATAATAATATTAATAATCAAATAAAACAGTGACATGTTTACTATAGCTGGCTATGGGAAAGTTAAAACTTGTCTCAAATCCGTTTCGGAGGCTGGTGCTGAAAAGTAACACAAATGTCGGTGGGCGGTGGCTACCCTGCAGTGACCCCTGGGACTGGACTTGTTTCAAAAAGAACACAGTTGACAGGCCAGCAGTATCAATGAGCTGACCTCTATGCAGCCCACGCCAGCAGGTATTTTTCCAATTGCATGTTTTTTCTTCCTTTCTTCACCTTGCCACAATTTATTCCCGGTGTGTTAGAAGCTGTTGAAGTATGAACTGTGTATTTCTGTAGTTGTCCTACTGGTACTGAGACTGGTGGGAAGTGAAATAATGCTATAAATTCAGGTTGGCATATACTGTACAGGGTACTTTTTATAAAGCATTATCTGTCTGTCTCCTTACATACTGTATCTATCTGTCTATGCTGGGTGCCAGGTTTTGCATTTTACTCCATTGTAAATTGCAAATGTTACTGAATGTAAGCACAGTGTTAAATCACAGATAGTGGAGGAATATTACATGTCAACAGCCTGAAATCACCTTTACCTGAACAGGCCCTAATAAGGTAATTGACCTTTTCGCATCACCCGGCTCTTTCGCTGCTGTCTTAAGCTGAGCGGAAATGTTGAAAAGTGAGTGTGTTTCTTGTTTTAGAGATGTTCAGAACTCTGTTTCTCTACTCTGACTTTGAGCAGAATTTCTTCCATCTAGTTGTCCAGGATTATTTCATCTCTAACAGATCTCTACAGGAATAGAGATGGGTTCCAGTATCTGGTTCCATTATGGATCTGGTTAAAATACCCAGAATTAAAATAGAAATGATCAAACTACTGAAACACATTTCATAATGGATTTGATTCAAATTTGATGGATTCAGATTCAGTAAAATGTCGTCCAACCTCTATCTCTACTACCAAATCCTCTTTTCTTTGGGAGCTGAGGAGGCAGAGGGCAAACGTCTTCTTTCATTTATTTCCAGAGCAATAGTATTGTGGTGCGGGAGAGCACAACATTTATTAAGCTATTTATAAATTGTAGTTGGAATATCTACATGTCAGATGTGATTCATTTCCAGCGGTTGTGCCACGTGTTCAAGCAGCATCCCAGACTTTTCAACAAGGAGGCCACATTATAACGTATAAACATCAAAATTCCTACATAGTCTCCCACTGCGGTTGTTTTGGGAAATGCATTTGTGACACCCTTTGGTTTGAATTCCAAAGTGTATTTGTTTAATGCTCTTTAAAGCTTGTCTCTGTATGTATTCACATCTGTCTTTGAATTCTCTATCTTCTAGAATTGTGGTGCAAGAAATGTCAAGACAGATCTTGACTCCACCTCCATCCCTACCCCCTATAAAACCACTTAGCCATGCTGAAGTGCACTTTGTCCGTAACTAGATATAAAGGCCCTTGTTTTGCTCCATTTGGAAGAGCCGCGGTGTCCAAAGCATTGAGTGTAAAGCGCACATCTCCTTGTATATGTAATTTTCTGTGCAAATATGTGTTTTGTTTACAGAGGGGAAAAAGGTTCATTGGCAAACCAAGCATGAAGTGGAAAAAATATGATTCTGATGGAGGATGAGTGGTCAGTTAGAGATGTGTGCTTTCTTTTCTGTCTTGACTATCCTTGGGTCATGTCTTTTATTCTCTTAGCTCCACTTTCTTCCCCGTCCAGCCCTCAAACCCTGCTTCATCCCTCTAATTACAGCCCTCGCGAGCAAACACATAAGTTACAGAATTGTAAACACGAGAATCGTGCGCTGCAGTTTTGCTTAATCTTTCCCATGTATGCTAGAGCAATATCTGCGACTGATGTCCGCCGTCCCAAAGTCTGGAGGGTGAAGAAGGAGAGCAGTACTTTGGAAAGTGCTGCAAATTGAATGCCGAGGGCCAAGCTCCTGTGTGACGGCACGTGTCCACGGAGAGATGACCACTGAGACAAATTGGAGCACAATTTTCCAATTGTGTTAGCATCATCAGACAAATGCACAGCTGGAACTGGGATGCACAGATTAGACAAATGTGACTTTCCGCCCTCGCTGACAATAAACGGGGCGACGTGAAACTTGTTTGAACAACGGCGGCTGCCCTTGTATTACATTAGATATTAATATTTTCATAAATTTGGATGTTTAAAAGCATTGTAAGTTGTAATTACAAAGATACATTGAGACTTGGAGAAGAAAGCGTTGCGTTCCCTTTAGGCCACATGCCGTAACCATTTTATTCACGGTAATTAAACTTGCTCTGCTCTTAAGCAGAAACACATATCTCTTATAGCCTGTGGTGCTTTTGCTTAAAGGTTTATCCAGAGGGAAAAGCAGCCAACTTTTACACAACTGTGTTAGTACTCCACTACTGCTGTTTAAAAAAAAGCAAACTGTAGTATCATTCTTTAGTTCAGTTATTATTGGTGTCAAAATGTTTTTAAGATGTTTAGCATGTCTGATGGATGAGATTCAGTACCCCGGTCATCTCATCTTTCATCAGACGGCCCCCGTTTGTGGGATTTCCTCTCCACTCTGCGAGAGCCTTATGGCTCAGACAAGAGAAGCAAAGAGTGCAAACACGCTGTGACAATCGTGTCCTCCTTTTTATTCAGGAGCTTTCACCATGGTTGGCCAGGTTAATGTCTCCATACAGCATGTCAGCAGAAGCATCCTCTCCACCACATGTGCGCACTGGTGTGACGGCTAGCTCGGACCTGTTTGATTGGAATGTTGCACGGCAACAGAATCACGGGACATGTATGTTGTTGTTTTTTTTCATTTTGAAACCATAACTAGGTTTTAAAGCAAAGGTAGGAAAATAGGATGTTTACAATAAAAAACGGGGAATGGAAGGCAAGGTGTATTTTGACAGGTTTCAGCACTATTTAACGCACTGGCCAATGTCCATGGTCAGCTAATTTTATCAGCCCTGTCTTTATGAAGGCCCTGGCAAATTCATATCAGCACTGCATGAATGGAGTCACATTATTTTCTCAGCAAACGTGTGAATCATGGTGTGGCAAACCTTGTTAATCTGCCTGCTTACAGTTTTTGAGCAGTATCACACTACTGAGGGAGCATGGAGAGAAGCGACGCCTCTCCGGAGCTCTTTACCATCCTGTATGACAGAATATGTAAACCACGCTTACTGGAGGGAGCGATCACTTCTTTTAGGCTTGAGCACGTTTGGCTATTTTGGATTTGACATAGGCCAGCAATTCTCAAGCTTGCCGCACAAATACTTCCATTTAAGTATTCGGTTGACTTTAGATGTGAAGCCCTCGTTACCTCTAAGCAAATGTGGCACGGTTGTGTGCCACAAAGTGAGTCCATTTGCCTCGACCGCTGCACTCTTGCCTGACCATGCGCCTGAAATGAAGGGACATTTAGACCACATATGGAACAGAACTGCTGTCACATAGATTTGCTGTTCATATGCTTTGCTGAATGTGAAATTGCATCCAATTTGTTCATGGTTAGTCTGCACTTCAGAGAGCCGGGAATCAAGCTGTGCCAAACTGCCCCTTTTTACACACCTGTAGTCAGTGTGATCTGACACCATTATATTAAAATAATCTGATTTGTACTAGTGATGGTTATGGAGTGGTCTGATCCTTGAACAACAGGCATCTTTAGGAGGGGAAAGTAACTCAACTACTTCATTACAATTTTGTGGTTTATTTTTTTTATTTTATTTATTTAACAGCTACTGTATTACTACTTTCTTTTTAGATTTGCCATTAAAAACATGTAAGTCAAAAAAATGTGTTATATTATTATAGATTATCTAGCCAACAATTGTTAAACTAGTATAAATTAACTCCACTTTAACTATTTATTGCAAACGTGACATGTTAATGCATCACTAAGAATAGGACCCGATGCATTTTTAATTCTAATGTGGTTTTGTAATATGCTCATTAGATAGTTTTCTGTATTATTTAAGAGAATGTTTTTGCATTTAATATTGTTTTCTTTTTAAATTATTTTTAAGAATTATCTTTTTTTTTCTTCATAATGTTATAATTATGTAAGGTCACCAGTATGTGAAAATCTTGTTCAGAAAGATCTAGTCTTTAATTTTAAAAGTTAAATAAAAAAAAGACAATAAATAATATTATAAATAAGATTACCTGACTTACATTAAGAAAATGTGATTTAGACATGGGGAATATTTTAAAGTTTAACTTCAGTCAGCTTTGAGATGAGCCGCACCGGCGTCCACAGTCAGCAGAACCCTCGGCTGTCTAATGTCTTCAGTGATCTTAGCCATGTGTGAGCTGTAAAAAGAGAAATGTATGATCCACCATGATTAGGTTGCTTAACAGTTTAGAGGATGCTTTGAAAGTGAGATTCCTCCTCTCCTTAACCCATTGTCACGTTGTTTTTCAGGTCTATAGATCGGCCTCTAATCTGTTTAGCTGTATTAAATTGGCTGCGTTGACATCTCCTCGCTTTAAGGCTGGGATTCCTTTTTCTCCTTGGTCGAATACCCTTTCACGTAACTTAATATGCCATTTTGGTCTCCCAGGGACAATAATTGAGTTTAGGCGAAGTTTAAATAGCTTAAAGGACAGGGAATACAGATGGGCATCTCTGTGATTAACAAACTCCAGCCCAAGGTCTCTGTGTCAGGCACTGGATTAGGACATTACGAAGAGAATGACAGAGCTCTTTGGCACTTTATTCCCTCTCAATAACATTCTTTCACATATTAAGTTAATTCCACCCCTAGGTAGGGACTTTATCATGCAGAAGACCTTAATCCACTGTTGTTGAGTCCATCTCGCCTGGGCTTTGATGAAGCCCCCCTGCTTTTCTGTGGGTGCAGCAGGCCTTGGTAAGACAAAGCACCCGTGACAGAGACAATAAGATGCAGCTTGAACCACAACAAAAAAGGGGTTTCGTCCGCTGGAGTGGAGAGAAGAGGTGTTGTTGAAGAAAAAAACGAGAAAAAACATCAAAGGACAAAGAAGAAGACAAATTCACACAAGAGTGCCAACACTTCTGATCAAGAAATGTATCACTATTAAAGCTGTGTGTGCTTTTATTAGGTGTCGAAACCCTGGCACCACTGATCTCTTGTATAGCACTATATCTGAGGGCCACCTTTGACCCCCTGTTGAAAAGCCCCAGTTGATATGATGAGCGTAAGCTTTGGGTGTTCTTAGATCCCGTATTGGTGCTATCCCAAATTGAAAAGGCGTGTTTGTGGTGCCAGCAGCCAATTTATCCTTTGGCTTCTGTCACTCTGCATGGGAAAAAAGATTAGCAGTCAGTCCCCCACCCTGTGAAATGACCACCAGGGGAAATTAAAAAGTCACAGAAAACATATTGGAAAGTTTTTGTGCTTCTAATTGATTCACTTAGCTGGTGTTCATTGACAGGTTGAAGATGTTTTACAGTTAAAAATAAATATTTTAATGATGATCATGAAGTAAAATCTAATCCGACTCTTAATTGTTTTCCACAGTATGGACACAGTAACAAAAAGCTGAGCAGAGCATATGAGCAGTCCATTGACCGCTCTGTTGAAAACATCTCTGCAGCACCCTGAATAGAATAATTAATTCAGTCACCTGTCTGAACTTAAGCTGTCCATTTGATTGTCAGTGGTGCTGAGAGCCTCTGAAGGTTTTGATCCTTCCAGCGCTAACAGATGGTTGTTGTGGCTCGGCCTGGGCTGGGAATCGGTCCTTAGCAGCAGACAGAGGGTTGGAGGGGGGCAAAATCCCCTGTTGCCATCCCTAAGAAGACCATAAGCTTGAGCAGAGAAAAAGAAAGGGCCTGCTACTGGTGCTAATTACCCAGAAACCGCACAGAAAGTGCCCACTGTCACTAACTGAAGAGGTTCACATCCCTTCTTACACAGATAAAAGGCGTAGTACGAAAACATTTCGCAGGGGACAAAGAAAGGAAGATTACCATAATCTTTTGGTTTGTATCCCCTGTAAGCTGTCCGTGTGTCCTTTTCTCTCACTCTTTCTCGTTCTCCTCCTCCTCCACCCTTTCTCCCGCTCTCTCTCCACTGCTCTCTTGTTTCTTCTTGTCTAAAATCTGGTTTGAAGGAGTAGAAATGGTGGGAATTGGCTTTGCAACCTAAGCCTGACAGTTGTGTTCTTCCCGCCTTCCTGTGATCATCCCTGTCATTGGTGGGCTGCTGTTGGGGTAATCAGACAATGGCAGGCGAAACGAGGTGTCACTGTGCTGACAGACCCCTCTTCATGTTATGTCATTGTTAATCCTCAGCCTTCAGCTCGCTCCCACTGCTGCTTTCATCCAAGCATTCTCCATGAAGGGGGTAGGGGGATAAATATGATGCCTTCATATTTCTACATATCAAAGCGCTCTCAAGCGGCTGTTTTCTCCCTAAGTGCCGGAGGATTGAACAGCACACAACTCGGAGCGAGAACTTTTTAAATGAGGACATCACAGCGGCTGCATCGCACTGGCTCCCTGACTGTCCCAGTCACAGGAAGCCTGGACCAAAGCCCGTCATGGAGCCAGGAAAAACAGCCACTTTAAAAGACGTTTCATAAATGCTGTCTTCTCAGGCTGCGGATCACCCCAGAGGTCTGATCCTTTTGGCACTGTGACTGCCTTAGAGCACCTCTGCCAAGCTCATTGGAGACTGCAATGAGGCGTTGAGACGTAACGGAGGAAATGGATTCAATTAAAGTAGAGAATGACGTGACAGTAAGAGCCTCGTTTGTGTCTGTTTAAGAACAACAGCAAGAGTCTCCGGCAATCATTATCCAGTGCTTTTATAGCATCTAACAGCTCAAAACATTCAGATTGATGGCAGAACGTGTGCTCAGTGTATAAGGCATCCCATAAATGGCTCCGTTTTCACTCTCTTGCTGTCTGCTTTTTTTGGCTTTTGAGTGGGTGGTGTTGAAACAATGACAGGAAACCTGCTAGTTTTGGTAAAATCTAAAGTTTACGAACGATTATACTACTTCTCAGCAGTGTGAGCGAGAACACTTTGCATATTTCTCTCATGTCTGTTAGCAAAGTGACTATTTTCATCTAGATATCGTTGTGATTCCATTTCCTCAACATCCCCTTCAGCTCAGCAGCTTTTTGGTTTGCAAGATTTCAGACAGTGACTTGTTTCTGTTCAACTGCCATAAACACAGGTCACGATTTATTTTTTTTATCCTTTAAACAAATCTTCATTTGTAGCCTTTCAGATGTGACGCATTCAGCTAAAATACACTCAGCCTTTTCATTTCATTGTTTGCTTCTCTGTGCTCTGATTGCATTTGAAAGTGATGCCACAGGTCCGTTCCCATTGTGTGTGCTGTGCTGTGAGTCTGCGCCTCGTTTCTTTGACAGCCTCAGTGTGAGACTGATGTTTCAGAAGGTAGACATGTGTGCTCCCTGTAACGCTGTGTTTACAGAGCCTCCCCACCAAGTCTCTGCTCGCTGCATACATGGCACAGAAGGCCCAGATGAGATAACACAGTTTACTGCTGCTCTTTCTAGTGGATGGCAGCAGCGAGGGAAAGGCAACCGGTGGGCAAGCTACACAGTGGCTCAAGCACCGTTTTGAATAATAAGGAATTAAAATATAAATCATAGCCATGTTCATCTGTGTTGTGATGCTGATTTGTCCTATAATTGTGATCATGTTTAACAGCTCAGTAGTCAGCGTCATAATTTCATAAAACCGCTATCATTTAAGCACTAGCACAGCAGCTCTTAAAGGGTCAGGGGTCACAAATGTAATTTCTACTGTACTGAAAAAAAAATAACCTAAAATAAATACATGTAAACTCAACCTATTAATTTATAAGGTTATATAATGTTATTGTTGCTTTTTCAGAGATATGAAAGATTAAATTGCATTTTACTAACAAATAAAATGCTGAGTGCAGTAATGTTACACTGATCAATCCAACACACTTTTTCTGTTACAGAGTTACTTGGGCTGAACAAACCTATAGATTATGGTGGCCAGTATTAGTGAGGATACTGCCATAATAAACATTAGGCCCATTTCCACTGCAGCAACTTTTTTTGGGGACCAGGAACCCTTTGAAGTACTTCGTACCAACTTGTGTTTCTACTGGGGGTACCAGTCTCTAACTTTACAACTTTACAGGACTGTAGTTCTACCCTCCAGAAACGTCCACGGTTGGGGGTAGTACTGCGTGAGGGTCCAGGATCTACTGGGGGTGGGCCTGTAGTGGTGAGTTTTTTCTCAAATATCTAAGCTAAGCTAAAGCTAAGAACAATGGCAAAATAATTCTTAAATAGTCTACTAGCAATTTGTGGACAATGACAATAAGTAACCACTTTTTATCTAGTTAAACCAGGCTGCTCAGGCCAGCACTAGCTCTACCTGGATAGCTAGAAGTTTCTGAACTTGCTAAAGGGGGAACCTCAAGGAACGTGTTGGGAAAGTAGCTGAAGCCTGCTGAAAAAAATGCTGGATATCATCAGACAATTACACAATGAAGGCATAACATGTATCCAAAAGCATTAATTGGTTTCACTTTTCTGTCTAGTGTAAAAATACCAGTGACCATTTTGGCTCCAGTCCCAATATGTATGACAATATGTGGTGTTACATCCAGCAATGTAAAAGAAAGGCACATTACATGTGCCCTGAAACAGCTTTGCTTGAAACACAAGTCCAGATGACAGGAGAGATGTCTGGCAAAGACCACCGACTGCATCGCACTGGGTTACACACATGTATTTACCTCCACATTCCTGTTGCAGTCAATCTGCATGTCTTTTTTAATCTGACTGAGCTCATTTACAGGAGACGAAATGGGGGAAATAGGAAAGAAAGAGGAGATCTTGCATTTTTAATCTGGGACATTGGGTAGCAGGTTTCTTTTGGACAACAAACAGCACTTACAGGAGTGTTACACACGGAGAAACTCGTCTACCCAGGAGCCCTGTTGCTGAGAAACAGATAGTGAAGCTCTGAACCAGTCAGCTAAAGATCATTCTTCATCAAGGATCTCCTGTCTAACTGTCACTGAATTGTGTATCTACACGCACAAACCCAGTCCACAGTCTGGCTTTAGAAAAGCAACCCTGTTAAAAATATGCCTTGGAGTCCTTTATCTACCATCGCTGAAGAATATTTAATCAAATCTCTAATTGTTTCCAGCAGAGGATCATTCTGGAAAACTGTGAAGGAGATACAGTTCTTCAGTGTTTGGGTGCCTTCTGGACTGATTACAATCACTATGTATAATTGAGAGGCAAATGCATGGAAAATCGCTCTACATCACATTTCATTTCAGTGACAAAGCATTTCAGAGCAGTGGGTGACTTTTTTGTGTTGTAGCTTATGCCTGGGTGGTGCAGTGCTTGATTCTGTGACAGAGTTTATTCAAATGATTTAGTTTGTAGCAGGCTGCGTCCAGGGATTTGCTGTCCAAAGGTGTTGGGTCTAGAGTTTGAGCAGCACTTCTTACTGCTCCATTTTCCTTTGCTCTGCTTGTCTTTACACTTCATGTTTTCTGGATATGAAGCTTTTTTTTTATTGGTTCTCTGTTAACTTGTGCAGTTAAAATATATATTTCTCACACTCTGTCTTTGCTTGCACTGCAGTATAAATACAATAGTGTTATTAGTCGATTGGTTTATAATCCTTTGTTACCTAAATGGACCCCATGTATCTAAATCCACCCCTGAACCTGTAGTGTTCTTTCTAGTGTAAGCTCATACAAAAAGGAGCTTTTAATTAATTCCCTATTAGACAATAACCATGGAGAATATGGGGTTGTGCTCTTTGGTCAGTAAATCTAGCACCACCAGATGGGATGTTTTTATTTGATGGAGCCTTTCTGTTTAACACAATGCTAAAGCACTTTGTTCATATTTTTCAGCTGGTGAAAAGATTTGGATGTGGCTTACTGCTCCACTGCTCTGTCATCTTGGATTTGTGCATCCGTGTTGGCCTAAATATGCTTTTTCTCCGGTGTGGCCGATGCTGCGCTCTTATGGAACCCTTGATCAGAGGATAATGCACAGACTGTCACTTGGCCTCCCTCAGCAGTTGGCGAGAGCACTCTGAATTATTCAAATGCATTCTCATGAATACTTGTGCAGCTTACACCATTGCTGATGCTGAATAACACTTATCTAAATTGAGTAACATACCCTCTTTTGTAATTCTTCCTCAATACAGTAGTGAGAACTATGGTCATATTTAGAGTGCTAAGTGTTTATATTTGAGTCAGGTTGTCCCTTATCCAATAAGCATATGCATCTTTCTCCTGCTACCCATACTGTACGGTACTGGGGGGTAATGGTGGAAAGTAACACTGAATTTACTTGCATACAGTATGGAATTACAATTTCAAAATACTTTTGAATTTTATCTTATTTTATACTTGTACATGTGACAGATATATTTGGGATGGAATTTAATGATTTTCAAACCGAGACCAAACCACAATAGAAACATCCACAGTCTCATATGAAGGTTCAAGAAGACAGATTTGCTGTAGAAATGTCCCTGTTTTTTCTTATTTCCCCTCAAAGCTAGGTATAAACCAACCAAGGCTTACAAAAATTAACATCTGAACTGTGGAATTGGAGAATTGTTACATTCCTAGTAAGTTTTAGTGATCAAACATACAATCAGTTTACAAATCATGATGCACAACTATATATTAAACCATCAAACAGTGCTAACGAGTTGAAATGAATCCACTCGACTCAGTCTTGCTACTTTTACCACCACTGACGAAGGAGAAAATGTTCTGTTACACAACTTTTTTTTTTTATGTAAAACACTGGACACTATAGGTTTGTAAAAGAAATAACTGATTATTTGATTTTCTTAGATGTCCAAACTTTAAACTCTTTGAAACACGATGCTAATCTTGAGTTACACTTTTTAGACATCCAAAGCTGTTAATGATGAACCATAAATGAGAAACAAGAGAGCTGCCAGTGATTTTAATATATCATATCATATATCTGTCAGGTCTGTACTTGCCTGTACAATTTTCTTGGGTTTAATAGGCCACTTAGTAAGTGACTGACCTACGTCAGGGGTTGCCTCAGGCTCACCCACCAGACTGCTATAGTTCACCTGCTGCAAGCAAGTAGAAGCACTGAGAGTGCAGCGAAGCAGCGACCTTTGGATAGATAACCCTATTCACAATTGTTTTTTCTGCTGCTCCCATCCTTGTTAATTTATGTGACATATTCATCTTTTTCACATCAAAAACATGACACCATAGGTTTTACAGCCGTGGCAAATGTTCAACTGTAAACACACACTTTTGGAGTTGTTGGCTAAAATCTGAGGCCCATTGAAATGTATCCATTGTTGTGACTTGCTTGTGTTCAACCTCATAGAAAAGTAAAAGTATTGATTTAGTGGGCATTCTGTGTTTCCTCTTTTTTTCCTTAAGGTGAAATTTTGGCTCTGTGTTACTGACAGAGGCCAGAGGAGCCTAGAAAGGCTGTGTGATCTTGCACAAGACTATCAGGTCATCTTTCCAAGTCTCCTCTGATTTCAGAGCTCTGTGCTCATCCCACAGATAGGCCAACTGAAAAGATAAAGGTTGAAAGCCTTTGCGTGAGTCACTGTTGGTTAGTACAACAGGTGGAAATGCCTATCAAATGCAGTTTGGAGCAGAGAGATTAAATTTGTACTACTGCCTACTCTGAATGTAAAAACACTAAGCCATCTCACATCAGCCGTGTAGCAGTTTTAAATAGCTACACATGTGGATTTGGAGTTAAAATATAGCAAGTGGGAGTTGATTTTTTTTTCTAAATGTACTGAGCAGTGACTTCGTGGACTAATCTAATTTGGCTCCCAAAGTGGCAGTAGTGCAGTTACAAGGAATTATCCACTGAGTGTCAGAGTTTGTGTTTTGAGAGACCTACCTGAAAACAATGGGTTTAAGAAACATCCAGAGTGCCTTACAAATGATTGGCAACATGGACAAGAAACCCTTAAATGTTGATCCTGATGATGCCTACTAGTCTTAAAACTAACTCAAAAATGATGGAGCACTCAGGGGTAGCAAACAGGGGTAGAGGTAAATATCACACCTTGTACAATTACATAGCATTTTATTTTGTCAGTATCACTGTAATTATTTTATCGCATCCTCACATGTATAGTGAAAAGCAATCAATCAACCCATCTGTCTGTCTGCCTGTCCTGCCTGGATACGTACTGTAGGTATGGATGGATAACTGGACAAGCACAACTAAGCATAATTAGTCACTTAAGGTGTCAAAATTAGCTGCAACTCAAATGTAACTAATTAGCCTCCAAACCATAAATAGAATTAATTTTAGTTATACACATAAAATAACTCCAATACTGAAAAATATATTACTTGTACAGGTACGTCACTGGTGTATATGTATATACTGTAGTGACCTTAAGATTCTTTAGTTTCTTATGGTTGAAGCTATCAAACAGCCTCGATAGCTCTTTCAGTAATCACCCCCTGACACCCACACCGCTCCACAGTAACTCGTCTTATCAGCCCCAGTTTATATCACATTGTTGAAGAAGAGTGAAGGGAATGAATATTTCAGCAGCTGAGTGAGCATGAAGCACCAGCAGGGCTTCATACCATCTTGTTTGCACTTACTACAGCCATTAAGTTTACAAGCAGCATTTGTATTTATCACCAGGCCTGGATGGTTAGAAGCAATCAAAAACCAAACACAAGGAGAGAAATACAAGGTTCAGGTTGACATGTGAAGAAAAACTGAGGTGAAGTGCTGACATGCTGATGTCTTAGCAGATAACACTTAAATCATTTTCCTCCAAAACTTCACTGGTAAGGGTTCAAAGAGATATAGCCATAATACAAATTTTTGGAGTAAGTAGTGGTGTTTGAAGTTATTTTATGGGATTTTGCTGTAAGGCCCAGAATTGATTTGCAGAAGGGATAAAAGGAAGATACTTTATCTTCGGAGCTTTGTCGGAAAAAGCTTAGCATCCATTGGTAGTTCCGCCAATATGCCTGCAGGGCATGGAGGTAGGGCGAGAGGGGGGTTGCTGGCATTGACATTATATACCAGAATGAATTGTGCTGAGTTTACACCTCCTGCTGCTTACGTTCTGCTCTTTCATAATCTTTCATGAACCATACAATGTTTTATTTAATGTCTTGGGTCAGAGAGAAACTTGAGAAAAAACATATTAATAATGAAACGCACAGTACTGGGGAGGGAAAGAAGAAGAAGAAGAAGAAGAAAAAAAAAACTTGGTTTGAGGCTCCTCAGCAAACAGGTCAGAAGGACCTTTTGAAGTCTACTGCTTCAGTGCAGTCAATAGTTTAAGAACTTGTGTTATTTCTGAATGTAAGGCCAGCTTGGACTTTTTCCTACCTGAAAATGCCAAATATCTCATCGCTGCTGCCCAGTGTCTCACTGCGGTCCTTCAAAGGCTATTCAAGCAGCCAAGAAAAAAAAGTCAGTACCTCAGTTGGTACTCGAGTGAAAACAGTCTGTGGCCGAGAGATTATTCTAAAAATACTCTTTGGTTTCCAAAATGTGGAGCACTGTATTTGCATTTATGTGATCCTGAGGGTTATTATAACTCACACAAATGTCTGTGAGTGTATTTTTAAAGGTTCCATGTCATTTCACTCAGAACCTGTTCTCTTTACCATAAGCCATAGCTCAGTACCAGAGGGAACAAGCCTATGTGACAGCCATGATGTTTGTATTCCCTGCTGAATCCTCATTTGCTGTCTGTTTACACATGAAATGAAAGCCAGCTCTTGGCCTATGTTCCTCTCAGGTCTTAATTGCTTAATTACAGTCATTATTTGAACTGGAAGCAAAATCATCTGGCATGCTGACACCGTGCTGGCCTTACTGGGGAAGAAAAAGCTCTTTGAAAAAAACCTAATGTTGGAAATGTAGGTCTCTGGAGGATGAATGAAGATGCCTGGCATGTGATCCACAGGGCTGCAATGTATTCACACGCATACACAAGACAGCCCACATGCATATACGGCATCCACATGCATGTATCTGAATTCCCTGCGTCTCCAGGACATTTCGGTGCTACCACATGAAAAGGCTCCATGTCAGAGCCTCGGTACCTTCAGAGGAAGGTCCAGGGGCTGTGTGACTTATTCATGACTCCCAAGGTGCTCTCCATTCCGGGTCTCTCCGCTCTCCACTGTAACCTGTGTTGGCTCACAGACCGGCTCTTTGCCTTTTCATATGCTGCAGCTTGCTCATCCTGTTTAAAAAGTAAACAGTCGGTTGCATCTGTGCTAATAATTTATGTGCAGGGAGAGAGAAAGGTGTTTATGTGGGGAAATGAGATGGGATTAACACCTGCTCCACTATAGACTTAGCTCCTGTTAAGGTTTATGCAGCCTTTACCACACATCTATCACCAAGGTGTTTTTTTATCATCGGCCTTTTCTGTACATCTTTCTATGACGTCCAGTATTGGCCATTTTCCATGTGGTAATTAGGCATGTATCTCTTTGACTGTGAAAGCCTCCCATAGTAAAAAATATTTTAAAAATGTGGTTACACACGTCAGATCACAAGTACGAATATCTGGAATGAGTTTAATTTGAAGCAGGACATTACTGGAAATAAGCATATGAGGTCAGGTGGATGATAAACGGTAGAAAACGTAGGACAGGAAACTAAAGCCAGCAATGAAGCCACAGATTTAGAGAGAACTAATAATTATCATTGTTATTGCTAATAATTATCCAGACATTCTTTTCATCAGTTTTCAGTATAGTCAATCATGAGTCAATAATGACCTCCTGTACTTCCCAGAACATGACGCTTTTACTGTAAGCATGCTGCTATGCTCACTATTGGCTTAGGCTCTGCTTTGTCCTGACTTTATTCTTAATAACTGCTGATCGTATACATGATTTAGCATGACAGGTGTTATACTTACTTTATGAAAAACACTTCAGCTGTTTTTAAATATATCTGGCTAATGCCCCATAAAATGTTTCAACCATTTGCATCTTTCTAGCCCCCCACTCTAAGCCATTTCTTTGAAAGTTCTTTTTAATCGTCCGTGCTAAAATGATAATTGCACATACCTCTCCCAAACACACTCTTCTTCTATTGTCAGAGGCTTTTTGTTTGAGAAATATGTTACTAATGGCTTATGAATTAATAAGAAGCCAAACTGAATTAGACTTTCATGCAAGGTGATTGTAAAGAACTTGAAAGCCCCGACATTTTATTCAGATTTCAGACTTTTCTGGACGAGTGGGTTCCTTTTTGCTGTGGCCTATAATGCATCCTTTGTCATCATCTCTCAGCAGTGATTTAGAGTGTGGGATGTTCTCGGTGTAATTTACTTACCCAAGCAGAGCCATTAATTTTCTATTATTGTGAAAAGATCATTCGTGTTTTGGAGGCTGTCTTGATTATTTATTTAGATACACAGCAGGGAAACATGAGGCAGTGGCTAATGGAATATAAAGTCACAGGCCTCATTCCCATTCTGACATTTAACTACAGAAGCGGCACATGTGTTAATGTGTCCTCCCCAAGCACCTTAATTCGACTTGAAATTCCTAATGGAACTTGCTATCTGTGCTGGGCCTTTGAGACAGTGAGGGGGAAGGAGGGGGACACCAACTTAACACATAAAGTCACTTGTCTGAATCTTGGCTGTGCGTCTAGCGACTTAAATGCACCACTGGTTGTATGTCTAGAGGGAAATGACAGTAGATAGTAGTATTTTCACTTGCACCGTTGCTTCCTGCCCTGGTTTTATTCAGCGACATGATCTTTACTTAATAAATCACACATGATTTTTCTGTAGTACCTTTATATGTGAAACATCTGATGAACTAATACAGGAACTTTTCAAATTAACGCACCCTAACTAATATAGGCCTAGTTATTAATTTACTAATGTTTCAAAGAAGAGTTATAAGCCATAACAAGAATGGCGTTTATGTTGCCAGGTTGTGAAAAATCTATCTTGCTGGTCATTCATAGTCATGTAATTCATAAATACTCAGTTTTGTCACATTCTAATGAGCCTTAGTGTTTTTAGTTTATATACATTTAAAATATATTTAAATATTTTGAAAGACAATTCCTGGAAGTAATATGATTGTTAGCATAATCAAGAGGAAATATTTGGCTAAGATAACAGAATCAGCCTGTTAGCACCTCTAAGGTTACACCCAATACATCATGCTATACACTGTGTAGTGCAAAAATTAATTAATTAACTATATAATGTGTTCAGTTAGTTATTTTGAGACCACGGTCATCTTAGCATAAACACTGGAAACAGTGGGAAACAACTAGCCTGTCTGTCCAAAGATTATAAAAACTGCATCTGGCACCTCTAAATTAGATTTTGCTTTCCAGACAGAGCCAGACTAACTCTTTCCAGTTATCCAGTGTGCTAAGCTGCCCGCTGTGGCTTTTATATTTAATCACTGTAACAATGCATTTTTGCAACTATTCTTTCAAAAACAGTTAATAGGCCACCAACCATCTTCTGCGTCTTCATAACTCGTAGGTTGTTGTTGCCTGTTTAACACAGTTTAGAAAGTGCTTGCAGTCAGTTCAATCTGACCATACATCAGCATGGTTATTGTGCAAACAGGAAACATTAAAGTTGCAGAACATTTAAAGTACCACTCACATGTAGCTTATTCTGAAAGTAACAGGTTCTGACATGTCTGTCGAAGACGTGCAGTAACTCTGCTACAAGCCTTCAGATAAAGGAACGAGCAGCCAAGAGTTCAAATGATAAAGGTTTAGAACTTATCCAAAAAGCATTAGTAAGTGGTTTATTAATCATTAATAAATGATGATATAGCCCTTTACAAAGAGTGAATGTAGAAAGCAGTAGTGATATATTAATAAGTCAGTCATACTAATATTTGTTATGGTGTTCTGAAGGGTGAAAAGTTGAGTAAAATGCTGTCACACTAAGAAACTCTGCTGAGTGGCCAAAAATGTTTGCATGATGTGTTGGCTGTGAATCAGAGACTTGACACTCAGTCGTTATTACAATTAATGACAGCGTCTTATCTGAATGACTAACATGATGAAGCGGTATGACTCTTTGCCTGGCCGCTTTGCTCCCGTGCAGCGGCCAGGCCCAGTCAGGCTTGTTGACTTTACTGCAAAGGACATCTAGTGGTTACACGCCCAACTGACTCTCTCAGTGCCATAACTGTCTAAGGTAAGCGTTGTAGGAAGTAATATCCTAACAGTGAAATACTATGTTCTTCAAGGATGAAAATAACTGTTAATTAAACAGTGTCTTTTAGAATAAAGCCAATAGAAATTGATCTCATAAAAGATGTGATAGGACAGAGAGCTGACTGACACAGTTGTAATCTCAGTATGAACGCGGTGCAGGCCGCCGGATAATTAAAGAGACGAAGCAGTAAGGACATGGCTATTAGCAGGTTAATTAGGCAGTAATGAAAGAGGTACCTCAGGTTACTGTGGGCTTTAGCGCAATAGGATTCCCCGCAGAACGATATAAGGTGGGTGTTAAATTTAATCCTTGCACATTAATACAGAGCGGCATACCTACCAGTCAATTATTGCCAAAAGACTTCACCTGCTCTGCACAGTCGCAAATGGAGAATTCAGAATAGACTCTATTTGGTGGCTGTCTGCTCCAATTAGTTTGATGAAGCTTACAAAGCTTTTAGAGGGGATATTTGCAAATTTAGCAGGTGGCACATATCATTCATGGATCTCATTATTAAGGAACTGAAGTGTTTCATTTAATGAGTAATTCATTTCCTGCTACTTTTTGACCCACTTTGACAGAAGTAGAAGTACGGTGTCTAGCATTTATTAAAAAAAAAAAAAAAAAAAAAAAGAGCCACTTAATGGTGGTTTCATAACCTTGAGTGTAGCACTGTCCTAGTCAGTGTTTGACATCGCCTTCATCTTTGTTTAAGTATTCCACTGAAGTATGAAGCAGTGTTCAACAACAACCTGCCGTTCCAGAGAAGGGACCTGCAAGATGTTAGAAGTCACCGGACGGCTGAGGTCAGAGGTCAGTGTCCAGTGTTATCCTCAGGTTAGAGTGACAGCCAGACCGTGGTCTTTATCCACCCCCTCTAATTGACTTACAAATGTTGTGGTGCTTTCGGTGTCAAGTAACTCCCAGCATTAGGTATGGCTGTAAAGTCAATATGACTTTATTAGTGGCTGGGTCTCCTTTGACAGCACCTACTTGCACTTTTGACCTTAGCTAACTGTGATCTACTGTCCAGAGACCACTCTCTTCTCTTTCCCTGCTCCCTCCCTCTCTCACTCATTATCCCCCATCTACCCCTCCTCAATGACTCAATGATCATGTCACCCTCTGACTCCAAATCCCGGAAGAGCGCAGGCGGCCCGGAAATTCGACATTGTTGCTTCCCTTTTCAGGAGTCTATCGGTAAACCTTGCTAATCCACAAATCCAACCTTGGATTTGAGCCGCTGAGTCTGAGGGGAAAGTAATTGGGTTGTAGCTAATAATTGGATTTTCTGCTGCTTGGTTAAAAAATATATATATAACAACCAATGTCCAGGCAAGAGCAAGCCCGCACCCCTTTAAGCTTCAGTTCATAGGTTGAGGCAGGCCCCAGGTTGCACACATAAAATGATTAACATTTAAAATCTGCTTTCAGCTCCTGTGTTTTAAATAGCACTGTTTGAAAGCTTTAATTTTTTGGTAAGTATTCTTTAAGTCCTCATTATATGACTTGAAAGGATCATTAATGAAAAAAAAGTCATTACTTGCCTTCATTACAGCGCATCAGCTGGCAGAGGAAAAGGCTCTCAGCATTTCTTCAAACCACTGCAAGTGATTTCTTTTCTTTTGATTGTTGTGTTCATCAGTTTTTTTGTCTTTTTTTTATGATGACCTGTTGTATGAGTGTGGATCACAATGCACATCTGCACAGTGGTGGAATGTAACAAAGCCCATTAACAAAAAAAAATCCCACTTTATACGACTTTTATCTGTTTGACAGTTGTAGTTACTCACTTTGCAAATTACATGTTTACATGCAGTAAAAAACTATGATATAATAAAAAGTGAAGCATTTTGTAGGTTAAACTAACAATAGTATTTCACATAGTTGCAAACTGTACAATACTTTTTTCACATGAATGCCTCCAGTAATAAAACACTAATATATATGTAGCTCTCATTGAGACCATTTAAGTTTTGACACTTTGGGTGGATTTTGCTAATAATATGTACACACTCTTACTTAAGTAAGACTGTAGCACCTGTAGAAGTGAGCCAAAGAGCAGTTTTTATAGACCTATTAAGAGTTGAATTATGAGCTGAAGTGCTGAAATTTGTCAGTGCAAACATATTTCTTTTAGTTATTAATGATTTCAAGAAACAGGCAACTTTCAGATTATTTAGTGCTTTTAAAAAACTTGAGTTAAGTATTATTAACAATCTGTACCATAGTTAAAGAATAAAAAGTAATATTTTGGGATGTATTGAATATACTATTAGTTGCATCTCTAATAAAGTCATATTTTCTGTTTCTGTTTGAATTAAGTAAAGTTAAATACATTTAGTAGAGTAAGTTTTTACTTGGAATGAAAATAGTATCTGAGAAAATGTAGCTAAATACAGTACTTGTGTAAATGTACATGCATCTTGTACCACTGACCATACAATTAAACATCTTGATGTTATAGCTTTTCAGGATAAAACTACTTCTATTGTACAGCATATCAATACATTTCTAATAACAAGTAAACTTAAATCTGCCTGTGGGGTAAAATCCTAAAAAGTAACTAGTGTTGTTTTTGTTTTTATTGGTGAGAAAGGGCGTCTGGCGGTCTTAGTTGGATTCACGGGCTGGTTGAAAAAGTCTGCAAGAAGCCGTGGGCAGCTACGGAAATGAGCAACGCACCACATGTTGGGTCTGTGGATAGACCAGAGGAACAACAATGCTCCCTATCGTGACTTTGAGGTCCCAGCCCAGATTATTGGGAAGGAGCAAACTTCATGTTGCTTTAAGGGAATAGCCGAGGCCTTGCTGCACCCACCCCTGCAGCTTACCACCACCCTGGATGATACAGTGAAGTCATCCTGATTGTTTTCCCTTGTGAAGCCATTAGATCTAGAGACATGCTGGCTTCACAATGCACTACTCTAACGGCCAACATCTAGCAAACACGCTCTCAATACAGCAAATCCATAGGCTCCTACAAATGTTATTATACCGTAGATCCCTGCTGGCTCTATAGAAATTCAGTTTTGTGTTGGGAAAACAGGATTCCACAGCTGTGCTGTACAGAAAGGCTGAAAAAGTGCAAGATTTCATTTTCATGTAGACTTTGTTCTGCGCGTTTTTTTGACATGTTCTATGATCTATATACTAATGATCTTTCTAGTCAATTATAGCAATGTGTTGAACCTTTGGTGATGCGGATGGAGCATCAGCATTCCTTGATGCCATGCGAAGACATACGGTTTGGTTTCGTGCATGTGCATCAGTTTTAATGTCAGAGTCAGTGCACGGAGTCCATAAGACAATAATTGTAGTGTACTAATACCGATGCAAATAGTGGTAGTAATATTACTGATAGTATTAATGTAGTCCAGGAGAAAGCATGTGTCTCTCAAAGACTGAAATGTGGGTGAGAAGGAGAAGAGGCTCAGACAGGAAATCTGCTCCCCATCATTTTCTGTATTACTGCGCACTAAAGGTCAAAGCTAAAAAATCTTCATGGAGTGACTACAATTATATATGATTTTTGCAAGAGCAGGGAACAAAGAACTGAAAAGAGCACAGGCCTTTTCTTGCAGTAATTTCCAGAAAGCTCTAATTTTGTAATACAAAGTAAGGGCAAGTTAGAAGCACTAGACGATCCTCGGGTAATGGAAAAAACATCCTGGAGATTATGGAGACTGAAATTGGTGAGGCACTGGAATTGTATTAACACAACAAAGGGACGGGGTATGGAACACAGAGGAAGGCAAGTATGTGTATGTATGCAAGCATGCATGTATATACACAGTGAACATTTGGAAACATGCTTATAAGCACATAGACATGGAGGTAAATACACACTGTCCTCTCTGTAAGGGTCCACTCACTCTATCATGTATATCTCCACAGACAGTGCTGATTTATTACTGATATCTATGCATTGTGTTACAACGGTGCTTAAATGTGGCACGGCAGCATTTTTGTCCATGCAAAGTGTGGATGTTTTATATATTTTATGAACATTTATGTCATATCTTATATAACATCCATGTTAAAAGACTTAAGTAAAGTAGGAGAAAAGTCTTATCATATCAACATATTAATGTTGAGATTAGTTACCTATGGGGCTTGTGTAAAAAGAAATAATTAAAATTACGTCAGCAATGATAAGAAATAAGGTTGTTAATACAGCAACACTGAGAACTTTTGATTTTCTTTTAAGCACAAACAACGAAATGAGAGCGACTTTGTTCTCCCACCATTGTCCACCCAAGTCCCTGCTTTTGGTTTTCATATCTCAAAAGCCAGCATTGTCTCCCACGACACAAATAAATCAGTGTTCTTCCCTTTTCATCTATGTCGGAAAATAATTAAAAAGGGAGCAGTGAATTGTGTACAAGCTGATTCCTCTGTTCAGTAAGCCACCTCCATCTAAGCAAAGCCCCCTTTTTTTTCTTAATAATATGTTCTGCTCTGTTTAAGATTGAGATCAAATACTCTCTCATAGAGCTAGGGTAATTAGATTTCACTATGTAAATGGCCTTTAAAGTGAGTGTGAGATGCTGTGCTCACATTTGTTCGCTGCACTGCTGCCTCCCT
This sequence comes from Ctenopoma multispine, assembly GCA_034779795.1. Taxonomy (NCBI): domain Eukaryota; kingdom Metazoa; phylum Chordata; class Actinopteri; order Anabantiformes; family Anabantidae; genus Ctenopoma; species Ctenopoma multispine. The sequence goes on from JAUYWH010000020.1 coordinate 3,456,346, forward strand.
CAGGTCATTTGTGTATGAATCACTTGGCATCAGCCCTGCACTGAAACACACAGCTCTGCCACAGAAAGAAGTCAGAATAAACACTGACAGGAAAGCGTTAATGCTGACGGCTCAGTGAGTCACTTCTAAAAAACGCAGCTTTTAGTCATAATTTCTGCACATATTTAAAAGCAGCTGCTGTGTATATTTTTAGTTTTAATTTGTTCTGAGTGATCATATTTGAGATGAGTTTGTAAAACGAGCCTGACATACGCTTACAGACAACAACCAGTTTATTGTCCTGCGATGTCACACAGCATCATCTGTTTGTCTCAACTGTTACAGCAGCTGAGTGATTTTTCATTCTCCTGATGCGTTTGGTAAAATGCTAAAAAAAATAAAAAATAAAAAAAGACAAAACATATTACACATTTCTCAAAAAAGAAAAAATGAATTCACCTTGCACAAAAATGCTTTTAATTTAAATAGTTGTGTTTGAGTAAACAAACTATATCTTCAAAAAAAGTGAATTTAAAGAAGAAGCTGTAAATTTAGCCATTTCACTGTGTGTATAATTGAGATGTGCAATACCTCAGAGTGAGGGATTTGTTATTATTATTCAAATGTCATTTTTGGGCGGGGGAAGAGTGTGTGTGTGTGTGTTGGGGGGGGGGGGGGTGTCTTGCTTGCGAGGCACGGAGACAGCAGCTATTGTCTTGTGGAGACAAAAGGAGTAGTGACATCACTAATGTTTCAAAAATAAACAGCAGGCTCCTAATATGTGGTACAGTTAAAGCCTGGAAAGGAGACCATATGTTAGGCTGAGGGCTACGCTGCAGAGACTAGCCGCGCATTTCATATCACTGACACGTCTCCTCTCCCTCAGCCTTGTCAAACCACTGTTGTAAAACAATTAAGCTCCTATTAACATATATTTTATTAATTGCCCTATCAACATGGAAACACAAAGACATGTAAATGCCCCAGCCTGACAGATTTAGAAGAGCGTAGCGTGGCAGCTTTCTCACAGATAGTGACAGCTGAAGGAATCAGGTCAGATTATATGAGCATGGACAGCTCAACAGATTTGTTTGCTATTGATAGCAGCAATCAATTCAATTAATTGTCTCATGCGCTGAATGGCTGATGAGATTAGCAGAGGGAGTGTTTTGTCATTTATTGTTTAATGTATGCATGGATTTCTCTTTCAAAAGAAAAAAGCTCTTGATTTTTTTTTTTTTTTCTTTTTGTTCGTTGTGCAGTGACTGTTTCATAATTATTGCCTCACAGCTTTCTATTTCCTCTGGAGTAATTGGACTGCCCTGTTAGATTATCCGGTCTAAATTGCAATACTAATTATAAAGCCTAACAGTTGTGTCGCATCAATAGTCTATTAGGATTAATTAAGATAGGAAGTGACAGCTGACGATTAAGCGCATCAGTTGCAGTTCGACAATGTGGAGGTCAAACGATCAAGTTCTTTTCTGTCACACCAACGTTAAGCTTCCTTTCAAAAATGCAAATGCTTTAAACTGACACGTAATGTTGTGCGATCACAGAACAATGGTCTGCTTTACAGCTTTATTATTTACTTCATTGTATGCAGATTTTAGATCTGGCCCATTGTTGTCTTGTTGCACTGTCAGAACAAATGATTTCGTAATTGATTATGCTTCTAATTACAAAGCATACAATTAGTGGAAGTTATTGATAGTTCAGCATGTGCCTTTTAACCCTGGAGCTGTCCGTCTACTCCCAGAGGAGACGTATGTCCTTCTGCCTTAATGATGGAAATGACTTTTAGATAACAAGGGTGTCCCAGACAATCAGCTGTGTTTACACAGTGACCTGGACATTTGCTGGCTTGGCCTCTGGATCTCCTCCTGCCTTTATATATGCCAGCATCACTCTAATTACAAAGCACAGAGCTAACAGTTCTACCACACGCCTCCTCTGTGCAGTGAAGAACATCACATTTATTTTAAATTATTAATTAAAGATTTTTTTAATGAAATATTATAAACACTGAAGATGTTTTCAAGAGAGAGAGCTTTTTTAGCAAAATTGAAACTTTTATTTTAAAACTGTGTTGCTATGTTATAAACCTCGGACAGTTCCAAATGTCAGGAAAGCTTAATGTTTCCACATTTCTTTCTAAATCAGTCAGGACTCTTTCCTCAAGCACTTTATCTTCTCAGTTAACAACACTTATCTGCACTACTTTAGTGCAGCTTTGGTTAACAACCGTTTTTCATGGGACATAGGATATAGCCCATATCCCACCAATGCCACACATCATGTTTCAACTCTTTTCTTTTGATTTGACATATTTCAGTCAATTACCCATTAGTTATAGCTAACTGATTCATTTTTTTATGCATTACTTAAACTAAATATATTTATATGTAAACTAAATATATTTATATGTAAACTAAATATATTTCTATGTAACTTATAGCTAAGTATTTCATCAATATATCCATTACTTGTGGATAACTAAACTAAATAGATATCAGCATTACATACTGTTCTTATTTTTTGTATAGTGTTTACTAATCAAATGATTAGACGCACTCAGAAACATCTGTCTCTGCCCTGCTGCCAGGTTGATCTCTGGGTCTGACTTAAAGTTTATTTCATCAAGTAAATATAAGTACTGTTAAAGCACATTGCACAAGTATATTTCATGTAGTAGTATACTAATGTAAAAGCACTTGTAGTGTACCTATAAGTGTAAATGTACTTATTCATTACTTCTTGGCACTAGATTGACCCAGTTTTTAGAAAGTATATTTTAAAGTAGGTCATAGTGCAAATATATGACACTGTTAGTTTACTAGTGATTGTAATATACCTCTGCGTATTGGTGTTTAATATTCCATACAGTGTGAATTTATCTCAACTGTCATAACACCACAGTAAGCAGAAAACTACAATATTACTTGATACTTGTAGGACTGTCCTTTTTACTAAGCCTCATACGTTTATAACACAACAGTGAACTGTATATTTGAGGGGTTGGGTTGTTTTTAACAAGACCAATCATGATGTCACACAACAATTTATTATTCATTTACAACATTAATAGCCACTGTATTTTTGTATTCTGTAAGTATAAGTCAAGTATAGGCCAAATAGACTTTCTGTATGCTTTTTAGTACACATCAAGTATAATTAGTGTATATATAATTTGCTCAGTATATATCTGATAAGGACATAAAAAAACAAATTATTTTTAGTAAAATAAGTAATAGTATACTTGAATTTCTTTTTTTGTAAGGGTCACGGGAGGTGTCAGCATCTGAGCCTTAAAACATATTTGAACTTCTCCGTTAGACGAGTATCAGTGGGATCATCAGTAAAGAGATTATCTTGTTGAATACCTTGTTATCTCGTTCTTCTGTCTAGTCACTGTAAAGAAGCTTTGGCATTTGGTTGTTTTGTAGCACAGAAATTTTTCAATTAAATATGCACAGACATCGATCTCTGTTTCTTTACATATAATGTCATCTTCTATAATCACTTCTTATGTCTGCAGGAGACACATCTGTTTCTTTTCTCTGTTGCACAAAATCCTCTTGATAATGTTCAGTAGCTGCTATGTTATAAGCAAGTGCAAGGACTGCATTCAGTCCAGTATAGTAAGTCTGTAAAAAGGCTGGAGTGCTAGGGGGCATACTTACCCTTGAGCTCCCAGAGGAGCAATGTTATTATTGGTAATAAGAAGCGATAAATACAGTGTGAGGGAAGCGTATGCCTCCATAGAAGTTACACTCCACTGAGTGTAGGGACCTTTCAGAGTTACTGGAGATGAATTCTGTCCATCTTTCCTACAGAAAAAAAAACCCTTTAGCATTTGTACAAACGCTAACAAACAAGTTAGTTTAGCACATTGCAGATTCTGCAACACAAAAGAGCGTGGCATCTGTGCTTATGACAATTTCAATAGTTTAATCTTTCAGGGTGGGCGGTGGAGTAGGGAGCAATGCTAAACTACTGTCAAGACAAATATTTCCAGCAGAGTCCACTTGTATAATGGAATAAAAAAAACATATATAAGCAGGCACTAAAAGTGTTTCTTGTGCCTTTTGCCCCTCGGCATCAGGCTTTTTCCTTCCCTTACCCAGCACAAAGAGTGCATTGTTAGCAGGGCCATTACAAGCAGTCTTGACTACACTGGACAACATATGGCTCAAGGGAGAAAGCTATAGATTGCAGGGACGGGAGAAATGGGAAAGTTCATCAGACCCATCTCATCTGACCTCAGTTGGTTCTAGGCAAAAAAATGTGCCGGGGAGGCTAATGCTGAATAGACAGATTTTCCAAATGCTTTGAATTCCGTTAGGATCGCGAGAAAGAAAAAGGCAAGATGCTCAAAGAAATGGATTTGGCCTATAAAGTGTAAGTGGCGTGATGCCCATTTCTTCAGAAGGATGACATTAGGGGACCGGTTTTATTGATGGCTGCACAAAAAGGGGTAAAGAGTGCACACAATTAGGAGTCAATTGAAGGGCTGGAAGATAAGGGTTGATATATTTTAGCCCTATAGCTTCAGGTCTTCATTTTCAAAACACAAAGAGAAAGAATGGAGTCTTGTGTTCACTCTTAAATGCCTTTTTTTCTCTTCTTTTATTTATTTTACTTTATTATTAGCAGTTTTTTTGTGTGGATGGTAACCACAACCTCTCTTGGAACAGATGTATTACTTATGACATCCCAGTTTTCATCCGTTCACAATTTTTACATTAGAGTTAAATCTCTGCAGCTGGAATCTCACGGCTGAGTTAGCCAGAGCCCATAAAATATTGAAACCTTCAGAGCCACTGGCAGGCAGGTTGAGGGGAGTTCATGTCCAAAGCCAAGCTTCAGATTCACAGACATCCCAATAGGAGTGTACTACAGAAAAAAGCACTAATAAAAATTTCATTGAAATGAGACAGGGATATTGCTAGCATTCTCCCCAGCATCAGTATGAAATCTTAATCTGAGTTAATGGAAGAGATATGAAAGCCTTTCTCAATTCAAACACAAGCAGTGCATAATTTATAAATTATTGTCAGAAAAGTGATTCCGCTCTGAGATTTACTCTCTTCTAGATGGAAGTGAACTCAGCGAGACAATAAGAAAACATAGTCTTTCTGACCTGTAATGCCAGGAGATTTTACAGTAGAGCTGTCGATATAATCAGGTAAACTGGTCTTTTCTTTCTTTTTTTTTTTTGAAAAAGAAACACTATAGCAGCGCTCAGAGCGAGCAAATATCAGCAGAGGCTTCTTCTGGCAAGCTACAGACTGGTGCAGAATGAGTAAATAAAACAGCCTCCGGAGGATGGAGTGTTAAGAATCCTTTGTCCTGGAGGTTGACAGTTTGCTTAAAGCTTCATAATGTCTCAAACATACCATCTCAGTGATGTAGAAGAGCAGAGTGTTATTTTAAAAAGCAATTCCCCCTTCTGCCCCTCGCTCACTTTTTTTTTTTTTTTTTACTCCAATTACACAAGATATGTTTGCATGGCATCCTCTGCGGTTAATTCACAGTGACAGCTTCCTCTTCCTCCTGCATGTGGAGTGTAATAGAAACTGTGTCCCAGGCTGGAAAACATTATTCACTAATGTAGCCGCTGCGTGTCCAGCGTGGAGCTCGGGGTTGTTCCCGCTCCGTTACATGGCAGGGAACAGGTCCTGATTAGGATTAGCACATGTACTCCCCCCCCCCCCTCCTCCCTGAAGACAGCCAAGTTCAATCATCCCGACTACTGCACTCTATTCACACTCTGCAGCTTCTCTCAGCGAGGCCTCCAGCCTTACGCTGCCTTTCATGCAAATGCTTGTGGGACACACTTGGACAGTCCAAAGCTGCCAGACATTGCTGACTGAAATCTTGTTGACTATGCTTGTGCTATTGATTCGGCATTAATTAAAAAACTTGGCTTAATTAATTTCATACATAAAACACTAATCTTATTCATCTTTTTGTTTAGAAATTATAACAACTGAATTGTAGTGCCATGTACTATGAGATCCAGGGGACTGAAAGAAAAAAAAAAAGAACTATCACCTGGGTCAACATTTGTTTTCCATCAGCCATATAATCCACCTTGATGTTTGTGTCACTAAATGGTAAAAAGCGAAGTTGCAGACACGGTGCACAGGATGTGTTTTACTTTGGCGAGACGCTAGATGTTCCTAGAACTGGCAGATAAGGGAGAGCGCGCATGGTTGGCTGAGCCGGGTCTATCCAAGGTGATAAAAGCATAAAAAGGAGACATGAATCTTAGATGGGGTGCTGAAGTATACACTACAAACTTATTTAAGACAGCAGCATCCAGCTTTCTAATGCGAATAAATGGATGTGGCTCTCGGTTTTCCCGTTTGCTTTCGCGTGTTCTGCTTATCCTCGGCTGAATTCGAAGTTGATGAAGCTCCAAAAGGCCTTAAGGGAGCGCTGAGCGAGGCAACAGTGTCACTGCACGCTCTGAGCCAGCGTTCGTAGCCACAGGTTACGGAAATTCAGTTTAATGTGCTTTTTATCCATTATTCACCATCACCTATTGTAGTTAATCCGCAATAACAGTGTTTTAAACCAAGTTACTCACTCAGTGCTTATTATTAGGTGAATGCTGTGTTGACATGAGACCCACCCAGAGGAACGCGCAGAACCACTTCAGACGTTCAATCGGAGCTGCCAGTGATGAGTTATTGATGACTGAGCTTGTTCTTTCTCCAGTTTAATTATGAGAGCTAGTTAATTCACGGCAGCTGGGGACTCGAAGGGAGACGTGTTGGGTGTCGTTAAGATATCCCCAAACTTCATCACTAAGGCCACCCCATTCATAATTCACCCTCAGTTCATGTGCGACTAAGAGGGCTTTATTTTAAAACAGCCTTAACGGGTAAACTCATGTGGAAAAAGGTCTGCTGTGCTGCACTGGTCTCCACGTCCCACCAAGTGGAAGCGTTAAGAAGTGTAAAAGCTGCTTTTTTTGAGAGGCCAGAGTGGACCAGCAAGAGGAGGGGAAGCATTTCTGGGCGGATGAGGAGAGGTCACATGATGTAAGGGGAAGGAGGGCCAAGTGCGGTGGGAGCAATTTCTCGACCTTCTAACTGTAGCCGAGGTGATGCCGTTCATCTTTGGGAGGCTACTTATGTCAGGAAGTGCCTCGGCTCCAGGGTGCTCGGGGACCTGACATGCACTCTGAAGTGTCCGGCCTGGAAAACCCTGCGAGATGTCCCCGGACTGGTGGTGCTCACTCACTCAGCTTTACTTTACAATTTCTCCTGTGGGCCTCAGTGCCGACCACTCACTCTTTCTCAATCTGTCTCCTTAGCTCTCTCCTCTGTCTCCCTTCTCTTTCGATTCTATCCTTCTTTTTTTCACCCTAATTTTTTCCCTCTCTACCTCTCCACCAGCCCCCATCACATCCATCACCACACTCTCACATCCATCTGTTGTCTTCCCAACATATCCTGGCTTGTTATTGTTTTCCTTTTGGTCTTGGCAGGCCTGTATTCACAAATGGTTTGCTGCCTGCTGACCAATGTTTCAGACTCTCTTGTATTAATTACTGGAGTAGCAGGATGGCGTTGAGCAGTGCTCACTGGAAAACTAAAGGCTATGATCTGGTGTTTTTAACTCACTGCATACTGCTTTCTTACGTTTCTTCGATTCTCTCCCAGATAAATGACTTGATTTACAGTGGTGCTGACAACTGAAGCCTCTCAGTGACTTCATGATGTAGTTAGTAAACGCACGTGTCAGTTCAGAATCAGATCTTCTCATATAGAAATCAACCACAATGATAACATTTGCTCCGTCTACAGTTTCTGGAAACCAACGCCTCTTTTCAGTTTCTCTCTTTACTTTCACATGACTTGGCTGCGTGCTCTGATCATGGGACGGCGCGCTGGCCCTGATCCCACCACTTGCATATTCATCTGGTCTAGGTGCTAATTTGTGTGTTTCATGCCTGTACTCACAAACTTGTTTGCACACCCTGTTCCACCTGGGCTTGTTTTGGCGTCCTGTCAAAACCCAGGCCAGCGGAACAAACAGCGTCTGTGAAAAAAATACCCATGCATGTTTAATTACGACAGGACACTCTCTCGCTCACTCTCTCCATGGGCCTCTCCTCTGAGAGGAGGTGCCTCCTTGCAACCCTGCATTATTGTCGCCTTTTTGAAGTATGGCAAGAAAAACAGGTATTAATATTTAAAGTGCTTGCTGCCATCCCCTCACACACACACACACACACACACACACACACACACATACAAAAACAGACTTACACAGTATGCACACACATGTCCTCAGCTTAATCCAGTCCTCATTTGGAATTTCAGATGAAGTATATGTGTTGCTTGATGCACAAATTGCTGCAACATTCAAAAATAAGTGTGTTCTCTAATCCAGGAGGCAAAATCAATCCTGTTCCACTTCTGCAGACGGCTTCCAAGCTGACAATACACATTGCATGTACTTATGTATGTACGCACTTACAGTATGTAACAAAACTAAAACATCTATGATTTTTAAAGTCAACCTGAAATTTGAATTTACCTTATTAAATACAAGTATATATTTAGTTTAACATTAAAGCTGATTTTGTCATCATGATTTCCTTGATTAGGGTTTGACTGAAGCTTTTGTTCTCCAGCGGTCCAATGCCACAGAGCTGGAGACTCAGCGCCACCGTCAGTTTATTTTCTATGCAACTCAATAACAATCACATTAAAGTATTAAAGGGAAAAGTTTGTTAACGTGCATATTTTTGGTGCATTTTCTGAAAAAGGAAAACTCATTTAAAACTTTTTTTATACATCTGGATGAATTTTTTTTTCTGCTTTCACACAATAACTTTGTGTTTTTCCCAATAAGCATAGAAAAGTGGGAGGTCTAACTAGTGTTAGCACATTTATCCTCTACAACTGACTGTAACTTCAGTTGAGTACAGTGAAGTATTTTTATGATATTACAAAATATTTCTAGTGTCTGCCTTCCCAGATTGTTAAACCAACCAATTGTACATACTACTTTAAAATGGATTCATCTCAGAATGTGATAAAACAATGTAATGCTTTTTAAGTTTATGAAACAGGTGGTGAACTTCTCCCGTTAAGTTAACTGACTATAACCATTTCCACAATCAGCTATTGTGTAATCTTCTTAGTCTTCTTACTTTTCATATTTGTGGTTTTAGAATGAATATTTTCCCAAAAGACCAATGAAAATATGCTGTTTTCAAAATTTAAAATGAAAAAAGCAATACAGCAATGATATCGCTCTGTTCCAGTGTAAATCAGATAAATCTTAATTTCACCTATTTGACACTATGTGTTAAACATAGAAACATCAGCGATTAGAGGCTGCCTCACATCAAGGCATGAATTTGAAGTTGGAAACAACATAAAGTTCCAGTGCTCAGCAACATGAAGGAAGCCTCTGCCAGGCAAAACAATAGACTCATCACCGTGTGGGAGAGAAGGAGGGAGGCTTGTTTTCTCACAGGCCTGACCTCTTTTTCTGACGTGTCACATTATGGTTATACAGAACGTGTCTCCTTTGCATACAAAAGGTCAGGAAGATAAATCAAAATCCGCATATGTGACTCACCCGATTCATCACAGCAAAGAGGGTCAAAGTGTTAGCTGTAATCAGATTTCCCCCCCTAAATATAAGATGAATTTTTCTTTGTTAGCAAAATGTATGTGTGGAAACGGAGGATCTCGGTGCTCGATACAAACATCCAGTTCTAATTAAACTACTCAGTGAAGGCATGTCCCTGCTTTTTAAAGGGATTGGAATTTTGTTTTATTGCTTTCTACACTATGGGTGTGAGGAAGGAGACTAATTTACCCCTCGAGGTCCCACATATGTTTGTTGGCTTAGTGACACTTGTGCTTGTTAGATAATCTGTGATGATGCAATACTCTGAAATAAAATGCTCTCCCAGCTAGTAAAGCTCTAGTTTGGATTTGGGCCTGTGAGGGTTTTAGCTCTGTCTCAATGTTCCCTCCACCCCTGCTGAGACATTAATTAAGGCTCCTTTCAGGTCCTTTTTTCAGCAGTTGCCCCTGTAATGCTATTCTCAGTGAAAACCTGCACATGCAGGTGCCCCCATCATCTCACAACAAGCTCCTTAATTAACTTGAAGTCATAACAAATGGCTACACTTTTGTCTCCATCTTTGCTCTTTCTGTGTCTTTCTTTTTGTTTCGCTCTCTGTCGGAGTTTCTTCAAGTGAATATAATGAATAAAAAAGAAGATACAAAAATGTCAGTCCTGTCTCTTTAACCCGGCGCCTTTTCCTCTGTGAAATGTTTGTCTTCTTCTCTCTGTAGTCTGTCATCTCTCACAGTGGATGATCTCAAGAGCAGGCATAGGTTCAGGAAGGAGTGGAGCGCTCCCATCGAAGCAGGCATCACACCTCTCCCACACACCGCTAATTAGAGTTAATTATTAATACACTTTGATTTAGCCTTGCTCCCCCACCATCAGGTGCCAAAGTATATTTTACGTGTTTTTACAAATGAAAGGAATGAGACAAATTGATTGATACAGAAGGTTTTTTTTTTTTGCCTTGCCTTGCAACTTAAATCAAAGGCCCCGGCTGTTTAATTGAAGGCAAGGGTGTGTTTGAAAGTCAATTTTAAAATATAGTAGAAGTTAAGTTAAAAGGATAAACTTATTCAATTAAAAACTTTGTGGTAAAAAGAAAGGGAGATTGGGTCTATGGGTAGAAAAAGAGTATATTGGTGGCATTTAAGATAATTTTTGTTAATGTTGCACATGTAGTATAAACAACAATACGCATAGTTAGTCGGTGTCTTCCACTGTTTTCTGATATGTCACCTTGATTGACAAGATGAGGCAGGTTGGTGCCAACCTGTCTTATATAAGGACTGCTCACATTATCGTGAAAAATCGGTTGGTGCAATATTTTCCCCAAACTCCTGAGAGGACTGTCATAAACACCACTACGCACCACCTTATCTACAATGTGAATGTTGCTCCAGACAGTTACCTGCTGTGTTCACATTGCAAAGACTTTGTATTAGGAGGCTCAGAGGACAAAGTTTGTTTACTATAAAGTCCGTCTGACGTCTGACTCAGACATTTGTGTTCTCATGTGCAGATCACCTGAGTAAAGTTTAGAGAAGTTCACGGTTCCAGTGTATGTGTGACAGCAGCTTTAGTAGCTGTATCTGCCTGCTAATAATTCTCCAAATAAATAGGCTGTCTGGTCTCGATATGAATGTAATGTGTAGTTTGGGAAATTCCGAGTCACAAGTAGACTAATTAGCGCACTTCATTAACAATCACGAGACGCACGTAAACACTGTTTTTCTGCTACATGAATTTACCTTCAACCAAAAGTTCTGTGTCTGCAAGTGTTGAGAATTTATACATTTGAATGTTATATATACATATATAGGGATATACACAGAATATGTACAATATATGTAAAATATGGACAATAGAAGTGCAGTTGGATTGGTTAAGCATATGTCTAGTCTAGTTACCATGAACAGATTTTTATGAACAGAATATTGAGAACAGTATGAATCGCACCACTGTACTTTAAATGCAGTTTGTGTTTATTCACCAAACTGTAGTTATTATTATTTATTATTTTTCTCCAGTCTCTCATTTTCTCAACTTTTATCTGTTAATAAAGTGGAGTCATGAGGCCTTGGTATAACCACAAGCTCACACATAATCTCTCACAGCCTAGTTTTGGATTCATAACTTTTCATTGTCTTTGAATGCAGTCAAGCCACCTTTAAAGTTCGTTTTGCAGTTTGAACACAGGTTCAGAAGGATCAAAAATACTTTTTCCAAGCTGAACACAATAATAGGAGGATACATGGTAAACACTGTGGCAACAGGATAGAGAAGGTGTGTAGAACCAAGGTTAAACTGCAGTCAGAGGCTGACCCTGGGAATACCAGCACTGTCACATACGATGACAGTCACCAGGTCTTGAGAGCACAGAGCGATGGAGGGTTGAGTGAAAGCAGTGGTGGAAAATGACAGGTTGATTCAGATGAGTCATTAGTCAGTGATGACGGATGTTGGGGTTAAAACCCCACTCTCCACTGGCCATGTCTGGTTAGAGAAAGGCTCACAGGTACAGGAGCTGCCCTCTGAGCAAAATTAGAGCGTTAGAATGACACCAATTAAGAACTATGACATGAAGTATCGATATTTGTATTTTGGGGGGTAAAAATCATAAAAAACCTAAATGCAAAATAAACGTTTAAGACTGTAAAAATATGCATAATTTTCTTCAACGATGTGATAGGATGGACACAGTTACAAGTCACTGAAGATCCATTGGCATACAGTTCAATTCATCAGGAATTGAAGGAATATGGCACATGCGCAAATTTGCCTGAGGAAAAAGTGTGTCTGTGCAAGAAGGGAGCTAGGGAGGGAGGCCACCAAGACACCTGTGGAAGGAGCGCTAACCTTCTGTGGCAGGGATGGGAGAGACTGTACATTCAGCAGCTATTGTCTGGGTACAACAGATACAACCGTGAACAGTATTTTGGGGAGTGAATAGAGCTTCTGAAACAACAGCAGTTTTCAAATGACGCGTCATTAATCACAGCAACTATACACGTCAAAAATGGCAACAAGGCTTACAATGTTGAGAGGACTTAAAAATGAAGAATGCATCGCAAAAATTTGATGAAATGACTAAAGCTGGTTTCATGCTAACCATAGTCAATTTAAAAACTGCCTAAATTAGTATATACT
>JAUYWH010000020.1:3469183-3485419 GCA_034779795.1 Ctenopoma multispine
ATATAGCTATATTTTATAATCAATCCTAAATTAAAATTGTTACAGACATGTTTGAGGACATTAAGAGAAAAAAAAATACAGGAAATTAAATTGGACACATTAGAGTACATAGGGAAAGGTTTGCTCTTTACCGCCACATCACTGCTCTCACCCTGCAGCAAAAGGCACACTTTAATAACACCTAAGTGACTCACCCATTAAATTGCTCTGACTTCCCTGCTGATCTTGTAGTATTCCCGCTTTGGGAGGTGGGACTGGCTTGCCTTGGACTCTGTAACTCATCACTGAGGCTAGTGATAATACCCCTGAACCTGTGGCTGTCCTGTGCACGGCTTTAACTCTCATGAAATAGCAACAAAACAAATAAATCCTTCCTCCTAGTCTTTTTTTGATATGTAATGAGCCGGTGTTTCACTCTTCTGAGATCTTGTTATGTGGCGTATCAGTGATATGTCTCTCTGCGGCCGCGGTTCATCTGTCAAACTGGATTTTTCCACCACAAAATAATGATCCTCTGCTGCACCGAGGGCCCTGCTAAAGTATCTGCTTATTTAAGATGGCTTTGCACCGTTGCTCCATGTAGGTAACACCTGGCCCTCAGGAGTCGTCTGCAGAGGCTTACAAGTGGAGAGGCCCCTGACAGAGATGGAGACACAAACAAGCATAGTATCAAGAGGTGGTAGGTTCTACGATGTGTGAGTAATGCTGTGGTTATTGTCTGCAGATCTCCACCAATGATAGATGTCATAAAAATATATACCATACTTAGCAGCAGTGTTGGGCCCCAGTAACCTCCAAGCGGAACGCCACATCTTGTCAGGAGAGACATTTTAAGGAAGTAAGTGATGGAGTGCATCACACTGTGTGTGTACACTGCAAAGACAGGGGTTCACGACCATCTGCATTCATATGTCAGACATTTCTTTGATAGCAAGAGACATTAAGAGCTTCTTAATGGGTTTTGTGCTCTTTCTGTTACATACCTTATTTAAGTCCTCTATATGCATACGCTTTAGAACTGTCACATTTAACCTCCTACTGACCTGTTTGAATTAAAACAATTCTCAATCGGTCAAGTGCAGCATACTGAAGGAGTTTGTATTGTTGTAACACTGTCTCTAAAATTATGATCCTATGAAACCTATACTATAATTGTGTGTATTTTTGTCGGGATTTCTTTAAAATAAGCTAATAAATACAATTAGTGTAGAACAGGTTGATCTGCTTTCTGTGCAGAGTATGACGCTTTAATGTTTTTAAAGTATAATTTTCAATAAAAATAGTCTGTTTCTTTATAACAGCACTGCCTTTCACCTAAAGCAAAGACCAGTTGAATCTCTCTTATTGTAAAACGACATGCTAGGTTATAGCTATAGCATAAATCAGTGCTCTTCGCACTGTAATGACTTTTCTTTCTGGTCAAGATAAAAGACATCTGACGAGTAGATGGAGTGCACATTCTTTCTGGAAATGATTGAGTCATCATTTCATTCAAATTGTAAATGTGACAATTGATGTGTTGAATGAAGCCTTTAATCTAATCTAATCTTTTTAGTATTTGAGCATCAGCAGATGACTATAGATCAATGGGAAATAGCCGTTTTCAGTTTCCTACTATTTCTGAATGGTTTTTATCTCCTTACACTGTCACTTCCAGCATTTCTTTACCTACTGTATCCACACAGTGCCTTTACCTCGTCTGTGAACAGCTTTTTGCCTGTGCGGTTTTAGAGAACAGGATGGCACGAGGTCGAGTATGAGGGCAGGCGAAAACAGTTGGTGCTGTAGTCTTGAGAAACAGCTTGCCCTTGATACCTGGCCTCTTCTTCATTGTACTGTCAGACCCATGGAGGCACCCTCCCCAGTGACTGGCCGCAGCCAATATGGCCCACCTCTCTATCCTCCACCTTGCGCTTTGTTATAATTGAGCAGGGCTTTGAGATTGTTTCTAAAGCCCAGTGTGTTCCCAAGATGCAACCTTAAGCCCATCTTAAATAATCAGAGTGCTACACATTGGGAAGGCTGTTTTTTACACCTAGCAGGTTGCAAAATAGGAGAGATCAAGTGAAACACTGAGATAGGGAAAGGCCAGTTCATATCTGTGGACTTTAAATAAGAGAAATCGTAATATTAATCTTTCATACATTGTTGTTATCTCAATCTACCACCTCCTGCTCTTCTTCACGCTGCTCATCTTACTCCCTGCTTTGTCCTCTGAGAGGGAAATTAAGGTGGTGATTGAGCTTCATTAAGGAGGTAAATAAAGAAGGGTAGTGCGTGGCCCTTGTGCTTTAGACATGTTGCTAATTGGCACAGCATGTGGGCTTGATGTGGAGCGCTGCAGAAGGGGAAGACGTCAGGGGCCGGTCAAGCATGTGACCTGGGAGCTTCGCCAACTGCCGTGCAAGCCCTCTCTCGCTCTGTTCTCCGTGTGATCACGCTGTGGTTCTCTGCATGTTTGTTGGGTTTGCTAAGTCAAGGTCTAACTCATTTTAATGACTCCACTTGGATGTAAAAAATTAATTGATATTCTTACAAGCAAACACGTTCAGGCTCATTAATCAGCGTGTCAGGTTCTCCCCCCACCATAAAAATGTACTTTATAGGATAATTAATTTCCTAATATCCTCCAGTCATCCTGAGTGCCCTCAACTTAAAGTACTTGACATTTACCCTTCATACACAGCTCACTGGCTACAAGAGCTCTGCATTGTAGTGGAGACAGTAAAACAACGTAATGAACTTAAAAACAAAGATAGATCTATGTGACAACACAAGGCTTTCACAGGCACTAACACACTGGTAATTTTATTCAAAGCAGTGCCACTTTTCTCTGCTCCTGTCTACCTGCTTCTACTGTTTTGTAATTTCTGCAGCTAGCAGCTCTGGGTTTGTGCAATGCAATTTATGGCATGAATTTCCTCCTGCACAGCTCCAGACTAACACCACATGTCATTAGAGGCTTTACATCCCGCTTAAAGCCAGAGGATAGTCAGTTATCTTAATTTGTTTTGCTAATTACTTGGTGAGAGAACTATATTTATGACCTGGATTAAGTTCGGTGGTATTTTTGCTCTGTAGGGAGGTTGCAGCACAGACCTCTGGTACTGGACACTGGGATTCACATCCTGCATGTGGTTTCTGTAAAATGTTAATAAAGTCAACAAAAAAAAAATGCAGCAGAGGCCAAGATCTCCTGAATTTTAGACGCTCAAAGACATTCCTACATTTGCCATACACTCAGCCTTGCTGCCAATTTCCCCAGTGGAATACAACACAAGCATTTCCTCATGGCTTGGAATGATGAGTGAGACAGGACACTTCAACTTACAAACAAGTTTAACCTTTTTTAATAGGAATTTTTAATCCATGTAGATTTTTCCTTAGTCTAGAAAAAATACTTTTGTACTATTGCAAAGTCTGTGGGCAGAGAGGAAGCACAAAGGCAAGGAAACTTTAATATGCATGTGCAGTGGGGTTCACATTGTAGAAATGAACCTGAAAGCTTTTTATTTTTTAACTAAAATTGCAGACAGGTATTTTTAATTAATCCAGTATCTATGATAAATCCATGAAAAAACTCAGATCCAAAACAAGCCTGGGTTATTTGGATTCTTTAGAAAGTTCCCTCCAGTGTTGCATAAGTCATCATAGCGCTAAGTTTCATGGTAAATGGAACAAATAAACCACAGGGACTGCAGTGGTGAGCAGCAATTAAAAATGTGTGATGTGTTTACTGAACACAGAAACTGATAAACCATTGAGGGAATGCAAATAAAATGGATTTGCTGTACATTTAGACTTTTAACTTAACTCAGATTTTTGATAGATTTGTTAACTGAAAGAAACCGGGGTGCCTATGTAATCTGACCCTTAGATGACAGTAGTCAAAAATACTCTCAGGTTTATGGATACTGCTGTAATGTCAGGCAGACTCACTGTGTTCACAATCTTGCCTCTGGAGCTGGAAGACCAAATGAAATTATTTAACATCAACTGTCACTGAGTTGTAAAAAGTTTTCAGTATGGTGGAGGCAGTTTGGTTTAGAGTCCCAGTGCTGACTCATCATAGTGGTCAGTCTAAGGACTTTAGTTACCACACATTTAAAATCAGTATTACCTTCTGTGTGAATGTGAATAAGATTTAACTAAAAGTGGAAACATTCATACGCTTGCTTATTTTACCAATAGTAACAACTTTGTCTTGTTGAACCAAAACCAACGTGTGTAACAAACAGTGTAGCTCCTACTTACTTATTATATATTTGTAATGAAATGTAAGCTGTTGCTTTCTCTTTATTGATCTTTTTAATTATGTACTGATCCACATGATCCATGTTATACATGCAATCTTTTTAAACAGTTTTGTGTTAAAACGTGTAGAAACTCAATCTGGGTTTAGAAACATAGGAGTAAATGTTATAGTAGCTAACATTTGCTAATCACAAATGTAACACAATGGTAGCACCAAAACAACATAAAGAAAACTGTACAACAAAATTGCAGAGTTTTCATCCGTCAGGTTCCGCTTCACTTGCTTTCTTCTTCTACAGCAGATTTTATATGTGTTGCTGTGTGTGTGTGTATGTGTGAGTGTGTGTGTATGCTGGATCACACTGCCCCCTGCAGTATTGGAGAGCAACACCATTGTTGACAGCAGAGCAGTCTTCCCTGGCAAACATGTTCGAACCTTAAGACATTATGTACCTCAGTGAAGGTAAATAGATTAAATTGAAAACTTTATACTCAACACTTAAGACTTCATAGTAGAGTTCTTAATAATATGAGGAAGTAGATCGTTAAAGTTTTTGGAAGCAGATAAGGATTGAAAAAATCTCCAGAGCTTTCTGAGGTCAAAAATACTGTCAGTGGTAGCACAGAAGTAATGTTTTGCATTGTTAGTTGTTTCAGATGCAGATATTTATGTGAACAACTAATATTCATATTTATTTTTTATCGGAAGACTTTCTAAATCCCTAACAGCCAAAAAATAACATATTCATTTGTGTCTCTGCCAGCATCCTTACTTATACAAAATTTCAGTCTCTCTTAACATTGTCCTTGTTGACTGTTGAGGGCATTTATGTTTTTGAGCTAAAGGAAAATTACTTACTTGTTTTTTTGCATTGTTGACCTTTTGTCTGGTTGAAATACTGTACAGTTATACTAATTATAATTTGTAATATATTGAATATACCACACTGTGTATGATGTTATCTTCTAATTCGGGCATGTATACTGTGGGTTTCAAGTAAACAGAGAGCCCTTTACAAAGTTAGAGTGTTCCTAGGATTGTCAATAGGAACTATGTTAAATGCTGCTGTAACTGCATAAGAAATATTGGCGCTGTGTAAGTCTAAGCAAACATACTTACTGATAGTGCTGGAGTGGACAGAGATTTTTTCAGCACTGTTGACTCTTGTTTATAACTCTGTGGTAAACCTTTTGGAAGGAAGGGTATTTATCTCCTCTCGCTGGTGTAAATGCACTACCTCCAGCGCTTTCTCGTGTCCCACACCACAGCAGACACCTTGCTGTGAACTTAACGATTCAGCACTCACACGTCAGGCTGAGAGGCAGCAGAGAGCATTGGAATATTTGATTTCTCGTCACGCAACACTCTGGAAAATGCCCAATAAGTGGAGTGCCATCCTTACATTACTTCCACTTAAAATGTCTACTAACTTTATTCAGAGTACATTATAGATACATTGGTTATTTAGTGGCAGGGATTCGTACCTGTTGTCAGTCCTTGGTTGGTGGTTTGGTTTCAGTCTCAATGAATTATATATTCAAGTGTAGCTCACAGTAGTGCTGCTGACGGGATTATTTTTTATTATTATTTTTTTTCGCTGCATTAATTTAACCCTTTGTTCTTCCTCTCCCAATCACATAAGCATACAAGCTGTGTGCCTCTCCATTCCTCACGCGTTTGATTCATCTTCCATGTCCTCCTCTCGGGAGGTAGTATTGGCTGTACTCTCCCTAATCACGTTTTGTTGGTTGCTGTTATCGTCTGCTCTCTTTTTCTCTCTTCATTGTCCCACATTTTGGTAAATTCACTTTACCCACAGTTGGATAAAATTTATAGAAATCCAAGAAATGTTGTCTAGCTTAGCTGGAAGCAACACTAGACAATATTTTTCGATTAATTTGACTCATTCTTTATTATTGTTTCGTCTTTTTTTCTTGTCTTTTTCTGCTAAATAGTGCCCAACTGTGTCAGTCGGGCACTATTTAGCAGAAAAACAAGGGTAGCGACTAAGTTAATACTGACTAGTCAAATGCCGTGTTGCCAACTTTGTCTGTAGATTTATTGACTTTTTAGACGTCTTTAGCCACTTCAAAAACTGCAAATCCAGTGACCTTTGGGCCAACGTTAGGTACTTACTAGAGGAAAATCACAAAAAAAATCACTAAAAGTTGTCAGTAAATGTTCTCTCCTGTGCCTGTGCCTCCTTCTGTTTTCAGTGTATGTGGACGAGGGCAGCAGTCCACCAATCAGAAGGAAGCACGTATGAGTCGAGAACGGGACAAACTAACCAATTACTTCTTATTTATGAGATATGATTTTACATTTGTGTTTGCCAGAAAGGTTTTAAGCATTTGCAAAATGTGGAGCCAACACACAATGGCCTGCTTGAGTGCACTACTCTTGCTATAGATATGAGTGAAACTGGCTGCTAAATGTCTGACAGAGACCAAACAGCCAGTCGTCTGTTTGGTCTGTGTTGTGCATCGTTATACAGTTAAGAGGAATATTTACTAAAGCAATCCACAGTAAATCCTTGGCTTGGGGCGGCATCACCAGGTTTGTCACCATATGGTGTGAGCCTGCAACCCTCCAGTCATCCACCTAAACTGTGCTGTCAAGCTGCAGCCTTTTAGAAACATAAGACAGAGATTACTGATTAACATTTTCAAACCGTGCAGCTCCCAAAATTAGGCCTTGGCTTTATGTACAAAATCTGTTTCTCTTAAATGATTCATGCACTCCAATATGTTAAGACTGGGAATTATACTTCTGATATTTATTTCATGGTATCATGCCTTTGGAAACAAATACAACTTTATGCTGAGAATGAAATATTAAAGTCAGATCTGTAAAATAAATAAGTAGAAAGACCAGTATACATATTTACAAGAGACATGGTGTGATATTTGAAAATAAATGAGGGCTCATCTCGCATACTTAGAAAATGATGTACAATGAGGCAAAAAGTGCTTTGGGATATTTTGATGAAATTATTTATGAGTTTAAATAAATCATTTATTCACCCGAGCTTAAACTATTTATCTAAAATGAACGCACCCTGCATTCGTTTTCATAGCTCAGCATTTAGAGATGCTTTAAAAGAGGAACTGTGAAAAAACCAAACTCAGGAGGAACACAGACAATGTCAATAAGGCAGAACATGGTGTTAGAGTACATCCACACACTCTTTTTTCCCCTTTTTTCTTTTGAGGATACTGACCATCTCTGACCTGTGTGTCGTGCATCAATAATATAATTTCTCAGCAGTTTGTTTTGCGCATTTATCGTAAATATTTAAAGGCTGTCTTCTGCCAGTCAGCAAGCCCACTAAGGCTGATTTTGTTATTTAAATCTTCTCTGAGATGATGATTTCTCCTTTAATCCAGTTGAACTTAATCAGGTCAAATGCTTATGAGCCTGCTTTGCAGAAGAGCTATCACTATAGATATACTGTAAAAAGCAGGGTGGCAACATATACACAGTGTACTGTGATCAACTTAAAATAACAAATAGTGGAAAACAACATGCTAATGATATTATTAGCAATGATAAGGATGATGAAAACGGGGGGAATTAGCATAAAGTGGAACAAGCAGTGTGCTACTTAGTGTGGATATACTGAATCATCACACTTCTTACAAATAAAAACTGATGCATTTAAAACATTTAACCCATTTTGCTTTGGCGTATTTCACATATCAAAAGGCTGTTTTTTGAAAAGCACTCTGTTTTATAACTGCAGGGTACACTTTGTACGCTTTTTACCTTCACCCCCTTCCCTGGCCTGCCACCCCTCCACTCTTCGTTTCTGAAGAAAGCTAGGTGTTAACACTACAGAAGCAAGAGGAGTCAGAAAAAATCCTGCAGGTACCCTGTGGGTATCTTTCAAATTAATCGTCTGGCTGGTCTGTCTTATGTGCAGTTTTGAAACATTAACAAGACCTTTGAGAGAAGGGGAGAAGGGGAGAGGGAGCGAGAAAGAGAGCAGGACATGGCATGATGGTCTTTAATGTTTTATTGAACAGATACAAATTATTTTGGCCCTGGCCTTCACTGTTTGGTGGAAGTCAGTGAGAAAGCAAGTCGGGGCATGCCATGGGCACTGTGTGGGGACGAAAGAGGAGCTGTGTGCGATTCAGGGTCTGCGGCTTAAAGCCACATTCACTTCACTTATTTATTTCTTTTCTGAGGAAAACAATACCACGAGAAAAGTTTCCGAAAAAAAAAGCACTGGATGGAAAGCTTGTTGTAGTGCTGCATTTCCATGTCACAGTGGAGGAAACACACTTGAAACAATGTGGTTGTGATATTGACGTGATATTAAATATGAGTTTATTTTGTAGAATAACCAAAATGATATGGTTATTCTACAAAAGCATGTTTGCAGTTGTGGTTTAGTCGCATAGAAACCTCATTTTCAGGAGTTGGAAACTATCATTTGAATATTTGATTCATGTAAATCAATGCATTTGAGCATTTAACTCGGTAAGCACTTTTCACTGACTAGTTAAGAGTTTAAATTAATCATTAGTGTCCATAATACATCTAATCTTATATCTTACTGAATAATAGAGATATTCTTCATTAGCCACACAGCGTTGATAAACAGGTTAGGACACCGCCATCATACAGAGACCCGCACAGCAGCAGAATTTAGCTCTACCATAATGTGTTGTCCTTCAGTGACAGTGTGACAACACAGTGTCCAGATCAAATGTGGGATTACAGAAATATAATTATCCTCAAGTTTGTCGTGCTTAATTAAATCAAGTGCTGTTTTTAGTGATTGACAGCAGAAATAAAAAGCCTAAAGCTTGAAGAAAAAAGTGAACATGATGCTTTATAACCAACTGTTTGCTGAGGCATTACTGCGTGTCTGTGAAAACATTTACATTTGCACAACTCAAATAGAGACTCAAATATCTCTTTTCCATCATAATTTCATTAGAGACATTTTATCAGAGATGGCGGTGCATCGGCTGGTACAGAACTCGCCCATGAACCCCAAGGTTGGTAGTTCAACTTCTGGTTCCTCCTTACCCTATGTCAAGATGTCCCTGAACAAGACACTGGACCCCTGTATCAGCATCAATGTGCAGCTGCTTGATAACGACTTCCCCAATGGATCAATAAAGTATATCTTCATTATTATTATTAGACTGTTACTAGGCAGCACATCACATGGCTGAAGCCCTAAATAGAGTGAATGTTAATAAACGGTGTCTAATAAATGGTATGGTTAGCACTTTAGCAAACAGGGAGAGATTTCAGATGCAGCAGATGTTTGACACATGATAGTAAAAACCATAGGTGTAATAATAATGATCTTCATTCAGGTGAGCCTGTTCCAGGGTCTGGTGCATCCTGACTTACTTACATCTCCTTTAAATGATCTAAACCATTTTAATGACAAATAATATCTAAAGTTTATGTGCTACATGTGGAAATCTTTCCTTAATGTTGGAACATGAGGAATATTTTTATTCATTTTTAGCATGTCAGGAAAAACAGGTGTAAATAAGGGCGCCTTTACACCAGCAGCAGTCGGTGCGCTTAGTTTGGTTTTTTTTCGTTGATGTGAAAGCATCAATCGCACTTGGGTCCACACTAAATCAAGTGGACAGAGACCTCCAAAAAGAGGTGGTCTCGGTCCACTCTAGTGTGGTCTCTCTGGTGAGAACGCAAACCGGGACAAAGTCAGGTCCAAACGCTATGAATTGCATTATCTGAGGACATTAAACCATGTGTAGACTTTAATTTATTTCTTTAGAACACCAACATGCTGCAGGGTGAATTGCGGACAAACGTGAGAAGGTGCAGTGTCTCACAGACATCTGGTCGAATAAACGTGTAAGTGATTTAACGTCATCATTTAACAATCAGGAGGACGACCGGCCAGCGTTAATATTCATCACTGTCTCCTATGTCGTAGAAACATACAGTGGTCCACGACACAGAATCTACTTCCTGTATTTACTGTTGTTGCTCCCGCGGCGACACACCTGACCAATGAGCGTAGAGAAAGTTCTCACGTGATTTGAAGTGACGCAACCAGGAGGAAAACGATGCCATGTTATAAACTCACCTTAGAAAAAGAATGATGAGGAGTTTCTGTTTAGCTGCTTTAAGGTTCAGCGCCCTGGTATCGTTCATGTTTCATCATGACTTACAGCACTGGGCCTCTGCTGTGAAAGTGTGTGTGATTTATGAAAATATGAAGAAAGTCTCACAAAAACACTTAACCTTTGTATTCTCTCCAATTTTGTGACCCTGTGGTATCCCTCGGGTCAAATTGAACTTTAAACAATATAGGTAATATACTGAATATGCCTGATGTTTGCAGTCAGTATCTACTAGAAAACCTTAAACAATCAAAGTGTGATTTGTTATTTTTTATAAGGTTATAATTGATTTGTTAAAAATCTATTATACTCAAGACCTAAAGTGAAAAATAAAGCGAGCTACACTGGGCCCAGGGTTGTAAAGATGGGGAAACTAGTCCACCCACGGACTGCTGCCAGTCTTGACCTGTAGATGTGAATGAGGATGAGGCCAAAGAAGCCCTGCAAATGCATGATGACCATCTCCATCGTCTTCCCTAAAGACTGGTCATATCCAGAATGATTTTCTGAATTGAGTCAGGAATCAGCAGCTCAAAGGATGACGAAAATCATGTGGACCCTGGTGCCATTCATATCTGGCTGTGGGGTGCTTCCAGTGGCTGGCTATGGGGCTCCTTGTGGTGCGTATTTTTAAATACAGATAATCTTAAAAATCACTTTCGGAATCAGAATATTCTGAATTGATTTTTGTATTATTCTCATACTCTGAGATATTGTCTTCTTCCACATCACTGTGTGCATGACTCTCATGCATAAAAATATGAGCTTTAAGGCCTCTGACAGCTGAATCTTTTGGTCATATTGATTTCGTCCCACCACCTAGATGTGCACGTTTGAAGGATATGTTGTAAGAAAATGTCTGCAAGTGGACATATGACATTGGGTAAAGAGTGTGAGAAAGTGAGAACAAACAGCTTCTCAGTGCTTACAGATCATGATAATGATACGTCATCTGTGTCTGTGTCTATGTATCTGTGTTTCTTTGTGTCTCTGTGTATGTGGGTCTAATTGAGCTGAAGATAATGTGAAGGATGCAAATGTGTGGGGTATAGTAGTATGTTTAAGCTGGGAAATATCTAAACTTGTACCATTTTTCTTCTTCAGTAAAAATTTGACCTGAATACTAAAGAAGAATTAAAACTTCTATTTCCGTATAGGTCTGTTTAACTTGAACTTTCTGTCCCTGAATGCAGCCATGTAAACTGTGTATGCCAACAATGAGAGAGGCTGTACAATGAAAGCAGACCCGCTTGATAAAGCTCCCTCTAAAAGGAAATGACAACAAAGAGAATCACTACCTAGATTTCACGTGTTGTCCTCAGAGTGCAGTCACTATTTATGCATGATTAACAGACCTGCTAATTCAATTAGTGTAACAAGTCATGGTATTTTCTCTTACACTCAATTGTTTCTAATGTGCTAATGATGCATTTACATTGTTAATTCAAGATACATGTTCAGCATGTAAATGATTCCTTAAGGATTGAGAGCAGTCTGTTGCTATTAATTCTGTTAGAATATCCCACTCATGTCTGCGTTGGCTCTGACTCATTAGTCGACATCATAAAGTACCTGAAAATGCATGTACGTAGTCCTAAATACAAGGAGTTCTGTCAAGTTTGTGATAAGTTGCAAGTCTCATGTTATGTCACTGTAAGTGCTGTTGACATGACAGGTCCTGGTACGGTAAGTGATCTCTTTCAGAGTTGGTGCTGCTGTGATTTCATCATTCAAACAGATGCCTACAGTCGTTCACTGGAATGCACTTTCTTTGTCTGGAAAAACAGGAGTCAGCACTTCTAAAGGCAAAGAGCAGAGTTGTTATTTCTACACTATACAGAAGATTTATTCCGAAACGCTCTTTTCAGTCAGCTACTACGTCTCTATATATTGTTATGAAGTTAAATTTTCTGTGTTTTTTTTACTGCTAGTATCGCTTCAATCCCAGTCTTAGCGCTTAGTTTTTTTTAAAATTACAATGGAGCTAATGTCTCTCATAGAACAGTTTAATAAAAAACAATGCCACTATACTAGATACTAGAGAAAAATCTGATCTCATTCCAAGTTTAGAAAACATCCAGATGCATCCAGGTGTTTTTCCTAGTGACTTTGCTACAATACCAGTACAGAGGAAGAGGAAGAGAAATGATGTCCACATGTGATATATAAAGTACCAGCATCAGGGATGTATCACACAGTTGAAGACTGATTGCAACTACTGACAGAAAATAGGCTTCCTGCTTCCAGATAAAAGCCCCTATTTGCGCTACAGTTTCTGCGTTTGGAGAAGCAGAACAGAGAATTTGATCACATTACAAGTCTATACAGTGCACTGTTTCTTTATGGTAAAATATGTTGAAGGATGAAACACAGAGCTGACATGTCTTATGGATGGCACGATGCATACATTGATGAAAATGGATAATATACATGTCATTTGCTTTCACATTCAACTTTCTGGGGCCCTAATGTGGAAGTGAAATAATTCACTGGTTATGTGGATTTCATCATCTCCTAAAGGACAATCTACAAAGTAGCTATTAGACAGTTTCAATAGGAAAATGAAAAATGTCAGAGTGAAGCATCTAGCGTAATAATATATTTATCAGTGAATCTGTACATTTACAGTGTTGTTTCTGTTCCTAAAATTTATTTTATACTCGATATTAATTATTAAATCAATTAATCACACCTGAACTGATTGATTTATATCCATGTTCATTTCTTCGTCGTCGCTTTCAGCTGTTCTGTTGCCATTGTAACAATACCTTTGAATTATCTGAATCAGCATATTGGAAAGAGGTGTGTTGAACAGGAGGGGGGCTTTTGTAGATGTGTTGTGGCCTATGAAGTGTGTCTGCTCTGTGTAGTGCGCTGCAGTCTTGCCTCTTGCTTTGAATGCTTGACATAATTGATTTATCCTTACAGTGGCAAAAGGAGCAGTAATTAAGAGCCCAGGCCAGTTCATTGATTAGACTTCCCGCTTGAGACTTCACACTGAAAAATCTTTGGAGTTTCTCCCAGGGGATCGATCAAGTAAACCATGTTTGTATTTTAAGCACATTATTGAAAAAAGCACAGAATAAATTGCATATATCCTTTAACATTTAGGGACTGTGTAAAAATTAGTTAGGGAAGAGGAGGTCAAAAAAGAAGAGGGTTATGTTGTTAATGTGAGGGTTGTCTGACACTATGTGTAGGACCAGATTTATATTTTATTTCATATAGCAGCACAGAACTAATGTCTGTGCACAGTTTATTTAGTCACTATATGGTAGTCTAATAAGTGGACACATTATTCCATATTTACTATAATTTCTAATTAAAACTTGGTGGAGATTATTATTTTGCATTTACACACAGGAAAGTAAAAGTGAGTATTCTTAAGCAAGATAGATAGATACGGTGCATAGGCCTAGGGTGTCCCTTTGCTGGAGGGGGTGCATTATCAAGAGCTCAAAAAAGAGTTGCTTGCAAATATCGTCAGTCTTGAGTTTTTGAGATTCAAAACCCAAATAAGTTTAGATACTTAGTTGGGTTTTGCTCCCTGTGTAAACCCCTTATGATTCTCTCCACAATAAAGTGAAACGAGAGTTTAGTCCTTTTACAGTCCACAGTCCTGTTTCCTCGGTTACTGCGCCTTACACATCTGTAAGTAACTATAGTTTTGAGGTACTTGGACTTTATGCAAGTTTACTTATACTATACTACAAATGAGAGGGAGATACTGTACCTCTTGCTCCTACAGTTTTCTACAGTTTTATGCTTTGCAGATGTAGATTCTTAGAGAATATCATGACATAAAAAAGGATGGGGTCTTATCATCGATCAATCACCTGTCAGCACATAAAGTAATTAAAATCAGCTTCACCTTTACCACCTGCTGTTTGTGCTTCCAACCAAGTCTCTGTAATAACAGAGGTCTTAATTACTCAAAAATCCGCTTTGCCATATTTATTTCACCTTTAAAGGTTTGTGTTCTCCCTTGGATGATTTTTCAGATGAAATAGGGTTCTTGAAGTTGTTCCGTAAATCTGTACATGTAATATACTTAACAAGACCTGAGCATTTTAGATTTGTGAATAAATGTGATTTAAGACGTATGTTTGGAACAAATCTGGACCAGACCCCCACATTTACATTATATATATATTATACTAGGTTATACTTATGAAATGAAATATCATTGGGTAATATTTTGTAATATTGTTCTAAGACTAAAGGGAGGCTCCATTATTTTGTTTAATGTTGAGGGGGGCCTTGCTTTTTGAAAAAGCAAAACAATTGCTGTTCCCAGCCAGAAATTTTTCCACAGTCCCTAAAAAGCAAAGCTTTCCCCTCTTTACTTTTCTACTAATTATTATTTAAAAAAAACATCATAATAACAGCAGAAGTTGTAATAGTGTGTAACGACTGTAAAACTGCTACAGAAATATTGTATTATGATGACAGTAATGCCAGAAGCTTCTTCTTTACAAAGACAGAAAAGTTGCCACCGTTTCAATGGAAACAAACATTGCTTTGGGCCCCTTTGTAAACAGCACACAGCTGCTATTTCGAGTGATGGGAGCTCCACCTTGTCACAACAGTTCCCTTAAAGAGGAACAGTTTAATGTCAACAATATTTTCTCCATCTGCCTGCTCATGAAAACCTTCCAATCCACAGGGAAAATGTTTCTCCCATTCCAAAAGGAAAAGCACAATAGAAAGAAATGAACTGCTAACATCAAGCTTGGATAACAGTCAAAGGCGTAGTATTATCCCGCCACAATGAGAGCTTTTGGTGGCACACATCCATCTGTTCTCTCTTGGATTTTTCAAAGAGGTGTCGTGCTTTCCGTTATTTAGACATTTCGATGCAATTTTCAGAAGGAACTGCTTGGAGCGCCACACCAGCTGACTGATTTGCATGGCCACGTTTGCCTTACGGTACAGAGGTATTCCACTTGCAAGGCTCTCCCTCTTTTTTTGTCTGATATGATTGATCTGTTTAATTGCTCATCGGTAATCTGATTGGGGCAGATCTGTCCAATTTGCACTAATAAAGGAGACAGCTTGACAGGGACACAGTGGCAATTACTTTGCAAGACACATAGTGTCACAGTCTAATTGGATAAAGTTATATAGTGTATATTATACTATTATTCTTTTCCAAGAACTAAATGCATTATTATTAGTAGTTTCATCTACTTGTTCCATGTCACCACCTTTCCTGAGGATTAGTGCTCTACCTTAAATGTTATTAGAGTCTGGGAGCAGCTGATCACCCTGAGGCTGAGAGCAGGCCTGGGGCAAAGGGTCTACCAACTACAGTAGAGAGGAAGGAGTGCAGAGGTGAAGGTGAGAGTGACAGAAAGAAGATGCAATGTCTTCCATCATCATCAGGAGGAACGTGAGCTCACTGGCAAAAAAGATGGATGAGCATCTCCCCTCAGCCAGGAATATCGGCCATCCGGCCTGACGCGAGTCGCCGAGACTCTGCTTCAGGGGAATACACCAGACGCCGCTAAAGCCCTGGAGGTTTTACTGCTGTTAACATCACAGGTCCTTCCCGCTTATAACACGAGGAAGAGATGCTAGGTTGAACTTGCAAAGCTGTCATTCTGAGGTGACAACAGTTACGTACGACTGAGATGGGAGGTGGACCCTAAATATGTTTTGGTATCAACACCAGAACTTGTTCTCCTTCTCTTTTTTTCTATTCTTTTCATTTTATTCACATGTTTTCCATGAATAATCACATATGAGTAATTGAATACAATACAGTGGCTTGCGAAAGTATCCGCCCCCTTGAACTTTTCCACATTTTGTCACATTACAGCCACAAACATGAATCAATTCTATTGGAATTCCACGTGA
>JAUYWH010000020.1:3485491-3497089 GCA_034779795.1 Ctenopoma multispine
ATTGGTCTGTCACGTGGAATTCCAATAGAATTGATTCATGTTTGTGGCTGTAATGTGACAAAATGTGGAAAAGTTCATGGGGGCCGGATACTTTCGCAAACCACTGTATGTATTACACTATTCCAGGTCCCAGGCATTCATTTATAAACCTTTCAGTTATACTGAATTGAATTACTGGTGTCTCGTTCTTCACAAGTACTGCATTGAAAATTAAAGACGTAATTAAACTTCAAGTACTTAAAGTATAAAAATGGCAAACAGTACAGCAGAAAAGGTAATGTTACTCATTATATATAACCATACACTCATTAAATATATCCCTGAGGGTTGTGGGGCCGGTTGGAGATGACATTGGGTGTAAAGTGGGGTACACACCGTGGACAGGTCGCAGGTCAATCACAGAGCTGACATACAGAGACAAACATTCACGCTCATGTTCACAGCTACAGGCAATTTACAGTCACCAATCACTGCAGATCTCTGGATTATGGGTGGACTGTTGTTAAAAACCCAGAGAACATCTTCATATAGTGAGTACGGTAAGTCAGCAGTGAACGTGTAAGGAGGGACTGTGGTTGCTTAGCTGGGTCACTGCACTGAGTCAGTGCCAGGAGATGACATGATTAAAGATGTCTTTACTTCTGACCTTTAGGCAGATAAGCCATATACACTGGTGTTTCTGGATGCAGATTAATTATAGAAATGTGATGGAATATGCCTTTCAGGTATAAATAACTTTGAACTATCCAGAAATAGTAAGTGAAATATATACTAGGGGTATAAATAAAGAAATAAACTGTGCCATAGGCAGTTTTTTAAATCTGCAGTTATGAGGTCTTGATGTGATTGTGATACAGTAGTATAAACATATATCCTGTATATTTTATATTTATATAGAACATATCCACATCTAAACTGTGGCTAGTCTTGACACCAGTGGAAATTGTGCCTATCAATTTACATGCTACACGGTAAAACCTTTCTCATATAACATAGTATATACAGTATATTTGTGTTGTGTCACCCTCTCAGTCATCTCATCATAAATGGCATGTACTTTAAAGTTACTTGTCATCCACATAACATTTGAAGACCGACCATAATAATCAGTTATCTGTAGCTGTCTCCTCCTCAGCAGTTCAGATACACCCAGTGTGAGGCCTGCTCAGATATGAAAATCATATGGAGATTTACTGAAATTTGCAATATTTAATTGGAGTTTGTGTGCATCCCTGTGTATGTCTCTGTATCTACTGGCAATGTGCCTCGAAAATTAAAGCAAAATTCTTTGATCTGATATAAGATTTGAATAGTGGAGATTTAAATATTTAAAATTCTTCTGTCACTTTGATCTCCGGAATGATTAATAGGGGTTTGTTATAGAAAGTACACTAAACGGATCTGGGAGAGCCAGCCCACTGTAATT
The DNA here is from genome assembly GCA_034779795.1 of Ctenopoma multispine. Lineage (NCBI taxonomy): Eukaryota > Metazoa > Chordata > Actinopteri > Anabantiformes > Anabantidae > Ctenopoma > Ctenopoma multispine. The sequence goes on from JAUYWH010000020.1 coordinate 3,486,918, forward strand.
GTGAGTTGTCTCGCAGAGTGAGGGTAAATTACACATTTTAAAGTAACAGGGTAAACAGTTCATTTGAATTTTATTTCATTCTTTTATGTTTAATGAGACAAGAAGACAGAGAGTGACTTCAAACGCCCCAATCTAAAGTGGAAAAGATTTTCTCCGTGAGAGAATGACACTTGGAAGGGAAAAGTGCTTTCATCGTTTATCATGATGATTAGGAAGAGGAGGCTCTTTGTCTCCTATCTCTGCCTTTTTTAAGTATGAAGTGGGAGAACTTGGCCAACACCCATGAAGACAACATCACCAAGCGATGCTGTTGCTGATAACAGTTGAAGGTGTGATGCCCTCGTAGCAACTTACAGTTTTGAAATTATCCATCTTAATAAGACTTTACCATTTACCAGAATTAGCTGCCATCACAGGGTTTTTTGTTCCTTTATTGAAGTTAATTACTCATTTTTGTGTGCTAAACTGAGAAGGCTGTCAGCGACCTTTGTGATCAACAAATGTGCTATAACTCAGGGCGTGTTCACACCAACCCAACTAAACACACTCCACAAGTGCTGTTTAATGGCAACTGGACCTGCTTGAAAGTCTTGTAGCTGTTACATCTCCACATCAAGATACACTGTAGAGCATATAGTTACATACTGCTGCTTTAACGTTTTCTGTCATCTTGTTTTGCCAGGTTGACCCGGATTCTATTGTTTGCAGTTTAAAGTATCAAATTAGCTGCACTATCACACTGATATTAACATTGTACTGAAGCCATTTTGATGCAATAATTGCATTACTATAATATTATTTTGAGTTCATGTTTAATTCATTCCTGTTATATTTCAGTTCATTTGGATGCAAAGCACAGAATAATTGTGTCCACTTCATCATGTAATGCTTCAGTGACTCTGCCCAGTTGAATATAATAGCTTTGTAATGTGTGCATTAAATTAAAGTAGATTTCCTTACAATGCTTTTCCCCTCTTATAAATATTCAAAGTTAGATTGCTGCAAAAACAAACATGGAAACATACAGTAGCTCTGTTGCTGTTTTCATCTGCCATGAATGTTTCATTTATGTATGAATTCAAACGAGACATTTAAATTTAAATTTCTTCCCCCACTTTAAGCTGCACCGAAAATTAATGCTGACACATATTCAGCCTATTTGCAATTTTCTTCAGTCTAAACCCACGTTACACTAAACAAGAACATCAGTGACCTTTACGTAACTTCACCTTTCATTACCAAACACACACATTTTATGCTCTTTTTTTCTAACTAAACGCTGGGAACACACAATGAACTGAAGCAGATACGCTAGACGAGGGTGTGTGCTTTTTTTTGCACTTGCACCCGTGCAGCTAGTTTTTTTCATCATGGCCACAGTTCAGTGAAGACGTGTCTTCAGAAACTGTTGTCGGAGGCTGACAGGTGACCTACTGGACCGTAAACTGCCTTTCTAACATTTCAGGGGTAGCTTACCAACCGGTGTTTCCAATTGCTGTGGCACACTCTGAGACAGCCACCTGCTCACCAACCACACTGATCAATGAAGACGATTTTTTTTTCTGTGAACCAACCTAAAAGAGGTTGTATTGACATATGAGGCTGGGGCGTGAATCAATAGCAACCAGTCAAGCCGTCTGACTGAGCAAAACCCATAAACGTGGAGCCCTCTCGTAGTGGTTGGAGGATTGATTGATTGTTGAAATGGCAAATATTAAGGGAGGGTGTCAATCCCTGTGTTTTTCCTTTTTCACAAGTATTTTTTGAAGGTGGAAATGTGCAGAAAACATGAAATAATGATGCAAGACTGTACAAAAAGAAATCACTATTTGAAGCAATAGCTAAATGTTTAGTTATTTGTAAATGAATAAAACAAAACAGAAAAAGGACACTTTTCTCTGTCTTCATCCTCAGCTATGTCCTGAGTGGCCACATCTTCAGCTGCCTTTCCCTGTCGTGTCAGTATCATCCCCACTGCAAGTAAAAGCCACTGACAGGTCTGATTTAGACATTGTGCCTCTGAAAGTATCTTTCCGCACTAATCAAAATGACTGTATGTTAAATAAAGCATGAAAAAAGCTTTTCGGTGAACGGTGTGCTGAAGCGGAAGTCATCTCGCCTGTAACACTGGTTGATTAATCAACAGATTGGATTTTGCTCAGCATTGCAATTCCCTTCTGCAGCACTCACTTTCATCCAAACATTGCATTTAAAAATTGATAGATGTGAGAAATTAAAAAGTAGACCGATGGCGTGTCTTTGAGAGGAGGTGGCTATTTTGGGGGTGTTCAGACCTGCCAGGAAGTATCAGTGAATGTTCCCGTGGCACCGACTATCAGCAGGGCTGCTAAATGGTTTAAAGGTGGTGGGGGCGGGGGTTGGGAAGCTGTTGGGCACTGTGCATGCTAGATTGTGGCCTGGATGGAAAGTTGGCATCCGTCAATGTGTGGCTTCATTTAACAGGGTGTGGCAGTTTGCTCTCTGCGCTCATGGTTTATGGGTCAGTCAGTGATGAAATGTAGCATAAAATTGTCTGGATTCCTGGTTAGTGGCTGTTGTGACAGGAAAAGAACCACAAAAAAGCATAACCTGTCATCAGACAGGGTATTACTAGCTTAATAATTGTTGTTCTCATGGTGGTTTATAATCACATGTCAGCTGTGTGGCAAGAAAAGCTAGAAATAAAAATGAAATTAATTTTTCTCAGTTTTCTGCTTGTTTACCGTAGCACTAGAGCGGTAAAGGGCAAGTTTTCTGAAATAGAATCAGCCCTGTCTTTTTCTGCTCGGCGCGCGAAAATAGTATTGATTAATGGTCATCGCCCCTTTTTTTCCACGCAGAATGATGTAAAGACCTTGTCAGGTACCATCACCTTCTCCCAGAATGTGTTCCATCAATCCCACGGGCAAGCGGGCAAGCAATGGCAGGTGGCACATATTTCACCTGCTCAGGCAAAATGGGCCAGTAAGTGGGACAAGGCAGAGAGACAAAAGTGACACATACGAAGGTGACAGCTTTTCACACCTGGGAATAATGGTTTTGATAGGCGTCCTGCTTGTTTCAGTGCTGTGGACTGGACAGAGACCAAAAATGTGTGATAATATACACAATTAGCTCATGGCGCAAAAAGACCCAGGGCCTTCACAAGCCAGGGCAAATCTAAACTTCTACCTTTCACCAGAAAGCGTGACGGCTCGGTCTCGCCACAATGCTGGAAGGATACCATGTTTTGACACATCGAGGATACAATTATTGGACCCTAGAGCTATGCTTGTCCACGCATGCACCCTATCAGTTAGAGCAGTTGTGGGAGCACTGCAGTTAATTTCCACCGCGCCACCAGAAAACTATCATCCCATCTCCCTCTGATTCTCCATGTATAACACTGAAAAGAATACAAATGATCAGCGTTACAACACACGTGCATGTCTACATGTGCTGTAGATATTTCTGTGTTGTCCCTGTCTTGTCGGTTTTCTGTCAGCTGATATTACACATGTGCAGCAAATTCAAAAGTAAATCAGTGTTAATATCACTTTGGATGTCCAATTTATCCTGCCACAATTTGCTGCTACCTAGAGTTTTGTAAAGGAAAAAATGGAGCCTCGGCAGAGAAGCCTCACCAGTTTATGTGGCATTATCACCATGAGCACATGCAGAGCTATTTTTGTGTTTTTATCTGACCATGTTGACATGCTTGCAGCATTAACGTCCTACAGTGGAGCTGCAGCTTGACAGAACAGAGAGGAAGCACGGGAGCGAGACGGGACGTTTTGATCAGCTCCTTGGCACAGTACATTATCTGTTTACCGTTCTAAAAGGCTGCCAGTGCAGGACAACGTTGCACTGCTCACTCTCTGTAGGGCTTCCCTAACATGCTTCAGCTTATTATCAACACCTCTCAAATGTTCCCCGGCACACGCAGCTGTGTGCCCTGAAAGAGAAAGAAACGGGAAGAAATCAATAAACTCCTGTTTCTAATAAGGTGTGAGAAGGATTAAACATACATGGTAAAACCTGCACATGAAAACTAATGGTGTCCTGAAGCCACAAATTACCTGAAAGTTGAATCGAAACACAATCATTATTCCCATAGATCAAGATTTTAAAAAATCTAAAGATGCTGAACGAATAAATTTAGCAGATTTATACCCAGGCACTTTTATTCTAAGTTAAATAAGCTATTTGAAGTTGATGTGGGGCTTGTTACTCTTTTACTATAAGTTAAAGAGATTCTTATACATCAGTCATAACCTTATAATTTGTGTCCATGATTTGATCATACATGGTCCCATTTAATAAGCTTGTAGCTGCCTTTTAAGGCTTTAAATAGCTCATTAATGCATTGGCACATTCTGTATTCACATCTATAAATATGTAACAGTGAAGATGAAATAATAAATGTCGATATAACAGCAGAGTTAGCTGTGTGTATGTTCAGGTACAGCGTGGCAAACAAAAAGCAAAAGCAAACTTCTTTTCAGTATAGCCTAGCAGTACCCGATTACATGGGAAGAAGTACAAGAGAGTAAGAGGTACTACATTTAGGAAGGATAAAAAACTACATTACTGTTCAATGTACATGCTTTTAAAGCAGCTTGGTAGATATTAAGGAATTCCAACTAAGAAATTCAGCTACGATAGCTAAAATAGCTGCACCACAGAACTACATTACCCATTATTTTACCATCAATTTAAAAGCATGCAACAAGCATCACCTTTTTGGGTTACTTTCTTAGCAATCACGTACTCATGTATTAATACTGTACTGTACTTTACTGTACTGTATACTGTCATTTTCACAATACTTAGATTTTTTTCTGTTTTTTTCTTTTGATAAGAGATGGTGGAGAGCAGATAGGAAACATAAGGGAAACAAAGTGTGGGCATTGTGGTCATTGCGACATGATTTTTAAATAAATTTAATCATTTCACAACTAAATTATTTTTACTGCATTAGTATTCGATTTAACCAGTATTTCTAGCTTTGTTACACAGTGATAAGAACACTGTATATCTATTACACTGTAGTAAATAGTTACAGTATGATTTGTTTTTGACACAAAGTTGTTACCCCATTACTCCCAAACCTCTTTTTTTCCCTTAGTTCTGTATATTTGCCTCTGATTAGGTATCAAGTATTCTTTTATTGATAGAAAATTTTACATGGTAGAATACTGAGAAGTGATCCATTTCCTCCGAGTAATCCATGAACACTGAGCCCCTTATTCTCTCCACCCGGTCCTATACTTTTTTGTCAGGTTGGGATTAAAGAAACCAGATCCAGCCTGCTGTTTCTCAAGGCCTTAACAAACTGAGTTGGATAATTAAACTGTTGAGACATGGATCCTCGCCTTCTCATCCTGCGGTTTAATCTATTTGGGCATGCAGGGGGGGGGGCTGATCAGGTGGGCAGGCTTCTACCTCGGCAGTGAACAGCGGACCAGGGGCTGGAAGGTGGTCAGAGGTTGGGGTGAAAAGGTAGAGCCATCAGCGATGAGCCAGGTCAAGCTATTTAAGTCAATATTGTTCACCCCGTCTGACAGGCAGAGTAACACCTTCCTGATCCGCAAGGCCAATGGACAAAAGGAGGCGTCTCCACCTCATCAGCGAGGGATTGAGGGTTTCAGCTGTTGCAGAAGGGCTGGAGGGCCAGAGGCATGTGTCTGAGGGTCCCCGTAGAGCAGGCATTACAATGAAGGACTCACTGTTGTTGACCTAGCCCCAGGCCACATGTGTCACTAGCATAGCCATCAATACTCCCATGTCATCACATTTGCACTTCAAAAATATCTGGCAGAACTTGATAGGTTCACCATTGTCAGTGTTTAGATGCAAGAGTGTCCAAGAGACCTGGAAATGATTTTTTGTCTTTTGCAGTTGTATTAAAAATGGTCATGTTTGCATAATAGTATGAAGAATTCATACCCATTTCTATTCAGAATTGTTATATTATGAATATTATATTATATTCTTCAGCTGGCTGCCAATAAACCACTGCAGAAGAAGAAGTGCCAAAGATGATGTGATTAAAAGAGCAGCAGTCAAATTTCAAAACGTGGAAAACAAATGTGATTTGGGAAAGTTCAGGGTCAGATCTGATGTTTTCATGAGCAGCCTGACATATGCTGTATGTACAGTATGTACTGTATGTACATATCTGTTTCTATAATGCTTAATGATTCAACCTTTTACACCTAAGCTAAGTGTTTTTCAAATTCCATTTGAAATAGTTTAAAAGTTCATAATAATAAATACAATTATACAAAATATACATAAATGATACATAAATGCACTCTTGATGTGAAGAGCATGAATGTTCAGTGTGTAGTATGGATACAACAGCAGCTTTCTGTCAAACATTATGTATATTGCAGCATGTAGTATAATGGTGATAGCAACAATCAGCAGGCTCTGCACACACTATCTGCTCTCCCAGCCATTGTATGGGGTCAATTGTCCCACCTCTTCTCAAGACTATAAAATGTCCCTTATCAATATTTTAGCACATCAATTGTAACCCTTGGTAAACACATCTCCGCCTGTAAAGTAAATTATCAGTGGACACAGTCACTGGGGATTGACTGTCTGGGACCCTGTCAATCCTTTCTCTCTTGTGTTTACTCTATCTCACATACTCTGTCAATTCCATCTTTGAGTGGAGGACCAATAGAATCCTGCAAAAGCTCTTGTTGAGGATTCTTCAAACTAAACAATGCCCTGGGCATATTGTATTCTCCGGAGAACTGTTGGCCAAAGTGAGATATACTTCAATTCCCAGAATGCTGAACACTGTGTAGTACACGTAGAAGCCCATGTGCACACACAGTGTTGGTTTAACTGCGTGAAGAGTCTAAATATATATAAATCTATAACATGTTGTTAGGATTTCTAATAAAGGAACAGTTTGACATTTTGGAAAATACAAGAATTAGATGAGAAGATTAATACACCTCCCATGTTTGAATCTTAGTGCTGCGTGGTGACTTTCTGGATTCTCTGTGTCAAATCTGTGTACACACAAAAAGACAAATAAGCATGCACATTGTCTTTGTCTGATCTATGTGTGTGCCTTGGTTCTGTTTTACTAATCTCAGTCGCTGTAGAACATGGGAACATGTGCAGAACCTCATTTCTGCTGCCACTGTTTGATTGTGCATTGCTGCTGCATTGTTAGATGTAGAAACACCCTCAGTCACCTGTTTGCACATCAATACTTCTTCCCTTTCCACCTCTCATTAGCAAACCAACTAAGAAGCAATTTTACCAAATGTACTTTATCAGCGCAGTTCAGCAGGACCAGAACAGAACAGCTGTCATTACACGTGATCATTACGCACAGCCGGGGCTTTTTATAGAACCCATACCATTAACGCTTCACAGGCGCCTGTAAACCAGGTGGTAACGTATCATTTTTAAACGTCAGGAAGACGATCGGTGATTAGTACTACGTAAACGTTAGAAGCTTCACACTTCGAGTTCAAATGATAAGAGACGTGCAAAACTAGATACAGTATTAATATATATATATAAAAAGAACTGGACTAACACATTACTTATTAGTAATTATTTGTAACTAGAGAGTGTACAGTATGCTGTCATTAAGGTACCTATTTACTACACCGTATGTGAAATGATTGCACTTGGCCAAGAAATAGTCTGCAACAAGACCCCGCTTTACAACTGCAACTAGTCAATTTATTTCCACTTCAGATTGTACAAATGAAACAATCAAGATATAACACATTAACTAGACTTAACCAGCAAGTATGTACTAAAGGACTACAAGCAACTCGGAGCAGCTCAGCGCTGGTACCAAGAAGCCGAGCTCGTCACGTGGTTATCTCTGCATTTTGTAATAGTGAGCTTTAGAGGTGCTGTTGGACTGACGTTATTGTGTCTGGACAGTCAGGGTAGTTGTCTCCCTTTTCCTGAATATATATGCTAAGCTATGCTCATTCTTGTAGTAGCATATTTACTGAACAGACATTAAAATAGTATCAATTTTCTCATCTAACTCACGCACACCATTTTCCCAAATGTTGTTCTGTACTGTTGCTTTAACAAATCAAGAAAACAGGAATCCGAGTCAACAAGTCAGTAAGTTTAAACAAAGCTCTGATTTAGGTGACAGTGTCTGAAATTAAGGATGCAGCGTCTGTGAGAATACTGTGTTCACATTTTCCTTACAGCCTAATCTGTGCTGCTTGTTTGTACAATAAAGCAAACACAAAGTCATAATACAACAGATACAGATATATCACATTGCTGTGGCTGCAGACTGCAGCTGATCAGCGGCTGGTGGAAAGACCTGCAGAGCAAGAGAGCTTCATCACACTGAGATGATGATGTTCATCGGTGTGTAAAGTTACTTCAGGCAGTCAGAGGCAAAGTTAACACGCAGAAGGATTACCTTTTAATCTTGGAAAGTGCTTACAGAAGATCATTTTGTAGCCAGTCTTTGCAGGCCTAAAGTCTGATGGTGCTTGCTGTTAGATTTAAAAGATGAAGTAGCACTGAAATGTCGTTTTAAAAATATTAACTGTTTTAAAATAGTGGGAATTAAATTGAAATAAGAAGGCAACTCAGGATGTATTTGCTGAAATATAAAATTGAATTACTGCACTGGAAAAATGACTTAATGCAAATGTGGAGAAAGCAGACAGAGCACCATTAACACTATATGATGGCTGCTATGACAGAAAACTGTTTTCACCAACTAAATCAATTCACCATAGCAATGATGTGAAGCCTCAGTCACATCATATTGCACATTACTGACTGCTTTACAAAACCACCTCAACCTCGAAACCGCTGCAACAGCCACAAGCGAGGCATTGCTCATGTCATCTGCAAATCACAAATCGTAGCTCCTGACGCGAACCGCTGCACAGAAGCCAAGTGCCAAAGGGCTCTGGCCAAAGCCAGCATCAGACTCTAAAGTGATTTGAAACAGTGAGCAAAGGAGGGGCAGAATTTGCCTCGGAGCCCAACATAGACAGAGCTTCAATCTTCAATGGAATGGAAAAAAGAAAGAAAGAAAAAAAAAAAGATGAGAAAGGGGAAGAAACAGTAGCATGGCCAGCTCATCCATCGTTTCCTTAAAAGGTCAGGATTTTGTAGGTGGAATTGGGAAGAGCAGCGAATTGCAGATGCACCGAACAGCAGGGTATTTTCCGCTGCCATGACCAGCTAAGGAGAGCTCCTTTAAAACACATCTGCCAGTAAACATTTTGGCCTGACTCTGGGTCATCTCTCCTGTCTGGACAAGATCCAGCAGAGCGTGAAGACGTACCTGCACAAACCCCGAGACCGACTTAGTCACTTCAGACTTTCCTTTTAGGCGTCCCATTTAATTGCTGTGATGATGCATTGTGCAGAATCTGAAACGTTTTCTCACTCTCATTTGTTACCCCCTCCCTTTTTTTTTGACAGGCATAAAAACAGAAACATTTTAATTTACAAAATACAGTGTATCTGGAACACACATTTAATAAATGACAAGAAAATGTGGCACCATAACAGAACAAATGAGTAAATGAAATGTCATTCTAAATGATATGTAATTATCTAACGCCGTGTCTCTGAGGTGCATTTGGAAAAATGCGAGAGGAAATGGGGCAAAGAAATCACCAGAGAGGTCTGTCTGAAGTAAAGCCCATCAGTGGCTAAGTGCCTCTTTACCTCCTTCAACCACTAGAGACAAGGGGAAAAAAAATGACCTTCTGGCATTATGGACGGGGAGAAACAAACCAAACACGTCACTCATGAAAGACACACACTTCTCAGAATGTACTGTACTTACAGAAGACTTCGGTACAGTCGGAAAGAACTTTCTCTTCCCCTGTCAGAGTGATGAAAAGGTTGCTCTCCCAGAGAAAAAAAAAACAGTGCGGGGGACAGATGTGAGCTTGGTTATAAGTCTCTCCATCAAGCCTATAGATGCTGCTTAGACACCCCCTGGGACACACAGAAACATCTGGAAAGAATTGTCAATGGGATTGATACAGTACCTAGAGTAATAAAAAATGAATTTCCCTGCCGCGATATAAACACAAATGACCTGAGCCATGATGCATTTGCTTAGATGCGCTTTGCTGGGGGGGGGGGGGGGGGGGGGGGGGGGGGGGGGGGGGGGGGGGGGGGGGGGGGGGGGGGGGGGGGGGGGGGGG
>JAUYWH010000020.1:3497189-3609743 GCA_034779795.1 Ctenopoma multispine
AGTACCTAGACTAATAAAAAATGAATTTCCCTGCCGCGATATAAACCCAAAGGACCTGAGCCATGATGCATTTGCTTTGATGCGCTTTGATCCCCCCCCCCTCCCTTCCCCTTCCCGTGTCTGTGTCTTCCTCACTCTCTGTTCCATGAGTTTCGTAGACAGTGTGCACACACTTCGAGCAAAGTCAACAATTGCAAACTAGTCTTGCAGATTTTGTGGCTGCCCACATCAGTAATCTCCACCAGTGTTTTTGCAGCCACTGCGTTATGAAAACCTTCACGCCCAGATGACTCACTGGTTAAAGCCGGGCTGATCCTAAACACCTGTTTAAAGGTGTCTTAATAACAGACAAAAAAAAAGAAGAAAAAAGCAGATGGCACATTAGTACCTTCCTATGGAGATGTAACAAGCACTAAAGCTGCTGTACAATCTTTGAACAGGCTGCGCGCGTGGCCAGACAAGTAAAAGAAGTGATACATTAAACATGAATTGTTCAAAGGACACAGACTACATAAAAGCATGTGGTGACAGGGTCACAGGCACTGTGTGCGACGTGAGTGGAGGGGACAGATTTGCACAGAGTCTTTTAATGTGCGCGCTTGTGCTTAACATTTTTTTTAGAACTCAGTGATTTGAGATTACTACCACAGGGGGCGGCCTGAGGGCATTTTTATGATGAGCTTTAGAAAATGACGCCAATAATACACTTGACTTATTTTTTAAGGTGCCCGTCTCTTTCTTCTGCTTGGGCAAAAATCTTTAACAGCCACATCAAACTTGGACATAAACTGATAAGAAAACGTGAACCAGTCAATGAGGTGCTGCTTAGTCAGATGGCGATGTTTACAACTGTGTAGCACTTTCTGGCGCATTCAGGTTTAATGCCCACATCAGTAATCTCCACCAGTGTTTTTCTTTCCCCATTGAGGAGCTGCTCTGCTGCTATAAGCTGTCAGTGAGGTGTTTAAGTTGTGGCCTTGAAAGTTCTGCTAAGAGTACTTGTTTGGCTCCTGCCCCATGAATGATTCTCAGGATACGAGTCAGGGTTCTAGCCCGCCTCCAGGGACCTTTTCATTATCTGTCATTAAATGTTTTTAAGTTTGCATAATTGATTTTCTCCAATAAGTCGTCATTGATTTATGGAGGTCTGGGCTGAAGGAGGAACTGGTTAAAAATTCATAACCCTGCTACGCGTCTTCACAATCCATTAGCTGCTCCTGGACCCAGAGTCCTTCCATTGATTGACCTTGTGCCGAGAATCTCATGGACTCTGCATTTTTCCCTCTTTTATTTCACTGTGGGAAGAGTTATGTTTCAGCTTTTTTCCCCAGATAGGTCTTACTTTAATTTTCTCGCTCTCTACTGCTGTATGTCTTTCTCTCAGTGTCTCACCCTCCCTCTGTCTCTCTGTTTCTGCTTCTAAACTGAAGACCTTACTCTGAGACGATGAATAAATAAAGCATGTTCCATAAACAGCTTTCCACTATTATTTAAGCTTCCAGGACCTTGCACTCTGACAGCCTCCTTTCCCCGCCATCAAATTCAAGTGTGTAAATTTTCTAAAAGGCTCTGAATGTTTTATGATGATTTCAGGGAATGATGGAGTAATAGCTGAATAGTGAAGCTATTACTTTTAATATTTATATTGAGTGCTTTGAATCATTAATGTGACAGGATGTAAAATCAGAGCTGCGGGACGTATGTACTTCACAACCACAGCCACTTGGCAAAAAATATTTGTTTTCCTGAGCAGCCCGTTCCAAACTGTTGTGAGCTTCCCGTCGGGGCGTGGGGCAGACGATCTATTCCATCAATTTTAATCTTACCTTGAGAAACAGGCAGTACTTGGAAAGCATTAGTTCAAATATAGAGGACGTCTGACAAACAATTGCAACAAATGTTTGAGTGTGTTGTGTTTATAATTCAGAGGTCACGTCGACATAATGCTTAGACCTCCTGCTATTCTCCTCATACTCAGTAAAACTTTGTATGTTTTAGGGAAGCTAACAGTAACATTTATGGAAGCTTATTTCTGCCAGGAAAAGAGAAAGAAAGAACATTTTAAGAAAGACAAAAGTAGCACTTTGATTTAAAAAGCTAAATTCGAAAATATATTTCATAATTATGACCTACAATGAGTCATTTGAATTCCTGTTTATTACTCGATTAACTATTCTTCAGTTTTTTTCTCCATAAAAGTATTTATTTATTATTTATTTATTCAAAAGAAGAAGAAGGGAAGAAAAAAAAATACACACACATATATATATATATATATATATATAAATATACATACAAAAACATATATATACACACACACACGTATATGTGTATAGTACTTATATACCTGTGTATTTTTCCTGGCACAGCCAAGCTTCTATAAAATTGCAATCTTGTACTGTAAAAGGAAAAACATTTATGAGTAAGTTGTGACACACAAGTCAAAATACAAGACAACACAGCAGGCTGAGGCAAACTCAAAATGCATATTCAGCGACAGTAACTTCTTAGTTTGATCTAAATAGTTTGTTTTATAATATTAGTAAATTAATTTACTCATATTTGTCATATGAGGTCTGAATTTGATGTAAACAGTTTAGACTTACTGGATCTTTAGGTTTTCTTTTTAGTCATTTAATGACCTTCCCTTCCATTTTCCTGGTCAAAATTGCTTTATTCTGCATATCGTTTGCCCTCTGAACTATTTAACCAGTCACATTCTAAAATATTTAACAAGCTGTCAGAGGTTCAACCTTAAATTCAAACTCCATCAAAGTAGGTCAAATAAATCACATTTATGTATCTGATTACATTTCCTAAGCAGAACTAGATTTACACATGACACTTGTTATCAGATGTTACTGACAGCGTAGGGTCTTCACAGATTTGTATCCTTGGTTTGATGTGGAGCTTTACTCTGTGTATCTTGTGCTGTGTGGAGCTTGGCAGTTAAAGGCCAGTTTATTCTTGCGGGTATCAGGCAGCCTTGTCCTGAGGGAACGAGCTCTTTCATGCACAGTTAGTGCACTTGACTCAGCATGGAGATGCTTTCAGATGGAAAAGCCATGTTTAGAGGACGTCTTATGAGACATTAAAGCACTACTGTTCCATTGTTTTAGCTCTTCCTAAATGTCACTTTCCTCTCCTGAGCCTGCCCTTCACCACAATGTTATGGGACACGTCACAGAGAAAAGGCCTTTTTCTCTGCTCCCACTGAGGATCCATTTGAAAAGAGGAGCATAACGTAAACCCACCGCTGTGGCCATTACTGTCATCTTCATCTATTTACTTTTTATGCAATATTTATTGAAAGAAAAACAAGACAAATCAGACAAATTATAGCCTCTTTATACATCTTTGTAAAGTTTTCGCTTCAGTTGCTCTAAATCTAATACTTGTCTTGTTGCACGTTTGATTGAGATATGTTGAATATGAGTTTTTGATAAGTTCAGGTGCATCACAACATTACCAAATGCACACTTATTGTGCATATTGTTATAAGGTATAATCATTATTATCATTATTAACTTTATCAGAACCATAAATGAAGATTAAAATGCAGATCTTTACTGTGTAGAACTGCTGTTTCTGTTCTGTTGTATTTCTAAAAATAACAGGATAGTTGCATCTGTAGTCATCACAGAAACAGAGCAACTTAATTCTTTAAATGCACACACTACCAATCAAAAGTTTGGACACACATAGGAATGAGCATGTTTTTCATGAAAAGATACACGTCTTCAGTTGTGTTACCATCATTACACATGGTTTTCTAATGATCAGTTATCATTTTAAATGAATACATTAGCATTAGCAAACATAACATGTTATTGGAAAACAGAACTAATGTTTGCAGAATTTAGGCCTCTGTATGTTTATGTTTTTTCAGCTGCAATAGTCATTTACAATATGAACAATGTCTACACATTCATTCTGATCAATTTGATGTTATGAAATCTGATTTTCTTCCACAAACATGCTCATTTCTATGTCTGTCCATACTTTTGACTGGTGTTCTACATATGGACATTTTGCAGTCTGAATGTAGTTAAGAGGGATTTTGTTTTTAATAAAATGGAACCTGCTCCAATTGTACAGATGTGTGTGGACTGACAAAGAAATCTTTCCCTGCGCTGTTTCATAAATGTGGGTAATAGTACCCATCAGTACTGGAGGCTGAGGCAAACTTGCAATGCATATGCAGTGATATACAACACCTTAACTAACAGGTGGAGAAAACAGAGATACTGTATGTGCTGAACCCTCTGACTCTCAGTGCTTCTTTAAATTTATGTTTATCCATTTAGGATAGCAATCGAAAACAAGATTGTTGGGGGCCGCCAGTGGTGGAGTCGCTGACCCAATCCAGCAAGAGCTGCCGAGTTTCGAAATGAAATTAGATTTACAACACTTGTTGAGGCGCATGTGCCCCCCTCCTCTGCTCGGTAATGCTGTTTTAGGCGAGCGGTAATGACTTGTGTGGATTCAAATGTTGGTATAATTGAGAAAGAGGGCCGTGACTGGAACAGATGTTTCATACAGGCTTCTCCTCAGACTACTGCTTTTTGGGTTTGGGTAAATCTATACATATGAGGACTTGTCTTTGTATGGACATTTCTGGATTCAGCTGTTGGTACAGGTGAGTTTTAGGGTTACAGTTACTGGTTATGATTATTGTTAGGGTCGACTCCTATAGGGCATGAATGTCCAAAAACATAATGCACACTGTATATATCTAAAACAACGTATAATACTGAATCACCTTCTCCCTCTGGATACATGAAAAACTCTGTAATTAATAACACTAGTATCTATTTTTCTGTACATTTGCCGTATCGCCTGATTCAGATGTTATCCTGCTACTCGGTGGTGTGATTTAGCTCATACATACAGTAAATCGTACGCAGCGCATTTCGTCACTGCTGCTGTTAACATCGGTGCTGTGGTGTCTGTGTGCTTGTAACCTTCAGCTCACACCACGAGTTTGTCTTTCTTACCCTTTGGTCAGTTTAACAATGTCATTTTTCATCCACTTCTTCCAATCAACACTGAAAAATATTGTCAAGTGCTAATCAAAGTGTAATAATATAACCTACGACCTGTACCTGCTGTATGACAACCACATCACAGCAAATATCTGAAAACATATTCCCTCCCTTTTTGTGAGCAGCAAAGTTATCTTGATCTAAAATGATTCTATTTTTTTATCACTAATGACCAATACACAAAGTTCCAATTTAACACAACAGGTGAAATTATAGATTTTTATATATAAACGCTGGAACAATTAAGCATTCCCTCTCGCTGTGTGTAGCTGTGCCACAGAAGGTGCACAGCCCCATGCTGACATGACAGGCCTGTCTTAGATCCTGTCTGGGCCTGCTCTCTCTCCTACGTTTTACTTCTGTCTTCCTGTCTCACCTTCAGCGGTGTCACCTCTGTCTCCATGCCATTTCTGTGTGTGAACAAAAAAAACAAAAAAAAGACGCACTTACAATACACAATACTGTGACACCGGCACACCTTATTCCTCGGTCTTCTGTGTCATGCAGTAGATGCACAGAGGAAGGTCTACTGTGCTACTGTCCTTCAGAGGCTACAATATCACCTCTCATAATACAAATGAGTTATTGAAAAGCAACAATAGGCGTCCGTCTAGCTTCCTATGCTACTACTACTGCTATAGATGCTCCCAGCTCACTTGTGTCAAAACTGACCTGTTAACATAAGAGACAGTAACAGAAAGCTAACACAAGAGGAAGGTTAAATACTGAGTGATCATCTACCAGCACGTAGGGATCCATCATCTCCACGATGCTTACTACGCTGCACTCGTTAATATTCAGATGTAGCCACATTGTCAACAACCCCTGTGAAGCAGTCAGAAAGATTTCCCATCGATCCAGTGCATGTGATACTTGTGATACAGGCCCCATTGTGAAGCCACAGTGCACTTTCTACAGACGGATGATTGACAGGCTGGTGTATTTCCTTGAAGAGTGTGAACCAGTGAACCTGGTTAATAAAACATTAGAAGCGCCTGAGAGGCCCGGCTGCAACTGGGAGGGGTGGGGTCACTGGTGTTCAACCACCATCACGGCCTCAGAGTGAACGCTGGATCTCTCCATCCTCCAAAGCACATCACAGGGGGTCCATGTGGCCTCATTAAAATCAAGGAGATCACATGTAAGGACCAGAGGAAGAGGGCTAGTCCCAGCTCAAAGTGTCTGGACTCCCAGGGCATTACTCTTTGAGGAAGCACAACTGGA
Source organism: Ctenopoma multispine (assembly GCA_034779795.1). Classification (NCBI taxonomy): domain Eukaryota; kingdom Metazoa; phylum Chordata; class Actinopteri; order Anabantiformes; family Anabantidae; genus Ctenopoma; species Ctenopoma multispine. Next base: position 3,503,459 of record JAUYWH010000020.1, read on the forward strand.
GAACGCAGGCTTAAAGTCTCAAACCTTTAAAACAATGGGCATTTAACACAGCCTTTGCACTCTCCCTTTCTCCAGGACTCATTCTGCTAGTGCTTCAAAGACGGTGCAGCTGCAGCTCCGGAGCACCCTGACTCAGATTGGAAGTGAGCTCTGTCAAGTTCACCTGATGTGAGTTCTTAGATAACCTTGTTGGGAGGAAAGACAAAGGTTAGCAGCTAGCTGTGTTATGTGGTGGTCTGAGCCCTGGTTTCTTTGGATCTCCTCCTCCACGCACTGAGCCGCTCTCGGATCCTGTTAGATCTCTACTCTTTTCCACAGAAACGATAATCTTATTCATTTAATTCATTTCCAAGGAGAAAAACATTGATTTATGCAGCTAAACTACATAATTGGGCTTTGGCAGAGCCTTTTTTTATTGAACTATTTATTTTTCATGATATCTCAATAATTTACATGCTTGATTGTGTAAAGAGTGGGGGAAGAGTGAGCTGTTAGGCCCATTTTCTAAGTCATTGCGTTTGTTCAGCTGTCTGCGTCACTGTCGCATGTTCATTTCATCTTTCCCTCCCTTATTTACTCTGGTCTTTGGACGCCTTCCTAGTCATGTATTAAAGCTTTGCAGCTTTGTGGCGACAGTGCGGCTGTCAGAGCGGGGGGTGCTGTTGTGCATCATCACTGCTTTTAATGGCTCGCATCAAGTTCTGACAAGGCTGCTTAGAGCAATGGGCTTAGCAAAATGAGGGGCTGGGCGGCTGGTTCACCATGGGATAAATAAAATGCTTATTTCTGTTTGAGTCTTATACATTCGCAGTAAGCAGCAGCAGCTGTTGTAGGTCGTACTTAAAGCTGACTTTCCTGCTTAAAGAAAAGGCTCCAAAACTACTATACAAGACAGTATTGTTAGATAACATTTACCATGTTGAGATGTCATTAAAAAGCTGCTGTCAGACTCTGGGGCACTCTCTGACCAGGTCTGCAGTGAGAAGAGCACCCATAATGAGTGGGTGGCACATGTGGGAGGGGGGGGGGGGGGGCAGCAGAAGGAGGGTGTGCACTGGTTTGTTTATGGATAGAGTCTAAGAAAGCTCTTGTTTGGGGGACAAGGGTTCATGGCGAGCAGAGGGTAATTATGCTCCATCCGGTGGCTTCGGGATGCTTCACAAAACCTGACACAGGAGGGCAGGGGGGAGGGAGGAAAGGCGGAGGATGGTGGGTGAGCAAAGGAACAAACGGTGGTGACAGTGATATTATGGTGCTTGCAAATACACACACGTATACACACACACACACACGCATAAACACACACCATCCGTGTAACTGGCATGTGCCCCAGGAAGGCAGGAATGCCAGGCGGAGAGGAAGCAGCAGAGATATAATTAGGGCTTGGATACACACTCAGGGCTCTCACACCTCACTCACCTCCAGCCTGCTTCCTTCCTGTCATTGTTCCCAGCAGTTCAGCCAGGGAGACACACACAACAAGATGGCCCCCCAAATAACTGCTCCCATCTATGACAAGTTTACCTCAGTAGTGCTGGAAAGGAGCTTCAGAGATGACTGAGTGGGAGTGCGTGTTCAGTTCCACTCGTACATTTAAGCATTTTTACTTGAAGAGCCAAAACACAGGGACTCCAGCTGTTTATTTACTCATTACCCAATTATCACTCTCACGACTAGACGCCGCGGAACAGTGAATCTTTCCTGTGAGAACAGAAGTGCAGATCATGCTACATGTTGAGCACCACACTTGCCCCAGTTGACAGCAAATAGATGTGACACATAAGGCAAGAGGTGTGCTGTGTTATGTTAGGAGACAATGTGACATATTTTGGACTGTAACAGTGTACTCAGTGTACTGAATTTACCATATCTATTTAGGAATTGTATTGTGTCTCATAGTGTGAGTGTAGGCAGAAGTCGCCTACAAAATCCCTTTTTATATAAGAAATGTGCTTTGCCAAATAAGTTTAGGAAGAAATATAATTGCTGCATGTCTTTGTTAATACACTCTTTCTACTCTACACTCTCTCTTTGTTAATAATAAATAGCTGTTGGAAGCTGTTATCCTTTTCTCTACCTGACAAAGTTCCACCCTGATTTTTCAGTGTAGAAATGCATTTTAAAATGTAAGCTTTTAGCATGCTAAACAGAGGCTTCAACAGTGATGAGTTCACCAAATGTAGTTGGTATCTACACCCCGGCTGTCACTTATCTGTCACTTATAGCATTACTGCTGGTGTTGCGTCACAGCAACTAATCTACTAGGAAGTATTTATTCGCCGTGTGTCAACGATTCATACTGAAAAGACAGTAACTTTCGAACGTTCTCTTCGTAACGCAGTCTTACTTTAGTTTTGGTTATAATTTTTTTTTCCCTGTGGATTTCATGCACAATTAAGTTTTTGCCACGTGACTTTTGTAAAACATGAGATAATACAATAGATTGTGACAGACTAACATTTTTTATCTTCATAGGTTGTTTGATATTTTGTCTTGATCAGTTTGTTGAGGTCTTCTCCTGCCTCCTCCGGATGTGACTCCCCCACTTGTTCTCTTCCTTTGACCAACAGTAGCCCAGTTTCCACAGTGTTGATCAAACAGGCCTTGATTGATCTCATCATGAAAATGTCCTTTGTAATCCACATATATGATTTGATTTTGATTTGGTTTTGATTGGGTTTTACAGCAGATGCCCGTCCTGACGCATCCCTCCCAGCTTGGGATCAGCACTAAGCCAACACTGGCTATAGTGCAGCCTCAGTGGTTGAGCATTTTTCAACGCAAAAGGGCACTCACAAAATGTAATTCGCAATTCAGTCAATACAATGGAAAAGAATATAACAGACCAGAAAACTTTCTCATTGTAAGCGCAGCATACAGCAAAATATAGAATATTTAATCACCTCTATTTTATCTGACCAGCAAACCATTTAACTGTATGGACCTTCTGAGCCAATCCTGTAACAGACACATTTCCTATTATTCTATTTATAGAGATAAAATGTATTGTTGTAATTATTTTTATCAAGTAGTTTCTTATTTACAGTTGTGAATGTGACGACATATATACAGTACATCCTATTAATATAATATTTAGATCAGCCTTATACTAATAGAAAGCCCTTTTCAAAATTTGAGCTCCTTCTTCGGAGAAACTCTCTGAGCATCCCTGTTAATACAAATAAGTGCATTTGACGGTGAGTTTTACCACAAAGGGTTGGTGGCCTGATCCCGTACCCTGTGTATTTTTGGTACAATACCACATGATATTTATCATATATTTGTACTGCTGTACTCCCATTTTAATATATGGATTTCTGTATTAACATCGGATGCAAAAGAAAAGCATCTGCTTTGGTTTAGTTTGTTTTCATCTGCTGGTTTTGGAAGGATGGGAGAGTTCCTGTTATCATAGTATTAATGAAACAGATGGTGAGTGGAACATCGCTAACCCGCACCCCAGAGGAATTACTGTTGAGTGTTCAGATGGCTGGCATGCTTGTGATACTGGAGAAGTTTGTTTTCACATGTGGCAGGTTGAAGCATTTTCATGGACTGTTTAACATCTATTTTCTTTTTGCATGGTCATTCGTCTATATCCCTGATGTAAACAGCTTTGCGTGGCTACAGGCTGTTATGTTAGATGAAGTGCTAGCGACCACCAAGAACACACTACAGTGTAGTGTTTTGTAGCACAGAAAATGTATTTTGTGCCAATAAAATAGGTGCTTATTATGTCAAGAGATTAGAAGATTTCAGCTAATATGCCCCCCGCTCGAGCACGGTGTAATTATTGACAGAATTCAGGTGTTGCCTGTAACACAACTGGCAATCCATCTGTTTTCTCCGAGAATGTCCCTAATTGGAAAACTCAATATTTTAATTCTGTTTGCCCCTAGTGTAAGTGCAATAAATGCACAAGGTTAAGAATTCAGTTCAGAGATATCTCCTACAAACTAAGTGAGATCATCATTTATGCTAAATGTGATATAGTGTTTGCATGTGCATGAGGAGGATTGTGTTATTATGTGCACTTGTGTTTGCACTGATTGAGGCTGGCTCTCAGAACATCATGTATAATGTATGTGTACTCTTTCAGCTATGCACAAAAGCCAGATGTTCCTTCTATCAGCGGGTCCCCGCGCCGTTAACATGTTGGAACGCGGCGACGAAAACCAAACAACAACAAACAAGTGTTTTCTGTTACCAACAGCAGCCATTTTGGAACAAATAACAAAAGAAATTTTCGGGACTCTTGACAGCAGGAGGCCTAAAAGTTTTGTTTTTCTAGAGAAATCGTGCCAGTGTTTTTCATACACTTAAGAGTTTTTTCATTGTGTCTTTCTTTCCACATCAGGTTAATGAGGGAGTTTCTTTTTTCTGTTGTAATCCATGTGTGGTTTCCAGGAGTCTCTTGGAGTGCTGGTTTTGGCAGGGTGACAGAAAGCTCTCCTAGGGCTAAACAAACAGCTGTGGCATATGGGTAGGATGTACAGCGCAGCGCCACATCTGAGGCACACAGCGGAGGGGATGAGGTGGGAATGTGAAAGCTAGCCTGTCTATGTTTAATGGCCTGGTCAGTCACATTCTCCCGAATGCTAGAAGCAGCAGCAGCAGCCCCTGCTCGGTATTCATTAGGCACAGGGGCCTGAGCCGTGCCCCCCGATGAAAGCCTGGTGTCAGGCCTGAGCTCTGATGCCACGGCGAGGGAGCAAGAAGGAGGAAGATGGGGAGAGGGGGGGGGGGGGGGGGGTACACGGCGAAAGACCCACCCCTGGGTATCCATCACACAGCCATCACTCGGGAGCCGAGTAGACCTGATAAATAAATCAACTTAGGGGCCCAGTGAGGTTTCAGGGCCTATTCCTCTTTATGAGTACAGCAGGGTGAGAGATGGAGAGAGGGAGGAAAAAAAAACTTTGACTTCACGCCTTGGCCCCAGTAGGCGTGAGGACCAAAGACACCAACTCTGTGATTCTTTCAAAAATTAAATATATTCACTTATCTGAAAGGCCCAGGCTCAAGATCCTCATCTTTTTCTTTAACATCCTAGATAAAAGTGTGAGGACTTTCCCATTGGCTTTCAATCGGCAGCTCTTTGAAAACTCATACTTAATGATTTGAAGGTCTTTTTAGAACTTACTTTGGGACAACAATTTCTGAACTGCCCCTTTTTATGTGGAGATGAGTAGAAAAGGCCTGTATGAAAACATCAGGGAGCTTCAAATTACCCCGACTTTAAAAAGAACATTGGTTATTAGGACTTAATTGAACACGACTGACTCTACTGCAGCAGGCCGTCTTCATTTTGAATCCACTCCCCAAAGTTTTATTTGGGCTGTTATTTATTTATTACAGACAAAAGTAAAAAAATAAATAAAACCATGTCTTAGACTGAGTCGAGATTCTTGGCAGTAACTTTACAGACGTTATTGGTTCCAGCTTCAGCCCAACGTCGCATTGTTTTGCACGTGGAGGTGAAGGAGCGCAGGAAAGTGCCGGCGCTGGGTTTCACCCCATCAAAACAGCCGGCGTCACGATTCATGTTCAGAAGTTCAAATTAAACACTTGAGTGGTGGACTTAAAAAATTGGCCCATCAAAACCTAGAGGAATAAAAGAAAACAAAGACTGCATTGGGAGGAAGAGGGTGAGGAGATGGAGGGAGGGGGGGGGGGGGGACATCAGGAGACAAAAGCAAGATCCAAATTCCCTGTGCTCGCTGTCTCAGTTAGAAACTTAATGGTTGTGTTTACCTTCTCCCCCTGAATGTTTTCTCTCAAGGCTCTCCTTTAACATACTGTTATTTGACTCTAGGAAACATTTCATTCGATCTTATTTTCCTATCGCTTCTTCATTCCGTTTGTTCTCGGCTGCTGTTAAGTTTGCTGCAGTTTGGCAAGTGTTACATAGGCTGAATGGGAGATGTGTCTTAAGGCACATTTCTCCCTGACAGAGGCTGCTGTATGAGAGGGGTGACAGCGTCGGGCTGGAAATTCTTTCTTCCTTTGTGGTTCAGATAAGTAAGCATGCAACACCCCTGTGATTAAAATCTCCTTCTGATATTTCTATCAAGATTTCTATTAGCAGACAGACAGGGGAAAGAGGCTGCCAAAACAGCGTGCAAACAAGACAAGTATATACATCCTGCGAGTGGAATACCATTCAAAAAGAGCGCCGGGTATTTAAAATATTTAAGCCAAACTCTTTGGCATTTTTCTTTTCCCAGTGTTTATTGTTTGTTGATTGCTAGCATCAGAATACATTTGCAAAGCAGCCACTCCAAACCCGGAGCAGTACATCTCATGTGAAAGCGTGGACCGTCACTCACTGAGAACAGGCGGAAATTTGACATGTGAGGAACGATCCCTGCCACGCACTTGCTGACAGTGCTGCTTTTCACCCTGTCTGCAGCACTTCACAGGCAGGGAGCAACAGTCACCTGTCATCTCCTAAAGTATCTGGTAATTGTGTTTCCACCACACAATTATGTACGGCGAGGCCACAAACAGCAGCCAGCTTTAGTTCTGCTTCCTCACCGTTTCATATTTCCACCCGTGTCTGAGACAAAAGAGTCATTTACATTTCCTTGGGCGAGTGCTCTCCGTCAACTCCCCTTCTCTCTCGTGCTCTCTCTCTCTCTGTCTCTCACTAACAAAAGCTTATTTAACCCAAGGTTAGATTACAACAGTGAGGTGATTGCCTGGCCGTCTTCCAGCTCCCCATTATCAGAGGGGCCACCACCTAATCTGGAGGAGCAGCTCTTCATTAATGTATTATTAACAAGCCTGTTACAGTGTAATGCAGGAAAAGGCTCTCCTCTGGGGATAGTCCTAATGGGGAGGGCAAGAGCGCGCCCGGTGAAGCAGATTACAGCAATAGGCCGATGAATTGGGCTGAGAAGGGGACGAGTCCTGCCCCTCGTCATCTTCCACAATGAAGCGCTTTCACTTTACCAATTAGCTTAATTGCATATTTGGAATGTTAAAGACAACAGGGTTTAATTGAAAGACACTCTCCGACCCCCCGCAGCGACAGCGCTGTAAACAATCTCATCTGCACACATGTGGAGAGGAGTTCGAGTGCTGTCTCATCTAATACTGATGACATAAAACTAGATGTAAGTGAAAGTGTGTAAGCGTGAGGCAGTTGGTTTGAAGAAAAGATTGCAGTCAGAGCATTGTGTAGCTACATAGCAGAGGTACATTTTTTGTCACAAATGCTATTGTAAGAAAAATACACTAAACATTAGAAAATATTACACGTATGTCGATTTAATTTAATGTGTATTAATATTGTATATATATACACGTCTGAATGACCACATTACTCAAAAGCATTATCTGTATGAAACAATACTGTCAAAAGTATCGATGAGGATCACTCTGGTTAAATGCAATATTTTTCCTATAGCTAATCTATTTTTTATAAAAAATTGCAAAATTTGCAGGTTCAGTTATTCAGATGTTAATTTTTCTTTCACATGTTGGCAGCTGCAGCAGCACATTTCAAAATTGTCGCCTTCAGCTCAGGAAAACTGTGATTAGCTTGTTTTTTTTTTCAATATTTTCAACATTTGAACGGCAACTATTAAAAAATGGTTTAACTGAAGAAGTAATCAGCAGATTGATCAGCAATGAGAATAACCGTTAGCTCCAGCCCTACACTACATGAAATAAGCCACGCATGTTGTTAAATTCGTGATAAGCTCATTCCGGACAGGCTAATGTACTAGTTAACACACGTTGGTGCTATTACAGCTGTAGCACTGTAGCTGAAAAACAGAAGAGAAGTGAGAAAAGGCCAAATTAACATGAGGACTTGGTATGAATCAACCCCTCAATTACCTCTGGCGACACTGAGCAAAGGTAGTTGCACAGAAGATTTTTGTGTGACCTGTTTTCTTACTCTGAGTACAACCATGTAAAGAATAACCAACAATTCCCGTAGTATTTGTTGGAGCACAATTAGTTTTCTCTAACAACCCTAATGCTGGGCCAAGCATGCTTTTCTCTTGTCACGTGACATCTGGCAAAACATCACTAAGCGTGGCTCCAGATTCCTCTTGCCTATAAGCACATGTTCCTCCCTCCACTCTTCACACTCCCTTTCTCCTGTCTAATTGACTTCATGCCTGTTCATGAAAAGGATCCTGGTTTCCACCTGCTCTGCCTCTATTCACAGCGTAACACCAAATTCTCCTGTGCTCTCACTCTATTAACAGAGATCATACCCAAGTTCAGCTCCCCGCTATTATTGCAGGAGATGCTAAAATCTCATTTTCAACTCAATTTAACCTGGTCCACCTCAGGGGGAATGGAAAAGTCCTCTCTCTGACTTAATTATGAGCATACAGTACAGCAAGTCAAGGAAATCTTTTCATATTAACATTTTGATTATTGCTTGGCAGTCAGGAAACAACAATCATTGTGCTATTTATGAGCACGGTTTGCTGTGTGTTGTTGCCAATTTAAAATGAGAAAATTAAGCAGAGAAAGATTTCTGGGGCTTAATATAATGTGTGTTTTTCAGTGCGGTAATTAGCGCTAGTGCTAGTAAACAGAATGCTTTTTTTAGACTTTTTTTTTAGACTACTAAAGGTTTCTTCGTTTGATTCAATCTTTTTTCAACTAGGTGCCCCAATTATGGTTAATAATTCAGAGATCTTTATGCAGTTAGTTCAAGTGACCCAGATAGCAGGTTTTTTAATGAAGTAGTCCCTTGTTTCAATTTCTGCCTCCTTTTCCGTCGAGAGCCCCATTACCTGGCTTCATTGTGTCACAGCGAGCCTTCACCCCCAACTCCCTGAAATGTAAACTCTCCCAATAAATTGACTCCGGAGGTACAGTGTCGGTGCCTATCAGACAAGATTGTCAGATAATGTCATTCAGTGCCGTTGCTGCTCAGTGTAGATGTGGGGAGAAGTGTGTTGCTATGGCACATTTCCAGGCTGTGTTCTCAGAAACAATTCAGCTGCGCTTTGATTGGATCAACCATATGGATATTCATGCACGTTAGCAGACGACAGGCTTAATTCACATGCAGCATCGTGGGATAGATACAGGGCTCCTTCTAACAAGAGTAAGAGGTGACGTTTATGTGGCATCCTTGAGGAGATTGTCTGTGGCTGTTGCTTTGAGCTCCCCTCAAGCAGATACACAGATCCTTAGCAGAAACAGTCTGGCTCAGTGTTTAATGGTACACCAATACCAGGTTCAGTGTGATACCGAGACTCCTGTCTGCACTCCTTCCTCCCAGCTATTCAGCACTGTTACCGGGCCATCTGTGACTAAGTGCTGTGCAGTTACCCCAGTTTTGAAGCATTACCCCCAGCACATCTATGATCTTAATGAACCCACAAGCTTTTTACTGTCAATCAATAATTGAACAGCCACTGAAGGAGCTTTTTCCACAGCTATTTGAAGGGGCACAAGGGTGGCTGAGTTTACCGAGCAAGTTAGAATGCACGTCTGGAAGCTTTGGCAGACTGGATACAGCTGCTGCTGCTGAGGTGGATGCAAAAGCAAGTGTACCCCTGCTTTATTCTGAAGCCTGGGAGGGTTTTCCCCCTTTTTTTGGCATCTGTATAAAGCCTAATCCACTAAATCTGGTTTGAGCAGCACATTGCCTACAAACACACAGCAATGGTGTGGTCTCAGCCGTTTCTAACCAATCTTCATTTTCACCTCATTCGCGCTTATTGGGATGCATCTGACTACTACTAACAACAGGTCATAACCCGGCACTGCACTCTTACTGGAGGTAACACCTTCAAGCATCTGTCAAGTCAGGCATCATGCCCATTAACATCTCACAGTGATGGGCTGACGCTGAAATCAGACACGCTTTATAGCTGTTCACATGTAATTAAGCAAAGATGTATTCAAACAATAATGATCAGATTGATTCTTACATTGAGGTTGTGCCTATGTGTAGGTTACTTAAAAGTGCGAGTAGCTGCATTGAGAGCTCATCACTGTGTGTGTGTAAAGAAAACGTGCAAATAAATAATAATATGTAAATATGTGGCTGAACAAAAATCCAGAAACATAATTTATAGAAGACAGGGTTGGTTTTATAGTACTCGAGGTAATATGACACATGCTACATTAGCCTGAACATAACATGCACTTGATTTAAACAGCTGTATATAGCAAATGTGGCACTGTTATATGTAGTACTGCATGTGCTGTATGTTTGCTGAATGCTTTATGCTTTCTTCATTTGCATTTATTTATTTTTTGTTTCTTAATTTTTTGAAATTCTGTGCAGGTACTGACGAATTGGTGAGCATTATCATTTAATTATGTTTCATCTGACTGCAAGTGCGTTCTTAAGCTGCACTATGTTGCTTTACTTTACTTAAATTATGCTGCACCTGCTGCTCGGAGCTGACGGATCTTCGCTAACATGTTTCACTAAGTTTATGTTGCGTCCAGCAACGCGTGATGGCGTTGCTACTGAAATGAGGCAGGAATTTCGCAGCAGCCCATCCTGTGCTTGTGAAAATCCCACCATCAGTTGGTTGCAACGGAGTTCTTCAGTTGCTTTTAGTCGGGAGGTTAAGCAGCTGAGAGCAGAGTTTTTCTTCCTCTAGTATTCCCCACAGACAGCAGGGGAATACTAGAGGAAGTATGTCCCTTGGTTCTCTTAGCCCTCTTTATCCTGAGACTTCCACAGAATAGACCTTAAACCACTTTAGCTCTGCTTTATGGTATCATCATTGAGTCACTTGTGACATGTAGATGCGCAGGATGCTAGAGATCTACAGACTCATCCATTATTTATGAATTGTGTGGCAGGGATATAAATGCTGCTATCTCATTGTGGGGTACTTGGCCTTTCGAACCCCTGCTCGCAAACTGCACCATTCATCCACAGACAGTGATGCTGAGCTGTTCATTCCACGACTGCCCGTGTGGAGAGTATTGCGTGCGCCAGGGGACCTGGTCTAGATTGGACCCGAGCCGTTCGTTATGTGTATTTCCGTTTTTGCATTATTTTATGAAGACTTGAAGAGTGTAAGCAAACAACTTTCAGAGCCGCCTGAGGCCAGCCCTAAGAAGTGAAAAAAGTCATGTCCTGCGTTCTCCTGGGAAACACAAATCCCTCCCCACACAAACTTCCCCTTAATTAGTTGGACTGTGCGTAATGGGAAAACATTAGTATTATTATGAGGGGGAAAAGGAGTTTGACTGACAAGGTCCTGCTCTTGACTTTTGTTGAATTAAAAGAGGATATCTATCGAAGGTTTGGTATATTGAAATGGCCATTTGCATATTTGCAGCTATATTAAAATGGATTAGCTCCATCCAGTGAGGCACAACAAACAGGAGGAGGAGGATAGCATGGTTTAATATCACAAATGACACCCAGGGAGTTACCCTCTAGCTCCAAGCCTGATTACAGCTTCTTAATTAGGACAGCTTCTCAACTCTCACACATCTTCCCCTGCTCTACCGTGTACGGCAGGAGTTTAGTCCCAGATTCAATATTTACCCTGCACTCCTCTACTTGTACCAGGAGTTTTTACCAGGGATAGAAGGGTGAGTTGGGGGTAATATTAATCATGAAATCTGCACTTCGTATGCAGGTGCAAACCAATTAGCAGGCTGGCATTTAAAGGACTTTAATTAAAATTTCGTCACAGATGAAATCAGATATCAGTTATGTTTAAATGTCTTTCACGTGAGTTTTCAAATATTGGAAGCCTGAATGTTGCATTACTGGCAGCTGTGCAGCAGCAGCTCACTGCAGACAGGAGATTTAGCTTCCTCTGCTGACACCTCACACATGTGCTATGCACATACTGTGGCACGGTAACAAAATTGTTAACGTGCTGTATTTCAAGGACCGGGATGTTCACAAATCACTCTCCAGATATGATGATGCAACATACTGTATGTGAACATAAATATTCAGTATATTTCATGCTATATTCCAAATGTTGTGTCAAAAGTAGATTTATTTGAATGAATGCATTAGTTTAAACCATTTCCTTTGTGTGTTTTCGCCTTAAATAATAAAAGAAAGGATCTGTTGGGATGTGGTAGTATCTTATATCAGATGTAATATCACTTGAAGGATTTCATACGGCGGCTTTCGTCAACAGCCCGACCACAAACTGTGCATATTGAATGACCCAAATGACTATTTATTGTTGTTCACATTTTACAGCTTAGCATGACAGGAGCAGCACGCAGATGATTAAATGATGGAACATCGGATTGAATTTGTAGTTTTTTACAAGAAATGTAATATAACTAAGTATGTTTACTCGAGTGCCTTATTTAAGTGCTCAAAAACCAAAGTACTGGGTCATTAGTGCATTATAGATTGAACTACCCAATAATATCAAAAGTAATATAATTTCCAAATCAGCAGCCGTTTATTACAAATACTGTATCTTAGAAAAAGCAATAACATACTGCATATCATTAAGTAACACTGATGTTTCCATTTAAGTAAAAGTTGGAATTCAGGACTGTTTGTTATAAGACGCAGAAAATCCTGCTGCACTGGTGAAACACTTGTCAGACAAGAACCCAACGTCTTCCATATCACAGGCTTTAATATGCTATAAAACATAGATAGACTTCAACTTCAGTCTCACCATAGTCACAAAATAAATAAAGCCTTTTCTCCTAAGTGAGACCATTAAACCTGCCTGTGTGCGGCTACAGGTAATGTACCTGAGTGAACACACAGCGACATAGTTTTTATTTATGAAGGCTTAACATTAGTACATGATCCAGATTACTACCAGATGCCAACAGATCCATCTTTCCCTGTATCATCACGTGCTATTGCAAATAAATAAAACTCAAACCAAACCTTTATGGACACTGTTATATAGCTCAAATATTAATATTAAAGATTGCGTCATTTTCACTTTCTGTTGTGGTTCAGCTATATGAAATCACACAGGGGCCACTGACCTGCAACTCCAACCACTTTTTCTTTTTTTGGGTAACCACGGTGGAGGCTGTGGGGGTTAAAGGTCAACTGTCACAGAAGCCACAGAGGATCCTCCTGGGTGAAGATCCTTGAGACTTTTCCCTTAAACCAAGACACCATGGCCAGGTTTCACAGGTCTGCCCTGCAGCTGCCCCGGGGCTTGAATACATCTGTGTGTTTATATGTTGGTGTGGTAATATGCCACAAAATCCCACTAGCCACAAATTCCCAGACCATTTCCCCAGTCAATGGTACACTTGATGTTAATGTTTAAGTGAGCTTACTGGGTTTCTACCACATTGTACAGTGTGTGTGTGTGTGTGTGTGTGTTCATACTCACTCTGCTGGTACTTGCTAATACAAGTTTTGTTGACAGTAAAACTTTGTTGAAGAAGGTCAAATGCTGTTTTTCACAACTATAGTTTCACAGTCCCTTTTATCAGGATGTCATGTACTTTATAATGTAAGGAAAAAAAATTAGGCAGCCTCATGAAGTAACCACACATCCACAGATAAATGAGATTTTTGCTAATTTGCATGTCATTCAGTTTCGGTAAAGCGTATAATAAGCACTGATTGGGAATCCACTCAGCCAGAACTAAACTGTGTTTGCTCTATCCACAGTGGAAAAAAAATCATATTAGCAAAAATAAATGTTGGTGGGTTGTTAGAGAGTCTGATTATGTGTGTCTCAGGCAAATTGGCGGTAATGAGTCAAGAGACTGCACTCGTTCACATACATTAAAACAGCGATCATTAGGAAATTAGGGCCCAGATTAATCCTGTTAATGACACACTGGTGCTCATGGGAAAAAAGACGGCCCCAGATGTCGGGATGCGGCGCCGTGATGAAGCATCAACTGCGTGCGACGGCTCCCGCTCTCGCCTCCTCTCTCTCTCTGTGTCTCTCTCTGTGTCTCTCTCTCTCTCTCCCTCTGCCTGACGGTAATGCGGGGCTGCTCCTGCACAGTGCCGCCACTTGAAATGCAAACGAGGGGGGCCGCAGTCGACTGCTAATGAGAGCAGATCCCAGTGATAAGGAGCGAGAGAGGGAAGGAGAAAGAAAGGGGGAGAAGAGAAAGTGAATAAATTAAAAAAAAAAAAAAAAGGAGCGATCTGAACTGAGGATAAGACGCAGCAGCAGGAACTCTGATGTCCCCAATTAGGAGGGATGTCACCCCCTGTCTGGGCCGTAGTAATAAAGCCCTCACTCTGTATTCGGAATCACATGGCTCCAACACTGTTAACATTCTAATATCTTGGGCGTGCATGGTAACATTAATTACTTGGCCACTTGGATGGCTCCTGAATCTCCTTAATGTTTGCTTCCAAATGGAAATCTGAGCTCAGGCTTAGGAGAGTTACATTAGAAAATAATAAGTAATATTTGCCCAGCCAGCAAGCAGCCATGGCTGCTCTGCAACTGGTTCAGTTTCTCCTATTGACTGTTTGGATATACTGTTCTCCTATACAAAGACAATTATTCTGTGAATTTTAACAAGAATGTGATCCCTGGAAATGGCGTCTTTGTCTCCTCGCATTTAAAAGCCAGCTGTTTGAGAGAGAGGCCAAGGCACATTTAGATTTAATTACAGGTGTTTGAAATCTATGCAAATCTCGCCAATCTATTCCTATCAGGCGAGAACAATAATTGAAGAGAATCTTCCCAAACAGTTCCCGCTGCCATTAAAATTCATGGTCACCTTGAAAGGCGTGTCTGCGGCTGAGAATCCTATCACTTGCCACTTCTCCCGCTCGCTGAGAAACAAACACTCCTGTTCTTTAGTTGCTGCAATATATATATCATGCCAGATGAGGAACTGCAGAGGAATGAACACTCTTCAGACTCCAAATGGTCAACTTTCATCTGGCGGAAGCCGTGTCTACAGCATTGTCTTCAAAGTGTAGTGAACCCAAAACAGAAAGGGTAAAGCCATTTTCTGTGTGTGTGTGTGTATACAGCAGAAATGTGTTCTTTGGGGTGGCAATATAAGAGGAGCCCTGGATAAAGGAGAAAAAGATTACAATTTTCCCCTCATGTTGTGGTGGCAGAGCTGCCAGTGAGAGGCTCAGAAGAGCAGAGAATGTAATGGTTGTATTACTGCACTCGGCGATGCATTATTAATGCAAACGTGATCAAGGCAGGTGGACAAGCCCAGGAGAGATAGCGCTGCTTAATGAACAGCCCCCTCTCTCACGGCAAAACAAGGCCTGGCAGCTGTTAGTGTTGCACTGTAAGGTGTGAGCTGCTGTACCTTTGTGGTTAAGGTAGCCCCTATTTAATTAACAAATAATCTGCAGCCGCTCCTAATTGACTCTGTTCATAGAGCAGTGCATGTGTCAGCGCCACGGTTTGCCCACCTGCATTTTTAAAAAATGGAAACGGATGTTTTCTGCCGCCGTGCATCATTTGCGTTTTGAAACAATTTAAGCGGATCAAATTGTGCATGATCGTACGAGTAATCTATCTTTATCTACACATGTTGACAAGCCTCTCAAATTAAAAGCATTTACCAAGATATCATGAAGTAGGAGGGATTGAGGGCCTCAGCAGCAGTGTATGTAAAACAAGTGTAAATTCATATGCTAGAGATGTCAAACATCCAGACACCTCAAGACACCAGTTATTTTATATTATTAATATTATTATTTTATGCTTTACATTTATTTTTTCATTAAAATAAATTATTATAAACATGCATACATGGACATGTCTGCAATATTTCTGTCAACCTTTGTCAAATAGTGAACCTCACAACACAACTGAATGCCTGTTCAGTAAACACTACTAAGGGACACACTACTAATCCTGCTCAGGTATTATATATGTGCCATCCTTCATTTTGAAAGAAGTCCAACAATACAGCCTCACTGCAGAACATATTATTATTTAGGGGCCGTTAAATTCACACACAGTATACACGGTTTGTGTGATGCTGCTGATGTGTGCTGCGAGAATTGCTTTTATAGAGGATAACATCAATTTGACTTTAAATTTTCATTAAATTTTTTGAAGCCCAGCACACGGGCAGTGACAAGGCGCTGGCTTCGCCTGCACATGTTTTCAAGTCACATACTGCCCCCTAGTGTGAGTGCACAGTATTACGGGGATACAGCAGTGCATGCCTGGCAAGCCTGTTCCTGTGGGGGATATGCTGAATGTAGAAATGTATCATAAGAAGCATAAGGATGCAGTGTTTTGTTTCTGGTAGTGTGTGCGTGTGTGTTTTGAACAAAACTCTTATAACAATAGGTTATAAGAGTTATTTTATGTATTGAAACCATTTGAGTTGGGCAGGGCTGGTCTGAATGGGGAACGAGGTTAGGGGCAGGTTATCGATATGTTATTGTAGTGGCAGAGGTACAGTAAAAATCCAACAAATTAATGTAACTAAATGCCGTGTGCCGTTTACCATTATGAATATACATTTGTGAGTGTGCAGTTGTATGTGGGATTTATTGTTCCATAGTCAAACCCATATGGTGAGTCTAGCTCCAAGCAGGTGACTCCTCCACCCCTAGCCTGAGATCCTGTGCTGTTTTGCTTGGGACTGTACACTGCAAGAGACCTACAGGGCCCTGAAGTAAGTTACAGTGAGCACTTTAACTCACATCTTGTCTACAGCAGACACCAGCAGCAATAATGCAAAAAGATGGATTAGTAAGTAGCCAGGTAAAAATACGATTTGTTCAGGGGTGATGTATTAACATCGACAAAGACTCAACAGACACATGCACACGCTATTATTTAACTGATTTAGCCATGTTCAGCTCTTCAGACAGGTAGGACGGGGGTTAATGGAATACTTATGGATGTAGTGTGTTTGAGGCTAAGGAAAAGATTGGGGTGGAGGTGGGATTTAGGGTGGCAGTGCCTCTCGCCGCCTCCGTGAAGCCCCTGCTAACCAACAGAGCGCATCCCTTCGTCAGGCTGGATTAAGTGCATGTCAGGCTAGATGGAGCAGATAGCCCAGGTTTTTATATCACAGAGGACGGACACCGACACATACATCCTGCCCTTTTACAAAGGATTTGGTTTGGGAACAGTTATTTATGACTCCAGATATAAGACAGACGCAGTGGGCAAATTATTGCAGGATTATATAGATGATACTTGAAAGCCATCAGTGTTATGAATTTGAATGAGATGATTACTTTATAAAGGAGGGATCGAGCTGTAATATGTTCCAGCTGTTAGGTCTGAAATGCAGGATTTGGAATCTGGAGTCATTTGAATTGTTGAAATTTGTCAGCATCACGGAAGACAACGAGGTGCTCGGTTCCAAAATGGGCAAAAGAAATCATGTGGATCCTTCACATTTCCTGATTTCTGACAGTGAGGAGGCGGGGTTTAAGTATTTAGAACTTTGATTTGATCAGCTCTGAACTCATCCCATACCAAGGTAAATCAAACCAAGGCACTTTGTAATACCAATGCGAGCCAAGGGTCCAATTGTATCTCAGAACGACTTGTCATTATATATCAGCCGAGCAAAAATAAACATTTGGATACCGTGAAGCCAAGAATTGATTGTGGCTTTGGGGAGGGTAACATTGTAGCCCATGTAGCTTTGCCTGAGGCTGAAGCTTACCACTGCTTTTATACATAGTTTATTCCTACCTGTTCTCTCTCCATATCTTGGACCTGTATGATAGTATCTGCTTCAATTCCCCAGTCTGAGCAATCTGTTTGAATCCACAAGGTTGTGAATAAAACAAACCTGCTCTCCTGCTCAGCTTAGTGTATAATGCAGGACCTCGCCATTGGTCATAAATTGACAAAGTCCACATAGAGCTATATCCCACACCCTTACCTGCTGGAAATAGCCATACAGCAGATATGCTGCTATCAAGCAATGAAGTGGGAGGAATTGCATGACGGCGTAGAGAAATTCTTGTCGAGCAACGCGGGGGAAAAAACCTTCAGTGAAGGAGAGCAGAAAATGGGACATTATGTTTGGAGGGAGCGGACTCCCCGAGTTCACCCCCTCAGGATCACGGTTCAAGGTGCGAAGTGGACAGTGGACAAGCAGCGCGGGGCGAGGCATGCTAACAAAGCTGCAGCCACCAGCCTGGTCTCAGGGAAGCACTAAGCCTGAATATTTCATGGCTCCTCCAAGCACAAAAAGACTACAAAACTGACCCAGCTCATTTGGAGCCATGTGCTCACTGAAGGTCAGGACCTGAACGCAGAGAGGCGGAGAAAAAAAGGGCCAAACATCAAGCATATATGTCTAATACTTAATCATATTTTTTTGGCTTGTTTTGTATGTTGTTTCTCCACTGGCGTAGATTTAAAGATTAGAACATCTACAGCAGCACACTTATTATTGTTGAATACTTGAGACCCAGTCTCTCCACAGAGTAGATACAGTTGGTTCATTACATTGATGTATTTTTCTTCTAGCTGTTAATGCACAAAGTTGATCTTTATTATAGAAAAGCTTTGACAAGGTGGGTGTAAAATTCACATTCGCTCACTTCTCCCAACAACACGAAACAACACAAAAGAGAAAACAATGGGGTGGTTTATACCCTGCAGACCGTAAAGGGAGGCGTTTAGTTCCTTGTGACTTTGTGTGCAAAGCAACCCAAACTCAGCGCATGGCAGAGAACAACAGCAAGAACTCAAGGGCTGTCTCTGACAAAAGGGAGCCGGATAGCGGTGTCTGAAACCCTTGTGTACCTCTTCTCCTATTCCCTCCCTAATCAATATCAAAAGCAACAAAAACGCAGGCGCGAGGAAGACACACGCAAAAGCAAACAAACGCCTGTTCAGTGGGGGGAGAGAATTAGAACACGGCGCCGTCTCCTCTTCTTTACCTGTCATTATCTGCTTTAGCTCTTAATGAGTGCTCCTCTACACTTGGTCACATCGCATTTGTTTTATACAAGTCCCTTTGAACAGCTGAGAGATATTGAGCCTCCTTTGATCACAGAATCCGTCTGAATTTCAAATCAGATACGAACCCCCACCAACACCACCACCCCATATCTCAAGCTAGGTCGTCTCTGCATTTTCAGTCACTATTTTGTTTGTTTATGCATCAAGTAAAAAATCGAGGGGGGGGGAATGAAAAGAAATAAGAAGATAAGAAAAGGTGAATGTGCGGGAGCCTCCGAGAAGATGTGTGGGTTGTATAAATTTAGTTCATTAATGTTTATGAATTTAACAGAGAAATGAGAAAAGAACAAAAGAAACAATGCCACGAGATGCTGTGGTGCTGCCTTTTTTTTTTTTAAATATAAATTTATTTATATATTATTTTTGAAGGCAGCCGTCTTCTAATGATGACCCATGGCATGCTGTGGCACCTGGGACTTCCCCTAGCATGAGGGAGGCTGATGAAAATTAGCCCATTCACATTTCAAACAGAATTTGGCCTGGCCCCTGATCACAGTGCTGCCCCCCCCCCCTCCTCACGGTCCTGCAGAGAGAACACGCACCACCAGAAAAGATCTCCACCCGGCCAGAGCCTCTCCCCTGGCGATCATTGCGGGAACACATGGTGACATGACTGGAACGCGAGAGGTCTGGATGTTCTCCGGCTGTTATTCCCTGTTAAAAGATTTAAACCATTGGGGTATGATAGGTCCCTTTGATGTTTGCTAAGCAGAGAGCTAGGGAACAAGGGAGAAAGGAGAAAGAGAAGGAGAAAGGGGGAAGAGGTGGGGTGAGGTACGGTGGTGATGGTAGTGGTGATGCAGGGCAGGGGCTTGTTACTAGAAGGCAATCATCTTTGTGGAGCCACACCAGAGGAGGGAGGAGATGCGTTGAAGCCTCTGTTTCAACGCAGCCACGCCAACAAAGGGAAGATAAAAGACAGAGGTTGAAGCCAGGGCCAAGACCTGCTGTGCAGCCAAGATTACTGTCAGTACAAAGTTGTGGCACTTCTACCTCTCCAGCAACTTTTACGTTCTTAATTGCCCCAATTTGGCTCTTATTTATAGAGGTGGAAAAGAGAAGTAGACATCACAGTGACATTGTTTTCCACACTATAGGAATAGTTCAACATTATGTTAAAATACTTGCATGAATGAGGATCAGTATCCGTCTAATGATTGCAGGTTAAAAGAAAACTTTTTTAATTAAGACTAATTAGTAATAATTAGTAATTGAATATTCTCAGTAAAGACAGTATGAACAGCAACCAACGGATGTTTGAGTGCAAAACTGTTTCCTTCATTGGTTGTGTTGTAGTATTTCCTGTTAACATAAAAAAGAAGACATGTTTTTCTTGTGTACTCAATGGGTTTACAGAATATCTTACATACAGTTTTCCACAGTTAATGTTAACTGTGCAAAGTATTAGTAAATTAGAGCTGGAGTCAGCATCATCAGGAGAAAGCTAGCCCCGGTTAGCAACATTCAAAAAAAAAAAAAAAAACAGCGCCTACACCACTAAGACACACTCAGTAATCTTTCTCCCATGAGTCAGTTTATCAGAAAATGAATTGTACAGTATGTGTTGTGTTTACGTATTTATTGAAGAGGTTAATTTACACTGAAATGTGTGATTTACTATTAAATAGGCTAACGGTCGGTCATTTTCATTGCAGCTTCGTCAGCTGTTGGGCTAATGTGACAAGAAAAATAATCAAAGACGAAATGTTTATTCTTTGATCTGCACCATACACATTCGAACGGAGTTCAAAAATTAATAGGAGCAGCAGAACTTTTAGCCTCTGATGAGTGAGTAGTGCATAATTATGTGAGGCCTCCACTTGTCATGTGTTTTTTTGTGTGTGTGCCAGTGTCTGTGTGAGTGCATGCCGCATCCCCCATCATGGTACAGCATTTGGGAGACAGATGGAATAGCAAAGGGAATATGAAAGATCTGAAAGCGTTTTAGAAACAATTAAAAACTTTGATGATTTAATCTGTTCACATCAAAAGCAACAATCCCTCTGTTTGATTTTCCTTTCATGACACAGTATAAAACCGATCAAGCCAACTGTTAGCAAACACTGACAAAGCCCACGCTGAGACCCACTATATGATACTATAGAACCATATGACAAATTGTCTAGATGGTTAATCTGAAATTAAACATTGAATTAATTGACACTTTGATGGAGAACGTATGCTGGATAATGTGACTTCTTCAACACGGAACAGTTTTAGGTAAAAGCTAAACTCAACGTCAAGATTAAACTAGTTGATGATCGGCCAAGAGCTTTATTTGACCAAATCTTTGGTTAAATGTTTGGCTCTGGGGTAATCGCCTAAGATTTTTTAATTTGCACAACATCAGAGGACAAAAATCTTATCAAACTGCCTGAGAAGCGTTTTTCTGACCTATTTTAGTGCTGTCTTTTTGCATGTTCATTAGACAGTTAATCACAGGAGGGAGTACTTCATAGACGAGGGGATTAGTCGAGTCAGGGAGGCTTTTTGACATTCTGACAGCGTTCCAACAGGTCATCCTCTTCTTTTTACTAAGCCCCAGCTTCACTTCTTGCCTAGTTGCTCTCACAGTCTGTCATTCTCTAAGGGATGTAATTCATTTGCTTATTTTTAAAATTAACAACAATTCCTGGGAAGATCTGCACTGCTTTCCAACCTCCCATTAATGTGTTGATAGTTTAATAAAGTAGAAAATGTTCAAACTGGTAAAAAGTGTTTTCACACCTATTGTTTTGAGGATTAACTTTTCATAAAACATATCTTTTCCTATTTAATTTACACGTTCTTTAGTGGAAGTCAAATCCCATTCTCGTGTGCTTGTGTCTGATGACCCCGGACTACTGAGATTTGCACTTGTGCATTGTGTTCGGTATGTTTGCATTTGTCTAAAAGCAGTGTAAATTGAATTCCGCTGTATGTTCTCGACAGTGACTACAAGTGTAAAGTGGCATGTACAGAGTTGTACATACCACTCCTCTGGGGCCCAACCCTCCCTCATTGTTCCATCAAGGCTCAGGATGATGGCTCTGAGAGCGAGAGGAAAATAATCAATAACTCACATAGCATCCTGCATCGAGGAAGACGCTGCTGTAAATTAACTTGACAATGGGGATGAAAAAGGAGAGAAAGCTCCTCTGGATATCCGTTTGTCTGCTCTCCTCTTCAGATGCGGCAGGGAAAGAAGTACCAAATGGGGAGCAATTGAATGCAAAGTGCTCGTTTTCTCGCCGACTTTTCTGCAAGCGCAGCCTACCCCCCAACCCCTTGAGGCGAGACCAGCAGAAACCTGCATCAGATCAGAAGGTGACATATCAAAAACCGTGTCACAAAAAAAAGCCAGTAATGGTTGCCAAAGATGTTGCAGCAGTTCTAGCTTTCTACTGGGCTCTTTCTATTGCTCCCCTGTCTATTGGGATTGTATGGTATCAGAGGGAAAGGCACTCTCAGGCCTGCCATGTAGAAGCAGGATTTGATCTTGATGGCTCTGTGACAGTTTGGGATGAGGGATAGCGGTTAGTGCTGAACAAGAGACACGGTGCTGATCAATGAGACTTTTCCGACAGGCCTATGAGCAGAGAAGTTATGGGATGGTACCTCTGTGCTGCTCAAAGCTCCCCTTTCCACTTTTTCACTTGTTAATAACCACTCTTCTCTTTGCCTTCCATTTTTCCCACACACACACAGAAATAAAAAACTGACCTGCTGCCAACTCACAGTGTTTTGTTCAACAAATGATTCATTAGCAAGAACGGGGAAATGGTGGATGGTGAAAAATAGAGCTGAAAAATAAGAAAAGATACAATTTTTAATCAAATTATTAAACAAACATTGTTCTAACAGCCTTTAGTGAAATTGTTAAAAGGATACAAAGATAATTGTCACTAGTTACGGTGTTTTCTACGCCCTCGGTACAGTGTGGCTCCCTTTATGCCTTTAAAAAAAGCCCAGCATAGTGTAAGTCTTCCTCTAGATAAAACTTCTACCTGTCACATCATTTCATTTTGGGCTGGGCTGTTAGCACCTATTCATATAGCTAATGAGTGAATGGTGACAGGAAGTAGTTTTCTTCCAGCAGTAAGCTATCTCAGATAAGATATGTCATATTAGTGTGTATGTCATGAAACAGTTACAGAAACACTCCAAAGTAAGAATGAGATCTGTCTTTTAGCATCTTACTGTATATATTATTATTTAACAAAGATATAAAACTGTTTTTGTCAGCTGATAGCTTAACTTAGTATCGACTGTCACTTAATGTCAGCTTAAGAGAAGAATGACTTCTTTTGTATCATATTCAGCATGTTACGTACGAGTAAGATTTTCTAAGATAAGGTCTCAAATGTTGGTTGGCTTTGGCATTTCTTTCAATAGAGCATCCAAAACCAGCACAAAAGTCTGCTGAATTTTTAAACGTATCTGACTCATGCCAATGTACAGTAAATACACAGAGTTTATTTTGTTTCACACTACAGTATACCTCCAGTTCAGATCTGGACTCTTCCATGTAGAAAATGATGCTGTATTGGCCAGAAAATCTGAACTGCTGTAGTGTAGATATTTCCTAGAGAGACTCCTCAAAGTATAGTGAGGTTAGTTTTCCACATCGGGGTCACTGGTTTGGTCTACAGCCTGAGATGAAGCAGTCTTAAATGTCCCTCTGACTTAGTCTTAGAAACTAATCAAAGGGCTGCAGATAGAGCCACAGATGACTGAATGTAGGCATCCAACCACTGTCCCATGATGGCAGGTTGCGGGAGTGTATGTTCACCAAAAGTACTTTGAGGATCAAATGCCAGCAACCAAAAGCAATCAAAGGCAAGGATATACAGCGAGGCACCTTTTACCATTTAGTGGCAGCTGTAGAGAAAGTGCAGGTTTCATTATAGATGTAATGGGGGAGCTGGCCAAAGTCAGTAAGCAATCATCATTCTGACACCAAGCCCAGCAGGAAGCACTGCTCCTCAGAGCATCACCAGGGCTAGAAGAGACAACAACAAGCACGAGAGGCCAAAGCCAATGTCACAGGTCATCCCTCCATCGATAGCAGTGCAAAGGACCTGTAAGGGAGCTTTCTCAAAGCAGAAAACAGGGCCTGTCAGCGCACAAAATTCTAGGGCTTCATGTCAGATTGCCCAGTCCAGTAAGTGATCTTAGGTGTGGATATGTTGTCTTGACATATGTCTAAACTGGCTGAAAAAGCGCTGAGTTGAGCATCACTTTTATAGCAGCCAACTAAAGCTCGGCATATGGCAGAGCCTGTGGTGGCATAAAATAAAAGACAGGAGGCAGAAAAGCACAAGGTTCGTCCCAGGCGTGAGCTGCCATCCCTGTAGAGGAGCCCCGTAATTAGCAAGGCTAATGAAGAATGGGGCTGAGACTAATGTCCCCGCTGACCTCTCAGCCCTCTTGGCAGGGTAAGAGGGTGGACTTCAACAGAGCAGAACATGATACTGTGCTATAGCCATTAACCCTGACCCAGCACTCCCCTCAAGCGTACATCTGGTGCAGGACTGGACCGGTACCAAATCTCAGTGGGCAGCAAGACTGAATACCTGGTTCCACGGGTAATAAATTGTGTGATAGGCCTTATTATCTCTCATCTACTGCAGCTCACTTACTGTAAATTCAACCTTTAGGAGACAGTGTGTTATTGCCAGGGTGTGTGTCTCATAAAATACTATTCAAAAGTGCATCTGAAGTATCCTCAAGAGTTCTTGCTTTAAGTCTGCACACTGTAGATTTTCCATCATTATAAAAACTGTTGTCTGTTTTACACAGCATGAGTCCTCACACTGTGATTACATACCAGAGGAAGACACCTGTCATACGGAGCTGTTACTAGCTGTTACTAGCTGTCAAGGCTTCCTACAGATTGGTTGCTGCTCATATGAATGCAAAGAAGAAAAAAAATGACAAGCCTAATCTTGAAGTATATCATTTTATTTTTACGGATGCCTAAATCCCAGTTTCAGAAACAAAATGCTACATCCTAAAGAGACAAAACAATCACAGACTCTGGGAATTTATTCACAACCACTTTGGGGGTATTTGGAGCTACACAGAGATAATTTTTTTATTCCATGTTTTTGGAGAAATATATATTTTTTTATTGACTGTCACCAGTCAACATCATAAACAACAGTCTCACCCTGTGTCAAGATTTACAAATACTGAAATACTTTTAAGAGATAAATAATTTATTAAGTAATTGTGATGTTCTAGTTACCTTGTAGAAAGCCCATGTTAACATTGTTATTGTGAGCATGTTAGCATGTGACATTAGCATTGAACTCAAGGAGCGGAAGAAGAACTGCTTAAAAATACATATATGGATACAGAATGTATTTTCTATGTATATATATTACATATGTTTTGTCCCCTCATTTACGTATGTAAATAGGGAGGCCAAACATTACAAAACCCCTGACAGAGCTGCTGTATTGGACTGTATTGTCCAGATTGTACCTAAAAAAGTGGCCAGTGAGTGTGTGTCTGTTTGATTAGACCAAACAGAGGAAAAGGACAAATAAATATTGTATAAATATATTTATTGTGTAATGTGAGCAATCAAATTAATTAAGGGGTCCACAGCTGTTGGAAGCGAATAAGGCCATGAATTTTTCAGTGCTACCACTTCTCCCTAAGATTTTACAATAAATATTTCTGGAGGTCTTGGATGAATTTTTCATGGCTGAGTGGGGGAGATGAAAGGCGAATGAGGGATCCAGGGGACAGGAGCTCTCTGCTGCTGACACACCACAGAGAGGTGCATCAGCTCCAATCTTTATCAATGAAACCCAACCGGCACTATTGCTTTAATTACCCTGCTTTGTCAAGCATTCCACTATCAATAAAGAAAGCCTGAGCCATGTGGTCAACTACAGGGGGAGGAGGAGGAGGAGGAGGAGGAGGACAGGGAGGTCATATCATGAGTTCCACTTGTTTCCATGCCCTCCCACCTTAACAGAGGAAATGGTGTAACTGTGTTTGAACAGAGAAGTCTGGACCACCTCGTCATCCCTTTGCAATACAAGTGCAACCTATGTTTTGGCTGAGAGCCTTGAGATTTTCTTACAGTCATATAAATCCCAGCAGCTCGGTGGTATCAGAAACAGCAGCAGCGCCTTTAATTCAAGGCTGTATCATTTATTTATCTGTGATATCCTTGTAGAAGACAAATCAATAAGGCATCAAACTGCTGTGTCCTTACCAGCGTGTACTATACACCGTGATGCAGTGATAAACACCACTCATTTGCATGATGTTGTATAAGCATGAGCTATAGACTGAATGAATAAATCAGAAATGTGCACAACACGTACTGTGCTGATTTGGTATTCAGGGAGGATCGTGAGGTAACTAATTCAGGAGAGACATCTGTTTGGTGGGCAGTACACCGGCAATATTCCACCTGGAACAGCATCCATAAACAGCATCTCTTCCTTTGCACCTCCAACCAAAGCACAGGGAACAGACAGCAGAGGTGGTGGTGGTGGAGGTTATGTGTGTTTGTGAACAGGATATGATGCTTTTAACACCATTTGTGCCAGCTTCTAAATGACAACCAAGAACTTAAACATCTGCGGTTGAAAGCAACGGAAATTGTTCTTAGCTGAGGAAAGTAATCAAGCGTAACGTGTATTTATTATCATAGAAAACAACACACTACAGCAGCCACGGACTTTTTCATCGTTTTGGGCTTTTTTAGGTCCCATTAAGAAAATTTTAAAGCCGCATTAATTGATGATATTTGGCCACTTGGGGGCAGAAGTAGCCAATGTACACCTATGCCTATGTATATTACTGGTACTCAGAGAGGATCGTGAAGTAATTGTGTGTGATCCAATGTTTTGCACAGTTATCCAAAAACAACATTTGGGTTGAGAATTTAACTGGCCTGCACAGAGCAATGACCTTTAGTCAATCTCTTACCCAAAACCTTTGAAGTGAGTATAAATGCCAACTGTGAGCCAGGTCTTATTACCCAACATCAGTGTTGGACCTCACTAATGCTTTTGTAGCTGAATGAGAGAAAATCCTTTCAGCCAGGCACCAGAATCTAGTGGAAAGCCTGAAACCAGAAGAGTACAGGCTGTTGTAACAGCAGATTAATGCACATGGTTTTAAAATCACATATGGGTGAAATGTTCAGTTATCCAACACTGTCTGCCACATATTATATAGTACAGCACAACGTCTTCTCGAGCAAACAGCTCCACTCAGCACTGAGCAGGACCAATTGTTTAATTCTGTTATATTCTCACCAATCAATGTGTTCACTTCAAAGCGATGGGAAACACTTGCATCCAAAGTGCATTGATCAGTCCTAATACAAGTCATTAACATACAAGTTGTTAACAAGTGAGGCCTCTGTACTGTATCTAGGAATCAAGAGAGTCATCAATAAAGCCAATTTAAGACTTTTAATGTCTTAAAACCTTGAGTACACACTCTCCCACTTCAGAACGGGATCAACCGCTGTTAAACCGTTTCCTTTCTATCTCTCTCTGTCCTTCGCTCGCTCACTCACCCTCATGCACTAAACCTGAAGCCTGTAGTACGGCGTGAGGCAACTGGTATACTTAACTGATGTTAAATTTATAAGCCAAACTGAGAGGAAAGTATTAAACAGCCCTGTGAATAGCCCATGTTTGCTTTAACCGAGGCGACGTATCCTTTTCATCAACAAAAATAACTCTTCAAAGGCTGTAAAAGCATGCTTAGAAAGTAAAAGGCCATTTTAGCAGGACGAGGCCTATGGTAGGTAGGGGTGAAAACAGAAACAATCCAGTCTCTGATAGCCCACAACCCCCCCCCCTACACACACACACACCCTCCTTACCTCCCACTTCTTCCCTCCCAACTATCCCCAACTCCTGGCCACACCACTACTAACACGGCACACATCCCACCCCTTAAAAAAGCTAAATCAAGGCTTTGAAAAACATACAGTCTCTTTAATAATTCAAGCACTGGTGGGTTTGAATAGCCTCTTTAGCGTAGAAATATACAGTCTCCTGATATAAGATCAGTCCCTCAGGGGGCCCCCTCACCATCTTACTGCAGTGTGCCCTTTCCTAACTGCAGTATGGGCTTTTGCTTAACATGCAGCTACCTGCCGGATACATGAGTAGAAATATGGAATGGATACAGTTTTGCACAGGGTGTACCAGCAGTTGTATATATATATATATGTATATATATATATATATATGTACACACGCACACATATATATATATATATATATATATATATATATCTATGTGCGTGTGTGTCTGTTTACTTGATGCAGATTTGAAAAAAGAGAAGCACCCTGAACTGCAAATCCCTGTGAATCAATGAATCAAGTGCAAAGTTTTGCAGTAAAGCAATTATTGCAGTTGACTAGCATCTTTACTGAGGTTGTGGACTAACACAGGATTGTAAATATTTAACTATCTTTGCACCCAATGCACATTCATATTTCATCAGGTTTCTTGCAGTTTATTCTCAAAGCAAAGTGTTGGACTGCATAATTATTTCAGTTTAGCATTTTTTCCCAACCTATTACTTCCATAAATACAGGAATTTGAGTTATAGCTCCTCTGAGGGCTAATTTAAGAAAAGCATGCATTAATTAATACAACCTAGATGGAAAGGAAGAAATCCCTAAGTAAGTAAGCTGTTGGCAGATATCAAGGATGATTTTCACCTTCAAAGGAAATGGGGATGGATTTGAGAGGATGCGGCGGTTTAATCAATACTGTTGACTCTTGAGGTTGGCAGGTGTGGTTGGTGCGTACCTCTGAGCAGAAGCATTTCCATCATTCAGGAAGAAAACCTCAGCGCGGTCAAAACTGGAAATCTACTCCCAGCTTTCCAAGGCCCTCGGTTGTCACTCGAAGTGTTTAATCGTAGTTCATTTCAGATTTTTCGCCTTAAAAAATGAGGCAGCCCTGCTGCAGTATTCATCCAGGCTCTTTTTTGTCTTTACTTCAACCACTTCTCTGTACAGTACTTTAAACCTTTTGTTGTAGGCCTCCATTTGTGTGTACGTCCATTCTCACGTCCGATGTGTGGAATAATGAAATAAATATCGAACCTTTAAATATTTCAGTGCATTCTAGGAGTAAAGTGGAAGTGTTTTTCTGACAGACCTTGCCCCCCTCCACACCCACACCTCTGTCTCTCTCTTTTCACAAATGCATTGTGTGCACTGGCCGGCCCAATCCATCATTCGGCGTCTGGCGGGAGAAAAAGCACTTTCCCATGGTGGGTGTTTTTTAGTTCTGCCAGCGCTGCTGTTTCAGTGGGCACCCGTGAGACCTCGCTGATGGACACTCT
This sequence comes from Ctenopoma multispine, assembly GCA_034779795.1. Classification (NCBI taxonomy): domain Eukaryota; kingdom Metazoa; phylum Chordata; class Actinopteri; order Anabantiformes; family Anabantidae; genus Ctenopoma; species Ctenopoma multispine. Next base: position 3,532,646 of record JAUYWH010000020.1, read on the forward strand.
GGTCATCACTGGCAGGGAGCTTTGGGACTCTGTTCAACCTCCCATTCCTCCCCCTCCACTCCCTTTCTGCTCCCTCACCCCTCTTATCTCCACCTCAGCCGGTTCCACTCACCTCATGTTTTCACTAGCACCTTCCTTTGTCCCAGCAGTGTTGTGCACTCCTTTTTGACAATGATGACTACCGCACCTGCTTGAATTCTCCCTTGCAAAGTGGCTTGGCCTTCAGAGACCAGCCACACTCCATTCGAGGGTTTCGGGCCTCTCAGGGCGCTGCGAGACTTGAACAGACGATTACAGTGTATAAATGAATGGACTGTAATTTTTCTGCGGGAGAAGATAATGGTACAAGACAGAGATTTCAGATTATAACTGTAATAGTTTTTAGTCGATATTTACATTTGATGATTATGTTTTCCGTTCTGGAGGGATTCTCAATGGTACAGCCAGTATCTTTCACTGTGGCTCCCGCTCAGCCCCATTTTGCATCATAACCAGGCAAAGCGCAGAAGAAGAGGGTTTTGAGCATGCATGTGCTCAGAACAATTATGTAGAAATAAATCTATTCAAATTGAAGTCTGCTCTAGTTTCCCTCCGACAAACTGAGATTTGATTTCCAAAATGCTCGTTCGTCTGTTCTACACAAAGAAGCCAGCGGGGAGAGGGTGCAATTGCTGGAGAGAAGTGGGCTGGAAGGCAAATCTAGGTGATGCGTATGTTCTTAGAGTGCCCCTGGGTCTTCCATGGGTAGGTAGGATCTGACAAAAGAGATCTGTACAGCAAAAAAAATCCTCCACTCTGCTTGAGCATGGGAAATTAAGCCCAGATAAAGATTCTCTCTTAAACATACTCCCTTTTCTCTTTTCATCCCTCTTTTTTTCCCTCCCTCTGCAGTGGCAGAAGAAATTACCCATTGTACCATTAGATAAACCCAAACAGCCCTCTCAGTAAGACCTCCAGTTCCTCGTGCAGTCCCAGCTTGGCGTCCCTCGGGTGTTTGTTCAAAAGGAAAACTCTGTGGTGCCTCCGGGGGATGTTTAACTCATTGCAATGGCAAGTATTTAGAGAAAACTCAACAAGTTTGAGGCTGTCAAAGCTAGAATCCAACTGTCAGGCAGAATTATGTCTCTGAGGCGTCTGATGTGAGGTAATGACCAATTGCATCATTTTGAGAAACCCACCATCGATGAGAACTAGGGCAGACAGCGATTGCTTTTGCACAAGTGTTTCATTTGAATTTGAAACACTGCTGCTAAGTGCATTAAATGATGCTGATTAACTAAGATTATAGCTGCAGCAGGGATGTGATTTCTGTTTTGATACGGAGCACAAATTGAGGCAGAGCAAACAGTTTTTTTTGAGCGGTCGATGAATTATTGAAAGTCAGCAGAGGGTACATCAATAAAGTGGTAATGAAGCATATTTGTGTGAAATTTCTGATTCTCTAACTCTGTCACTCGTCTGGCTGTCTATAACATCTGGTGCTGTGATGAAGCTTAGTGCCAATTAGATTCTTATTAATGACACATTTTCATATACCTCCACAAAGTTTAAAAAATATAAAGATTATTCTTAATATTATTTCCACATGTTTTTCATCTTATTATTGTTTTAATTCAAAATATTAATATTAAGTCATCTAGTCCTTGTCCTAACCCTAACTCCTAACCACATAACCTTAAACCTGAAACAAGCGTTTTACCCTAACCTACTAGTATTATCTAAATCTAGATCCAACCCTAACCACTAGTCTTATGTTGGGAGCTTATTTGGGCTTATTTTACTATTAAAATACAATATATACTAAATATTAAATTCACAAAGCACACTCCACTGTGTTGTTGATGTTTCTACAGCATGAGAACAAAAATGAGGCTTTGGTGCCCTCTATCCCTCTAAGTCAAAATAGCAAAAAATAAGGACCAAGAAAGAAAGAAATTGTGTAAACTGATTCACTGTTTCTTGACAATTGGATTTGATTTAATTTCATTTGCAGCTGAATTCAGTCCTTTTATAACATATAGTCATAAATCTATGACGGACATGACAGTAAACATGACTGTATTCTTCTAACAGAAACAGATACATAACCTGATGGTGAGTGTGAGTGACGCTGATTAATTCAGTTTGAAGTTTCAATGCATCACTTTGATTTTTTATTTACAACAGTGTCTACAGGTCACTTACTTTGGAGTAAAACTGTTCCTTTGTTCAGTCTTTTTGTAACACAGTTGTGGCATGTTGTGTCCACCTGGAGTACTGTTGACCTTCCGTGAGGCAGCTACCTAGTTAAAGAAGTCCATTTTCAAGGCTGTTCTTGCTCAAATCAAAACTCCATTATAGATTTTACCTCCAGGGGAACCTAGGGCTCACAAGGTCCTTGGCAATTTTACCTGAGGAAGAAGCTAAAAGGATTTGAATCTCCCAGGATGAGTGTAGAAAAGGAGGGTGTGAGGACGAGAGAGAGGGTGGGATACGCACCCCAGGACCCGAGCCCCTAATCTTTCTCTGCCAAGCAGGGAGCAAAGCAGAGCAAAAAAAAAATTGGAGATTTAGAGATGGTTCAGTGGCACTGAACCCTGAACATCAGGGCCCGCAGAAGTGGTGGTGGAAGAGGCAGGGAAACCTTGAAAAACAAGAGGTGGAAAAGAAGCGTTGAGAGATTGTTGTCGAAGGATTGCCAGGGGAGCTAGTTTCAGCTCCCAGAAACAGCTTCCAATACATTTAACATATATGAAAGAACAACAGCTCTCTCCTCACACCACCCTTAACTATGTGTACTAACAAGACAGATGGAGGCCAAAGATGCAGACAGATCACATCAGGACATCTGTCACTTCGTGGCAACAGCCTCCTTAATAAGTGACAAGGCTTCCTCACCCGTGGGCACAGTACAGGGGGGGGAGGGTGAAAGTGGGAGGTTAGTGTCTCGGAGCTGTGGCTGTGGAAAGCAGCCGTCAAAGTCATGTGGTGCCCTTTTTTTTAAACAACTTGTCCCAATTACAGCCAATCACATGCGATCTGCGCCCATGATTATCATCCTGGGCAGTAGACATCAAAGCCGCCTTCTATGGGTGCTGACACGAGGTTGTGCAGTAATTAGCGGACTTCACTGACAAGAGTTTCATCACCAAATGTTTTCAAAATACTGCATGTCTTAATTTGCATGGGGGATGGTGGAGGGGGGGGTCACGTCAGGAGAGAATGATGCCCTACAGAAATAATTAAAACATAATTACAGCTCATCAGCTGTGCAAGTGCTCACAAAGTGCTGTCGCTGAAGATCTGTCGCAGTCCTCGGGGCATCAGCAGAGTAGCAGGCCAAATACGAATCCAAAATTCTCCACAACATACCAAATACATCCTTATGTTTATTACCAGAAATACCACCAAGGACATAAATTGGCCATCACTCGAGTCAGAAAATTTGTGTACTACATGAGGCAACATTCAATGAATTTCTCTTGCAGTCAAATTGGTATTTACTGTACGAGTGCCTATTATGGGTGATAAACACCTGCATTTGTTAAAAATATGTTGTCTGCCAAGGACAAACCAGACAGCGCTCATCAAGGCAGAGCCCAGAATGCACAGCAGGTCGTTAAAGCAATAACTTGTCTCCGTGGCCAATGTGTCAAACTGTATGCTCTGAAAAAACTGAGATGCACAGATTGAGGAGGCAGTCGACCTTTTTAAATTGACATCATGTTAGCTCTCTCCCCATGTCATAGTATGGATTGAAGGCCATCGGTTCTGTGATGACCACTTCATAAAAATATGGCTAGCAGCGCAGTTTTGTACGGGGAAAAGTGCACGCTAAGTGTTTGTGACGAGTGCTAAGGACATTGCTTGATCCCAAGGAAGTAATGAAGGCTGGACTGTAGGCGGTGTGTTTTCTTTATCCACCTGATGGCAGGCTTCTAACAACCCAGTGTCAGGCCAACTTAGAGTCATGTGTTCTCTCTCTACTGCTCCTCCAGACTTCGCATGACATGTTTACCCCAGTCCAGAGCCAAGGAGCCAAATTGTCACAATCAAGCCTGGTTTGATGATATGTGTCCTATATGTAATTCACAACACAAGTCAACTGGGAGTGTGTGTTTGTTTATCATTTGTGGATGCTGAGCACAACACAGGCTGAAGTATGAAATTAGAGTATAGAAAATACAGTGCCTACTACTGGTGAAATGGATGAATAGCATCAGATTACAGGGAATCCCTGATAATGGTAGGTTGTGTATAGACCTTTTCCATATTTATAGTATAAGTAGTAAATTCTACTAAACACTCTGTAGTATTGTACACATATATAAATACATTTTAAGCTCAGGCTGTGTTTAACATTGTGAACATTTGTCAATGCAGTTAAAGCATCACTCCACTTATCGATAACAGCATCAATAAAAAATATTCTTGACACTGTAATGATCAAATGTTTGCGGTACACATATATAACACTGTTTAATACTGTTTAGAGCAATGCGAGTTAAAACATTATATATATACTGTATATATACAGTACATATATATAAACTAAAACATGTTTACAACTACATTATATTGTATTATAACCAACTGTACTGTGTTAATGTAAGTGTTAATATGTATGTAATATGTAATCCCTTTTCTGTGGTTAATTCTGAAGTAAATGCAAAAAACACAGTATCCTATCTTATAATTTCCTCAGCGTCAGCATCAATGCTAATCTCAGATATTTCGCAGTCCAACACTATTCTAGTCAGGAAATCCATATGTCGATGTAAAAGCTAAACGAGGTAACACAAGTGGAAAACACACAGTTCAGGTGAACTTAATTCATTTGTAACAATAACAAATCTGTGACTCACTGACATCACCAAATTGTTGGCTTGTTCTTTTGATACACTTTTCCAGGCTGTTACTGGAGCTTCCTTCTGTAGTTGTTTGTTTTGATGCATTTTTTTTTGTGAATTAGCTGAACACCTCTGAATTCATCCTGCTGCTACCATTATGACGTAGATCATCACTGAAGACTGATGACCTAGTTCCAGAAGCAGCCAAGCGTCCCCAGACATGACACTACCTACACTTTACAGATGAATATTTGTGGTTTCGTGAGCAGATCCTTTCATCTTCCACACTGTGGCCTTTCTGTCACTTTGGTAGAGGTTAGTCTTGGTCTCATCAGTCCATAAAACAACGTTCAATAACTTTTGTGGCTAATCTCTCTTTTTTCCAGCCATGCTTTTGGATGCTTACTGCTGATTTGTAGCATCTTTTGGTATCATGAAGCCTTCTAAGAATAGTGATACCTACCTGTCTGTAGTCACAGCCACTGCTTATATTTAATAGATATCAGGAAGTAAACCTGAGACTCTTGTAAACTGTTGTCTTATATTCATCTTTTGATTATTGATATCAAAACACCCATGTCTTCAGTGTATGGCAAATACAAAATAATTGTTCCAATACTACTAAAAGGGATGATAGCTGTGTATGTATTGTGATTTATGAAAATACGCACTAACTATAATTATGCTTGTGTCCAAAGCAACATATACAATTCAAATTATACAAATGCTTCACGTCTATGCTAAAATATGTAGTAACTGTTTAAATCCACTAGAGGGGAACATTATCTTGGAAATGTGTCCAAAGGCATTCCACGGCCACATCCACAACCTTTTGCTGAGGAAATTAGGTTTAACTTGTTAAGATACAAATACAGTGGAAACCATGTAAATATTAGCTTTGGCCCCAGAAGCTAATTAGAACTGTGGTTTCCATGACTGTATGTAGCAGCGTACGTTGACAGACTCTAAAACTTGGCCTAACCCTAACCCTATCTGTCTAGGTTGTATCCCCAGTGTCAGCTTGAATAGGCTCCAGCCCCCCCATGCCCCCCCCCCTTTGTAGGATGAGTTATAAAAGACAATGAAAAGATGTTTTTAGGTGCAAAAGTTGAACTTCTGTTCTATTATTTTTCTTTGCTATTTCTATTATTCTTTGAATAATGTCAACAATAATAGTAGAATAATATAAGTATTCTTGTATTTATTTAGCAGGTTTTAAAACCAGGTTAACAAAGTGCTGTGCAGAAAGAGAATCAGACAAAAGACAATGAGATAATTAATATATACAAACAACAACACAAGTACATAAATATATTGTTTCCTAGACTAAAACATGACAGCAAAACAATTTATTGTTCATTCATTTGAAAAATAAATCAACTATATCAATAGTAATGGTATGACTGAAGACATGAAAATGTATTTAAAATGAAATGCACAAGGTTATAATAATGCTGGGTTATACTGACAGTATACCAGGGGTTCCCAAATAATGGTTGTAAAGTCCTCTATTGGATCAAAATGCTGTCATTAGGAATATCTTTACTGTTCACTGCAGAGACTGAGGAGAGGTTTACACAAAACTGTAAAAAAGAAATACATGGTATGTAGCAATGTACTTTTCTGGGTTGAAACCTAGTTTAAAAACAGCTTTCTTAATTACTTTAACACTGACATGTTATTCATGTAAAAAGGGTTTTAGCAGTGTGAATGACCCTAAAATCATCACTGCTATTGCAGACCATTTAGGAACCACCAACTACCATTTGTTTGAGTAGCAAATTACATTGTGGTTTACAGTAAACATATATGACAATATTGTAAATTGCAGAAAATATATATACTTTGTTACCTACGTCTAGTGGTATATAGCCATGCTGGTAGTTAAGTATTCATTTGTCCAGGTCTGGAGATATCTGAATTTGAAATTATTCTTCTATCCCAGTGCAGTGGAGGTGAGTGTACTTTAATTTAAGGGGCTCACAGCAGTGTAAAAATAACCTGCATTATTTCTTTGTAAACAACATCCAGGTTGCTCTGGATAATCAACAGACCTTACTGTTAATAGGCTTCAATGAGAATAGTAAAAGTAAAGTATCTGTAACAAAACCTTCTAACAGTGAGAGCATATACAGATACACTGTCTGAAGAAAAAAAGTCTAATTTGATTTTTCCATATATAAATATATGTAATTGCTGTGAGCAAAAATGTAGACATCTTGCCCAGTACGTTAGCTGCATAGCTGTATACTGTAACAGGAAACTTTTATATTTTCGTTATCTGTATGAACAAACCCCTTAAGAGATCAGTCATTTATTTGTATTTAATCTGACCAGAGGAAATCTAAGAGATAATTGGGCAGGTCCTTAAAATCATACAAATTTCTATAGATTTGCATACAATAGTAAATGACATAAGCAGAGTGAGTTAACTGTTGCTATGCACTCACATTCTCTGAAAAAAAAGCATCAACTCAAGGCATGACCAATGATCTATTCATCTAAAATTTCTCTAGTGGTACCAACCTAGTATGTGCTCTGGTATGTATTGTATGAGTACTGTTGAAGTTGCTAAATCATTATGAGTGTACCAATATAGTACCCTAATCTATTGTTTCTACTTGCATGATTTAAAAGACTAAGATGAAATACCCCATGTTTGATATCATGTAGGACATAACTGCCGACCATCATTTAGACACTTACAACCATTTGCAAAAGAAACACCAGATTCCTGATTGATACTTTCTTTGATCTCTATGGGGAGCGAGTCAAACAAGTGATCTTCCACAATCAGGCAGCTCCTGCGGAGGAGGCAGCACTGACCAAGCTGGGCTGGCAGGCGATCCAAACAGTTTCCCTTTAGTTCAAGGTGTGTAAGCTGTGAGAGTTGGCCAATTTTCTCTGGAATGGAGGCGATGCAGTTGTGAGCGAGACATAATGTCCTTACTTTAGTGCACTTGAACAGCTGCTTGGGGACTACCTCAACTTTGTTGCCTGTAATGGCAAAATGTTGAAGGTTCTGCAGAAAGCCAATCTCCAGTGGTATGACAGCTATTGAGTTATGACTAACATCGAGGTACCTCAGCTTAAGGAGAGTGAATAATGATAAGGGCAAAGTCTCAAGCTTGTTGTGCGAGAGATAGAGCAACTCAAGGTTTTTCACATGGCTAATCGACAATGGAATTGCAATAATCTTATTGTGCCAAAGTTTGAGGCAGGTTAGTCTCTTGAGGTGCTGAAAGCTGATAACTTCCTCAATAGTGCGAATGTTGTTAGATTTCAGATCAAGCTCCTGAAGGTTGTTCAAACTGAAGATGGCATGGGGTATTCGCTCCAGCTCACAGTTATGAAGCTCGAGCTCTGCAAGATTCATCATTTTCTTCAAACTATTTAGCACTAAGAGCTTTGTACCATCATTATGAATGACCAGCTTGATCAGATGTGGAGACAGGTCTGTGATGTTTGTCGGTATCTTTGTGAGGTTGCTTTTCAGATGCAAACTCTTCAGGTGTCTGAGGTCTCTGAGAGACTCAAGTCCAATCATTTTATTGTTTTCAGAGTTCAAGTTACCAACCAAGTACAGTTCACTTAAGTTTTTCAACATGTATACCCAGCTAGGAATCTCAGCAACATCAGTGAATTTCACATGAAGGCACCGTAGATGATCACGAAGGAAAATAAAAGCAGTCTGCTCAACTTTGGCTGGACAGTGATAGAAGTGCAGCTCGTGGAGATTTATCATTTGTGAGATCTTAGCTGTTATCCTTGCCTCTGGTATTAATTCTAGTTTAAGGGTTTCCAAATCAGTTAAATCAAACACAGCATCCGGCACTCCGGATAGCATAAAAAGATGAAGTTCCAGTTTTTCTTGAGAATTGCGCGTCACATGCTGCCGCAACTTCTCAAAGGTCCACTCATGGTTTAGGCTGATTTCTCGAAGTTTGTTTTCACTGACCTCGGAAAGAAAAACCCCAAAACGCTTTGAATACAGCTGGTCATACTGATCGACCATGTGGAGGAGGAATGCAAAGTCATTCTTGACATCAGGAATGTCACTGAAGCTGCTCTCCTCTCTGACCTTTTCAAAGGAATACTCCTTAAGTGGTCGCCGGAAAAGCCAGAACAGTGTGTAGATACAGATAATGCCATAAACACATATGATAGCAATGTAACATACAAGGAGCTTTTTTAACATGAAAGCCATGTTATGTGTACAATGAAACTTAGTGTATCCAGTCAAATGTTTTATTTCGGGCTGACACACATGGTCAAAATCTATAGAGGCAACAAAAGTCATGGTGTAGCACAATATCAAAATGAATTTGACTGTTTTGATGACTGTCTGAATGGCATACAGCCTGTAAATCAGGTCACTGTCCTCCACATGGGTACGGAATTTACGGACCTTTTCAAACAAGGCCTTTGCTTGTTCACCATCCTTCTTGTCCAGAATGGTCATAGAGGGAATTTCACTCAGTTTTTCAGCAGAAAAAGTGACCCCGGATTTGGTGAGCACTGGGGCAGATTGGTTTGGACTCCCCTCCTCGCTGCTCGTTGACAGATGCTTCAGGAGAGTGGAGGCACCAGCAAGTCTCTGCTTGTTCTCTTCCGAGTCCTCACAAGCAGTCTCAGACAGTGCTTTAGTAGTCCACGGTGATTCAAAACATTTTCCAAGTATGGAAACAAAATGCTCGATTTTGGAACTTGTCTTTGGATACTTGAACCAGAAGTTGCTACTAACCATTAATACAATAGTGTGTATTAAAGCGAGGTATGGGAAATATTTGGAATACCAAGGAAGGGCAACATGGTAGCACATCTGGTTGACAAAAACATACTGCTGAAAATCTAGCTTGGTCCTAACACCTGTAGGCTGTGGTTGCACAAATGTAGCTGGCTGTTTGAAGTGAAATGTAGGTGCAATTTTATCAGGTGGCCTTTTAGCCATTAGAGGAGCAGCTTGCTCCCCAATGGAACTTTCTTTATTCCAGAAAACATCAGCTGTGTCTGGTGGTTGGGTTCCCAAGAAGATCCTGGGTCTCTCTGGAGTTTGTTCCAGAATAGGAAGACAAACCACTTGGTCTTTAGTTAGCTGCATGGTTCCAGAGAATATGGCCAACATCAGCATGATAATGCCAAGATAATCCATGAAGACATCCCACCATGGTTTAAGTATTCGATAAGTCGGTTGGATGTCGTTCAGAGAGGCTACTTCTGTTAGGGTGAACATTCCTGCAACAGAGAATAAGAATAAATATAAATGCTTTGTAACTTTATTGAACAATTTAAATTGTTTTTACGTAAGCTTTAGTGACCTTGGAAATAAAGGTTTGTTATGTTACAGCTCTCACACGTAAGCATTGCAGCAGACGGAAGAGCTGTAAACTTAGCTCCCAAACTCTAGAAATGATTGTGCCTTGAGCCTATTCAGTCACTGTTGTGGGAGTCCCTGCCAACTTGTAAAGTCTAAAATTTACATGTTTACCACCAGGAATTTGACCTTGGATGGATGACAAAGCGGTAAATGTCATAAAACTCTAGCCAAACATAGTCAGTTCCTTAATACCTGAGTTTGCCTACTAATATTACACTGTAACAATATTACACTGTAACAAGTAAAATCAGTATTATCAGGAAAATGTATAAAAACTAAAAGTATTCAATATAAAAATTGTCCCCTGCGACATTTGCTATATTACTGCTGTATTCACGTATGAATAGCATCATACTGTTAATTCATTTTGCTTTTATGTAGTATTTTATCATGTATTGATCCCAATTACTTTCAAGATTAATTAATGAGCCCAAATGTTAGGCATTTTAAGACTTGGTGTGTTTTGTACATGAAAAACTAATCTGTAAGGTAACTTGTAATAAAAACTATATAGTAATATGTCTCTGAAATGCAGTGAAGCTGAAGTAATAAGCCCACTTCAAGAAAAGTTGTTCTAAAGTTTATCTTAAATCTGTGATTTGTTAATTTACAAAAAAATATTTTGTAAATATAAGCACATTTAGAGATTGATGCCTGGAACACAGTTGTCCAACACAAAGACAAGATACTGCCTTCAAAAACAAGTGGTAGTCTCAACAGAAATTTAACAGTTATAGTAAGTAACCATTTACTTTACATTTACTGCATTGCATCATAATCACGTAACTCTTTTCTTGTCACTTTGTGTATATTATCCCTGGTAATAATAACATTTCCTGATGACCTGGAATACTGTGGACTGGAAACAATACACTAGTTTTGTCCTTCAATTTCAGGCAAAGCCACATTTCCCAGGCAAATTAGGAGGAGGCTCAGGGAGGGCCTTGTCAGATTGTTATGGATTTATAAAGGGAGCTGTCCTTGAACTGGGACACACACACACACACACACAGGCTGTGTGTGGAGATAGTGCATACTGCATGCAACACAATGTCTGCATACTGCAGACCTAAATGATGATGTCTGAATTAACATTATAACATACAGTTATGACAGTTTAGCATGATGTTCTTATATCCTAACACTTATTACCTGTTATTCTATCTATATAAGGCCTTAACATGGAAATTCAGTATATAAACCTAGTTTGTCTTGTATATCAGAGTGTTATCTGTGGGTTAAAAAAATAATAATTGTATGTGCTACTGTGTGTTATATTCTGTTATGTAGGTTATGTCCTGAATGCATGAAGGTCACCATTTTCAATGCTACTGCAGCAGAGCAGGCTGAGACCGGCTCAAGAAGCTAGATGCAACCATGGACGCAGCACACGAAGTCAACCTGATGTCCGTGAGGCCATTAAACGCAGCACTATAATCTGGGTTCCGTTAAATTACGACCGGTTCGGACTAAAGTAAAACTGTACACTGCCGGTTTATTCTAATGTTATACATTACACAGTTCCGCTAATATCCTTCTACGCGGTGTAGCCTGCTAACATTACTGGGCCAGAACATTTCGTTATTAATTTGAGTCCGTGAGTAACCTATGAGGAGCAGCATTCACACGCTCCGGTACGCACCTTCAGGAGATCTGATCCAGTTATGCCGATGTCAGCAGTACCGGACAACGCCTCTTCTTTCTCGGCAACACGAAGCCGGTCATTCTTCGCATCAGTTCAACCGCGGGCCTGCTGGCCGGGATGTAAGCAGCTTAGTAGACTAGACTACCCCCACTCCGCCTCAGATGGTCGGTCCTCTGCTTCTGCCACAGCCGGCGTTGCACCAGCTGCTGGAAGTGTGATGTTAGTCACACTTTAAATCACAGAGGTTGACTCTTAATGCGTGTCACCATCAACAATTGATGGCAGCTCAGTTGTAGTTGAGGCTACAGGATTAATCTCGCCTGATGATTTTTTAGTTTTTTTCAACAATAACTGATGCGTAGCTGACAGTAAACGGGACACACTGAGGTTAGGGATCGTCATAGAAGTGCAAAGGGTGTCATCTGTTATCTCTGCTTTTGTATTAAATTAGCAGTTTGTCTATCATTTTGGCTGTAGTGACACTGATCAATCCCTATTCACATAAAATACAGCTATTAAAAAGTAGAGTCTGGTTTCTCGTGGAAATGTAGTTATGGTTTATTGTTTATATATTAATACATTACATTGAGCCTGTTTTTATTACACTTGTTTCATTTATTATTATTTTGTTTTATACCTACTTTTACTTTCTTTACTTAATTAAAATCCTCTTGTACTGACGCCTGCAACAAAAAAAAAATCCTGTTAGCCACACTCAGACCAGTCTTATGTTATCGTCGTCACTGTCAATAAAGGTTAGTCTTCTTTCTTTTATTAATCCTCACCAGCAGGTTATATCCCAAAACACATTTATGAATAAGACACAATATGCACAAGTACAATGTGAGGTTATGTCTTTCAGATATGAAGTAATAGAATAGGCTCTTCAGTAAATGATTAGTCAGTTCAGTACTACTGCTTTGATGATTCTCATTCATCAGTTCAAATAAAATTGATGATGATGAATAAAATGTCCAAAACCTGTCAAGTTAAGAAATGTGTTTTTTCATAATAAATCTGATATATTGTTCAACAACATCAAAATACCGTTTATGAAAATACAAATTTCTAATAGTAATCTAAAATGCACACATTTAAAGGGGGAAAAAGGAGGAAAAAAACAGTATGACATTGTCTTTTGAGTTTAATGCACTTTAAAATGACATCTTTTTATAATACAGATTTGTTTAGCCATTACATATATTTACATAAGATATGTCTTTTGTTTATTTTGCATATCCCTGCTGCGGTCCACATTATCTAACAGTCTCTTGAAAAAAATAAAAAACTTTATAAGGGCACCATAAGTTATATACATTACAGCATAAGGCTTCCAGCCTAAACTTAAGTGAGGTGTTTGGTTAGGTTTACATTCAGTGATCAAATTAGGCCTATTTTATGTAGTGGTGATGGGCAATTTGCTTTAAAGAAATTGTTTATTGGCTTTCTGAGATAGTCTTAAATGAAGAGACAGACAGTTAGCTTAGCACAAAGGGAAGCAGCTTGGCTCTGTCCAATTTAAAAAAAAATCCACCTATCAACACCTCTGAAGTCACTAATTAAGAGACTTCAGGTCCTTAAAGCAATAGGCTGGAAAATAGCCCATGTAATTCTGCGAAAATCCACAAACTGTCCTTGTACAGATTAAGGAAACAAGGATACAAGGGTACAAGGGTGTACAGTAGGTGTTACCCTTTGATTAGAGCCAGGCTGGCTGTTTCCTTCTAGTCTTTGAGCTAAGCTAAGCAAAGCTAATCACTGTAACTTAATGTTTTAATGTACATATACAGGATTGATAGCAATCTTCTTGTCAAACTCTCAACAAGAATGCAAAGGATGTGATTCTCAAAATGCGGAACTATTCCATTATCCAGCTAGATAATAAGAAATACATTTTTATAACAGATCAAGCACCCCTAGTGAGCAGCACTATATGTGGCACTTTTACCTATGTCATGGAAACTGGAAAAACAAACTGTTCTTTTAATCATAGTGTAATACTTAAGCATGGTAATGAGATAATACAAAACAAAAGCTCTGACTCGGTTGGACAGAACAAACAGCAGGCACTATGGCTACAGTAAGGCATCTCACTCAGCCCTCATTTGGTCTCTTACATCTGACGGCAGAGTTTCAAACAGTGTCTCTTCCACTATAAGGCAACTGCTCTTCAAAGCACGACAGTAACCTAGCTCTAGTGGAAGGACCTCAAAGTGGTTGCCTTTGAGCTCCAAGTATGTCAGTTGAGCTAGGTAGGAAATTTTTGGTGACAGTGTGGACAGCGAGTTCTTGCCAAGCTTCAGCGTTTTGAGCTTTTTGCAGAAGAAGAGCTCATCTGGTAGATTTTCAATTTTGTTACAGGTGACAGAGAAATACTGTAGACTCTGAAGGACTCCAATTTCTGGGGGGATGAATCGGATGTCATTGTTGGACAGGTCTAGATAGCGCAGCTTGTTGCACAAAAACAAGTGCGAAGGCAATATCTCAATTTTGTTGTGGCTGAAATAGAGGCGCTCCAGGCTGCCGAGCTTTTTGATGTGCTCTGGGATATACATGATGCCATTGTACCAGAGTTTGAGACAAGTGAGTTTTCGGAGATGCTGGAAGCTGATAATCTCCTCTATTGAGCGAATGTTATTCTCTTTCAAGTCAAGCTCTTGCAGGTTTGTCAGGCTGAAAATTGCATGTGGGATGCGTTCCAGATCACAACGCACTAGCTCCAGCTCGATCAAATTGGTCATCTTTTTCAGGTTGTTGAGCATTACTAGCTTAGTGCCATCATTGTGTAAGTACAGCCGCTGCAGATGGCTGGAAACATCCACTATTGACTGGGGTATCTTGGTCAAATTACTTTTAAGGGATAGAGTTTTCAAGCACTTCATCTCCCGCAGCGACTCAAGAACTATATTCTTAGAGGCATCTGTGCTGAATGATCCAATGAGATAGAGCTCCTCTAAGTTTCGAAGGCCGTACATCCAGTGTGGAAGCTCCCTGTTATCATCGAACTTCACACGAAGCACTTTCAGGTTTTCTTTGAGGAAAGAGGTAGCTGATGTGTGCAGCTTTAAAGAGCACTGGTAAAGAGACAATTCCTGAAGATCTTCTAGCTGAGAGATAGAGGCAGGGATGGTGACATTGTTGATGATCTCTAGTTTGAGTGACTGCAGCTCTGTCAACTCAAAGACAGTGTCAGGTAGCCCAGGAAGCATGAACAGCTGAAGTTCAAGTCTGTTATTGCTATTACTCTGGATTCTCTGACGTAATTTCTCTGCAGTCCACTCATGGTTGAGGTTGAGCTGTTTCAGTTTGTTCTCACTGACCTCAGATAGAAAAACTGCAAATCTTTTAGAATACAGTGGGTCATATTGATCAATCATATGCAACATGAAAGCAAAGTCATTCTTAACATCTGGGATGTCACTGATGCCTGTTTCCTGTCGCACATACTCAAAGGAGTATTCTTTCAGTGAACGGTAAAAGAGCCAGTAGGAGGTGTAAAGACTTGTTAATCCATAGACCGCTACTAAACATAGGTAACAGTAGGATAGCTTAGAAAACAGATGAGCCATAGTGTGATTGCATTCAAACTCTTTATAGCCTATCATGTCTTGAATAGGAACTTCACAATGTACTCTATTCCGCACTTTTTTCACTAAACAACAATTATAGATAATGATAAGAAGGAATTTAAACACCTTGAACACTGTCTGGCGAACGTACATAAGGTAGAGGATGTCTCCTTCCTCAACGTGCAAACGGAACTTCTTTACCTTTTCAAAAAGAGCTTTGGCTTGTTCACCCTCTTTTTTATCAAGGACACTTGCTGCTTTGTCAGCTACAATCTTTTCTGGGATAGACCGGAGGGATGGCGACTTCTCTAAAATGCCTTCTCCCGGAGATAAAGTGAGGTCACTATTCTTTTTACTGTCCTTTTCTTCAGGATTTTCTCCCGACACCTCCGACAAAGCACGTGTGGTCCAGGGAGAATCAAAGCACTTGCCAAGCATAGCGACAAAGTGCTCTATTTTAGAGCTTGAGCCAGGGAATTTGAACCAGAAGTTGCTACACACCATGAAAATTACAGTGTGTATGAGAACCAAATAAGGAAAGTACTTAGCATACCAATGTAGAGCCTTCTCATAACACATTTGATTGATGAAACTGTATTGTTGAATATCCAGGTTAGTCTTCAAGCCTTTCATTTCTTTGGGTGCAAATGAAATATTGGACTGCAGGTTTATCAGTGACTTCAAATCCATTTCACTTGTGTTCGATGGCGTTCTCTGAGGAAGGCAGATGATTTTATCTTGCATTACCTGGAATTAAGTATAAAAACAAAGAAATGTTAAATTACTTAAAAAACTATTGTGCTTAATAAGCTGACTAAAACATACTATAACACAAAGTAGCCGCCCGAAGTCAACATACAGTAAGTTGGGTTTCCACCCTTCTCAAAGTCAAGTAAAGTATTGCATCACTACAGCAAGGAATGCCCCCAAAAGAAGTAGTAGGACAGAAATCTGACCTGAATTGAGGTATTCCTGTGTGGTTTAGTAACACCACTCTGGGTGGAAAAAAACACCCACACAGAAACACACACACAAAAACAAAGAAGCGTTGGCATATGTCTTCCCAGTATTGGGCCTGTGCTCAATGATCACTGCAGAAACAAAGTACAGGCCATCCTCACAGACCCTCCTTCACCCTGGACACAATCTTTTTACCTGTTGGGGCACTAAACACAACCTCAGGCATCACAGACTAGAAAGTCTCCTCACACACCACAGCAAGTTCAGCAGAGGCCTCTTCCCACTTGCCAAGGACATTCTGGAGAAGGATGCTCCACAGGCCAACTGAACTCAAAGTACTCCACACTGCAAAGAACTACTAAAGCACTCATACTGACTTATTTAAACTATGGTTCCCAACTAAAGTTGCTTCATATGTTATAAGTGTTTGTAATCTAAATTTAGGTCAAATTTGTAGCTGAATATAAAAAAAACAATAATCGAAAGGTATATAAATTATTGCCGTCACTACTTGTAAGCACTTGTAACACTTGGGAGTTGGTTCACTGAGATAAATCATATAACAGAGAAGGAGAGTGCAACATGATATTAATAAAGGAACGTCAGTCAAAACTTAAACTGAAAAATGTAGAAAACATGATAACAATATTTTTGTTTTATTTCACTGTACAATACAGCCACTTTTCCATTGCAAATTTTCCACTTGTGGGACTAATAAAGAATTATCTTAGCTTATCTTATCCTATGTCAACCAAACACTCTTAGAAGTTTTTTTTATGTATTGAAAACACACATTCAAACATACAACACATGCATTCAGTCATTAATGACCCAGTCCCATTCATGTACAATAAGCCTCCTGGGGAAACCTGAACCTAGAACATGTGCTCATTTGGCACAGTATAGATTAGATCCTTTATATGTATGCTACCAGTCAAAGGTTCGGACACACATAGGAATGACCTTGTTTTTCATGAAAAGGTACATTTACTTTACTTTACTCTACTTTAGCTCATTTGGCAGACGCTTTTATCCAAAGCGACTTACAAGGAGACGCAAAAAAAGCAATTACAATTCGGGTTCTGTAACTATAAGTTACTTCCAACTAAGAGCCCTGATAAGATACAACTTCAATTGTGTTACCATCATTGCGCACGGTTTTCTAATGATCAGTTATCATTTTAAATGAATACATTAGCATTAGCAAACATAACATGCCAATGAAAGACAGTCCTAATGTTTGCTGAATTTAGGCCTCTGTAGTTTATGTAAATATTCCCTTTAAAAAATTGTTGTTTTCAGCTACAATAGTCATTTACAATATGAACAATGTCTACACATTTATTCTGATCAATTTGATGTTATGAAATCTGATTGTCTTCTACAAACATGCTCATTAGTGGCTCTAAACTTTTGACTGGTACTGTATGTATTTTTAGCTCTAGTTTTTAGCTCTTGTATTTTTTTACATTTTATTCTGAAATCTGTTTTTACTGAATGTGAGTGACTTGGATGGATTATCTTCGCTTCTTGTTTGCTACCCTTCACATCACCCTTCCTTTTTTGTTTCTCTTGCTTGGACTGACAGAGCTGTGCAAGAATCTCTGTGTGCACGCCAGTGAGGTTACCTGCAGTTGAACTTGCTGCCTTTTATACAAGCTTTAACACTGACCACATTACTGCGTTAAACCTCTCTTTGTTTACCCGTGTACTTTACTTTACTTTACTTTAGTTCATTTGGCAGATGCTTTTGTCCAAAGCGAATTACAAGGAGACACAAGCAATTACAATTCGGGTTCTGTAAATTATGAGTTACTTCCAACTAAGAGTCCTGATAAGATACAACTTAACGTCCTTTCCTCTGAGCAGCCTGGTTTACAGATTGCATATAAACACTGGCCACAAGCAGGCATCAGTACACAACGGACTTCTTTGGTATTTACTTGTAATGTAAATAATCCAAAACAGCTGCTTTGCTCTGCGACGCTAATAACAGGAAATGGGCACTTTGATTCTGTGGTGCCCAGCCTTAAGAGGAGACATTTTGTGCAATCTGTGTAGCTGCCTGATGGCTAGATTATTATAGTGTAACATGATCTGAAACTACTGCAGCATGGACACTTGAATAACATAGTTTTAAGATGGGAGAATACAAGATAACACAACTACAGTGACAGAAACCTTGTTGTGTTGCAGCACAGAAAAGTCAGGTCTGCTGAGGACTCTGAAGAGCTGCTCTGCAGAATTTTTTACAAACTTCATCTCTCTTTGTATTGTTCTCTCTAATTCTAAATACAGGGATTATTGTGTCTGGCAATGAAGTAATTACATGCTCTGAGTTATAAAGTAAACTTGGCTGCATAATTAACTGCCCACTCAATTTAATAACTATTAGACGACGTCCAAACATTGTTATAGCGAGAAAGGGAAACAATGGATACTCCCACCCTGATAAATATCCTGTTAACAGTTTTTCTTAAAATGTTTAGTATCATTCCCAGAAGTTTACACTAAGGAGTCCTGCAGCAGCCAAAAACGTCCCTGTTCCACACAGAGAGAGAAGTAAAGCATCAGGCCACAGGAGTTCGGCATCTGGTGTTTACTGAAAGGGGCCGGGTGGGCAAATGTTTCCACTTGTAAACTCCTGAAGAGCTGAATGCTCCCTTTGCTACGAACAGTCTACGCTGAAAAAGTGCTGTAAAAGAGGCTGTAAAAGAGCGGTTTTGAGCTGGTGCCAGTGCAAGAGGCAGGGCAGCAGAGAGCCTATAAGTGTACTCCAGTGGACTCAATTATTCTAGGTTTTATTAAAAAACATTATAGAGCCACTCCTTTTATCTCACTGACATGTTGCGGTTCATATTTCATGTTACATTAGCGCACATTAGGTACACTCCACCTTCAGATAGATGGTTACATTAGTAACCAAAGTAACACAAGCAGCACACACCATTATTAGGCGAACACAAAGGGAGACACTGGTCCCTTAAGTGGGGCTCGCATTGTAAAGCATTTGTTACTGACCTGAAGAGTGCATCCAAAGACACCAATCATGAGCATGATTACAGACAGGTAGTCTGTGAACACATCCCACCACGGCTTCAAGACCCTGAACGCTGGCTGCTGTTCAGTGAACTGCCGGAATTCCATCACAGGAATCATGATGCCTGTTACAAAAGAGAGAACACAAAATGAGACGATGTGACCTTCAGTCAATACAATAGAACAAATTATTTGGCCGTAGGGGGTTGAAACAATGACGTTATTAATTCACAGTATAAAGGATATTCCGCTTTATAACTACAGCGTGTATGTTTTGAGCTTTCAGTGATGTCTCCCCCGGGATATGTTGGTTTATGTGACCTTCAGAAAATAGTCACGTTCCAACCTGCCTCAGCTGTATTAAGTGTTAAATTTTAATACGACCATGTTAACATGTTGAACTGAGATGATGAAGATGGTACTTAAGCTAGCACTGTCATTGTGAACATGTTAGCATGCTATTAACATTTAGTTTAAAGCACCTAAGTGTTGCTAGCATGGGTATGACCTTCACAGGAGGTTCACACATACAGGGATGTGTCCCCCAGTCATTCATTGTCAGTGGAAACCCATCATAGCTGCTCAATACACCCTGCTATGCAAGACAAAGGCAACAGAGAGAAGTTGAAGAAAGCTGAACTTTATGCAAATATGCTGTGACGACACAGTGTTGGTTACCCAATTGTTTACAATGGCTGCTTACAATCACACAATGCACTGCTCCCCGTTTTAGAGACGTAAAAATTACTGTCTCAAACTGTGATGATGCAATATGACAATTAATAATAAGTGTCATAAATCTCTATTTACTGCTCACTGTTGACCAGACACTAAGTGTAGTTTATATAGAGAGTAATTATTTAATTATGCTGAATTAGTGTAACACTGTGGGACTGTCCAGTCTTAGCACATCACAGCATGGAAATAAACATGTTTACACAATACACCTCCAGAGCCCAGTAACAACCAACTGCTTTGTCTCCCTATGTGTGAACGCACCTTTTAGGCTGCGTTCAAACCACCTGTGACCCTGCAGGAAACATAGTCCCCTCATTAATTTGAATGGAACCAGCTCGTCCAAATTTTTTTTTTACCACTTCACGCCGTGTCGTTTTGGACCATCCCCCCTCAGTCCCCCTCTCCCCTGCTACATTATTGCACTTCCTCCATTTATATGGATTAGAAGGGTTGTTTTTTAATGCAAAGTCAACATCTGTGTGAATACAGCCTTACTTATGTTAAATCTTGACCTATGAATCCTGAACTTTTTTACCTTGTCATGGAAAACAGCCCAGTAAACACAGAGTGGGGAACCCCTCTCTGTGAAGCTTTAACACTATACAAATGCATGTTACAGAGCTAACTGTTTTCAAAGTCAGTTATCATAAAGTGAAATAAATAACTCATGTTGAAGAGTTTGTGTCATGTGTTTGTAAACTGACTTCATAGTTCAAGAAGCCCACTTGTTTGTAAAGTGGATTCACACCTGGTTGTGAACATGACAATCGACATCACTGAATGAAACCAGATCTAAACCCTTTGGTAGTTTACACATAGCATCTTAAAACTATTCAACCCATGAAAGCCTGTAATAAATCCTGTCTTCTGTCGACAGCCGTATAACATGAAAAAGGCCAGCATATACTCGATGGTGCTTTCTGCTCGCAGTCTCTGTGATCACTTCCTGTAAAGGTGCTTGCTAAACATGCAAGGATTGTGTTTCCAATATTTGCCTGCAAGGAGGTTTTTGCAGTAACGTTAGTTAGTGTGCCTGTGTCTTTAATGCGGTGCTGGAATTAAAAAATATAAAAATGTAAAGTGTGTCTCTTTTAAAGTCTAAGCAGGTACTGCATAATGTAGAAGGTGCCAGATCACATGCTTTATCATCCACAGCTCCACAGTGTCAATAAGAGAAGTTCTGTCAGCAGTTGAATACATCTTCACTCAGTCTTTAGTTCATTAATAACAAGGCTGCTTCTATGATATTGTTGAATTGGTCGCTAAAAGCTTGAGGCTTCCTAGACATCTTATTATTTAATAGTTCAATTAAGTGTTTCACACAGAATGCCTTCTATTGATTTCTCCATTTCGCTGTCATAACAACAGGAAGGAAGGAGTGCAGTCATTCAGTCTGACGACTGTTCACTGTAAAGGGTAATTTCAGCCAAATTACAAAAGCATGTTTGTCTCTCTTAGCTCTAGTTGTACATAACCATAAAGATAGTTTCATGTGCCAAAGTTTGAGATATCCATCTGAGTGGAATTTTGCTTGTGGCATAAAACTTTGCAGCTGAACACAGTTCACTAGAACTACTAGAAACAAATGAAAAGTGTTGTATTCAGCAAGTCTACACTAATTAGCTAAGTACATTTACTCCAATAGTGTACTTTGTCATCAATTCATTTTTCTTTTTGTAGAAAAACCTAATTGAGATTATGAATCTCTTTTGCAAGAGTCTCATGAGCAGCTACACAACGTTTCACAGAGACAACAATCATAATCACATATATACATGAAAATAACAATAAATGCTATTAGCAATACTGTTCAGAGGTCCTGCAGCAGGACTTTAAAAGCTGTCTGTAACAGCTGTCACTGTAGCTAGTTTTACTTACATAAAAAGCTGCATATGTGAAACTTTTTTTTTTACCAAATTCTGTTCAAATATTTGGAAATAAGCTCTGTGAAAGAAGTACCTAATTATTTTTGATATTTCCTTCACATATACACACACAGATGTGATGGCAATAGCCCAAGAATGTCTGTAAATAAAGCACTACCAATGTGGAAAGCCTCTGAGAGGTCAGAGAGGGCCAATCAAGCTTTGTGCACGATGAACAATGATGAGTAAGGGTGTACAAATGTAAACACAGTGCTGATGCATTCATGTACAAAACATCACCATAGTCCAGAACAGACAAACGTGGCGAGACCAGTCTCTTAAAGACATTTTTGTTTCTAAAGAAGGAGCCCAATGTGAGTTTCAACTTATTTTCCTCCATATGTGGCTTACTCACGTACAAGTTTGAGGTTATGTACTTTTCTTGAATATTTGATTGTAATTTACTACTAAATATTTGATGTCTTACTTCACAACAGTTATTTCCCAGCTTTAGTTACATGCTACCTCTCTAGCATTTTACACACCAACAACATCATCATAAAACTGTGGCTCACACGCACACAGCGACCAAACAAAGACTTGTTGTGCCGATCACTAAGAGCTACAGATGATCGTCTGGTTCTCTTACGTACTGATAACTTATCGGATTTCAGAATCTGTCTATTTGTTGTGAGAAGGATGGTTTGGGAATGATACGGAAAACTGCAGTACAGACTGTATCTCTGGATAATTACAGCTAATTACAGAACTGTTTATAACTATTTAAATAACCCATGAAGATATAAGACATCATTAAATAAACCGGCTCCAGCTCAGTGAGCTACATGAAAATGCATCAACAATACAACACAACGAAGAAGAGAACAGAAGAATATATATATACATGCATAAGATATGCTGGCTTTTGTAAAGCTCTTGCTTTTCCCACTATGACTCTCTCGTTAGAGCCTTTCCTCATGCAGGGTGGCTGTTATGATTGTCATTGTGCCTCCTTAAAGTTTTAAGACACTGATTAGTTAAATGTGGTACAGTCAATGTGGCTGCAACAAAAGTAACAAATAAATAAACTGTTAGTTTTTTTGTATTTTTTCTAATAATATAGTGGATTGGTGGAAAATTAAAATAAGAAGCACAATGGAAAGGCGTTGGACACTTAGGGACAATGCTGTCTTTCCACTGGATGAGTCAGCCATTGACTTGAGCTCACCAGGTCATATCCTTGTCCCTTCCCAACAGGAAATTTGTCTGAATCCCACATATCTAAAAACAGATATGTTTGGAACACACCCAGCCTCAGGCACACACAAGTCCTGTCTCGTTAGGGATGTTGGGCTGAGAAGAAAAACACCCGCATTGCAGGAAGAATTGAAAAAGAACATCTTGGATGTTTCTGTTGTGCAGCATACTTTTTCTACACTTTACAGGCAGGCTCCTGGAAAATAAAAAGTGCACGTACGACCAGATGTGATTCATTCTGTGATCAGCACAAACCGCCAATACATTTTCCGGTGGGACGATCGAGCTCGATCCTGCGCGCGGATAAACTGAGGCCCGCACGCTGGCACGCGGGGGACTGGAGCGCGGTGTTATGGCTCGTGACAGTGATCCCGAGCGGACCGAAGCAGGTAAACTAACGGGAAGCTCAGAGCACGCTGCTGCTGCTGCTGCTGCTGCTGCTGCTGCTGCTGCTGCTGCTGGACCTGCTAAACACGCTCCACTCTCTACTGGAAACCTCTAAATCACAGCAGTGCTGCTCGTTTACCTTTCTGTAGATGAGTCCCCGGCTCGAGGATCTGAGTTTTCGGCTTTCATGCGATGACGTTTCGGGATCCAGACGCGCGCGGTCCCCTTTGTTCTCCGTCCGCCAGCCTTTCTGGGATCCCGGGCCAGACCGTGCAGGCATGTACCGCCGGCCACAGGGGCGTGGACTTGAAGAGAAACCCAAGCGCAGACTTTACTGTCTCTGATGGATTTAGTCCACATGAGACAGATGCGGGGGGGTGGAGGGGGAGGGGGGCGGCAAGTTTCTGATAATGGTACTCTGAGAAATAACAACAACACTGATCATCACTGATTCAATCATTTATGGAACCAGTCATTTATTCCAAATTCTACTTTAACGAAAGTACTTTCATTAAAATGTAGTAAAAGTACAAGCACAAGTAGTTTTTCACACATTACTGCTGGTTACTATGGAACATTGACTCTAAGTTCTGTAGCCAAGCAGTCTGAAGTTTGACTTCTCTTCCTTAATGTGCGACTTCATTTTCAGCTTGTTTCCTATAGTTGTAGATTGACGACTATGCGCATCCTCCTCCATCCCCTGAACTGAAAAACTCCTCCAGATAATACATTAAGATGCTTTAAAGCCCAAGAGAGGTTTAATAGAATCCAACTAGAAGCATAGGAAGGAAATTAAAAATCTGTGAAGTAGCCCTTTAAGTATTTTCATTTGATAAAACGTATAACTTCTAATTCACAACAATTTAGAAATAATAGTAAATATTGTACTTTTTATTCTACTGCATTTATTTAATAAATGTAGGTAATGATACTTTGAGTCAGGTTAATAATAGAACATTTAAATATGTATAGAATCAAATCAAATTAACAAGTATTGCAAATAAAAGAATCAAAAGTAACTTGACCTTTTAAGTTATATATACACATATAAATGCTTTCGTAATTATATTCGGTTGATTATCGATGTTTCAGACATTGTTGTTGAAATGGGCTTTTCTGCAATATGAATTTATTTCTCATTTTAATGAGGTCTGCTTTGTGATTTTCTTTTTTAACTTGACCTATCTGAGCGTTCACGTTCAGCGTTCATGTCAATGTCAAACTATTCAGAGAGGTTTAAAGAGAAGATGTCTATTTGGTGAGACTGCAAACAACTCATATTTATCTAAAGGTGTTTGTCCACCAGAAAAACCAGTAGCTGTTAACAAATGTAGTGGAGTAAATAGTGCATTTCCCTCTGATATGTACTAAAGTAAATTTTGCAGTAGCAGTAAATGCAAATAATGAAGTACAATAAAAGTACCATAAAACTGTACTCATGTTTACTACTTCAACACGTTATCAGTTACTATCCACTGTCTTTTAGGCTGATATTTTCATGCCCTACATGTATTTCTTAATAGAAAACTTGGCTGCTCACATTCCTGTTCCCACAAAGGCTTTCACACTGTTTTGAACACTCTGCTTTCACAGCTGTTTGTGACCATCACACTTTAATGACCAAAGAGCAATAAACACTGGCATTTGAACATTTCCTACTTACCACTAGACAGAAAGATTGAGTGCTGAGCTACTGTATTGTATTAATAATGTAAAATGTTAGATTGTTGCTATTTCCATCTCCACACCCCTTTAAATGTAATGTGGGAAAGAACTTGGACATGAGATCCAGCTAATCTTCCTGTACACAGCCAGTAATCCTTTAGTTTGAACCAGTATACATTGGCAAGAAGATATTAAAATGTACATCTAAATTCTTCAAGCAGAAATACACAGCCAGCAGTTTATTACATTAACTATAGCTCAATCAAGTGCAGTTTAATATAATGGCCGTACAATAACAATCTACCTGAATGAATGTTGACTCGCTGTATGAGCATTACTGCACTAGTGAAACCAGTTGAAACTTACAATATATTTGTCTATTAAAAAACAAACAAAGACCATCTTGTCAAATATATATTAATAACCTGGCAGTGCTAAATTGATATAAACACTTCTTATAGGCCTACATGCTTTAAAGTAAAAAAAAAACTTGACTCAGAGACATAACATTTGTCCTATGCATATGACCAAGTTCACCGTTATGAACTACAGCACAAAGGAAAGTTCCCTTCTTTAATTATATTTGTAATTATCACCTATATTTCAAGGAAAATATTTAGATTTTTCCATCTCGTCTTTACTCTAATTTTGCTACACTCCCTAATGTTTTTTTATGCAGTATATGAAATGGTAAAATTAAAAATATACACTTTCGTTTATCAGCACGTGGCACAGTGTTATGGTCATATGTGACATAAATACCTAGATTCTCCAGAAAAATTAAAAGTGCATACTATCAATACAATGTGTGTCATTTATATGAACAAGATTGGTAAGTTTTCCAACATTTCTAAATTGTAAAAATACAGTATGTTTTTCTAATATACTGAAAGTTGTTGACCTATCAAATAGAAAAGAAACCAGAAGACACAGTCTTTTGACAGTACCGAGCAGGAACCTACAACCTCCAGTAGCCCACCTGAGGGGACTCACATATCCATACATTCCTGCACAGAAGTGACAGCAGGTCTGCACACAACTAGCTTTAAGCTTTAAGGGATAAACATTTACTCACTCACAAGAAAAAGTGAGAAACGTACTGCCTGAGTTTTACTGAATTCACCAATTCTGCAAACAAAACACTGTGTAAAGAGTATTTAACATGTAACATGTAGAGTTTGATATGCTCTCATTTCATTTCCACAGTATGGTGGCTGCAGGATACAACCTCACAGCAGAAGGGGGAAAAAAAGTTTTCTGCACATGTGTTTGACTTCATCAGGCTGACCTGGCACAGTCATCTCAACAATGCATTCATAGCCGCCTGGTAAAGGGGGAGGGGAGCATAGACATCGTTAAGTCTATTTTGGGAGAGCTGAAGCCCCCCCTTAAATGTTCCAAAAACTCCCTAAAATTATACATAATTATTATATGTTATAATATCACTTAAATTATAATATCACTGAGTGCATGTATTCACTTAACAAATAAAATCAAGAAATAAATATGAAATAAATAATAAGTCTAGTTATTATCATTATTTGATTAAAATGATCATACTGGTGGTTTAAGCAGCTGTAGGTAAGAGGCGGGCATAAAGACCTAGGAGGAAGCTGCATGTCGCCACTTGTTAACAACAACCAACTCTGGTCCTCATTGAAAAAGTTTGGACACTCCTGCCTTAAGTGAAAGAAAAGGTGATGAAAAGGTGAATCATATCTGGAAAGAAACCAAGCAAGAAGGAAGAGGAGTTAAACTATATATCTTTAGATATTATGTATCACATTTGATATTATTAAATGCATTGATGGATATATTTGTTAATATGTTTTAATGAACACAACACCAACATGTAGACATGAACTTATTTAGACTGTTATAAATATAAATAAATGTAAAAAACAAAACAGACATGCTAAAAAAAGGTAAAAGAATAACAACAAACATTACTTATATAAATCACATGTGTAACTCGCTAAAAGGTGGGAATATTACTCAGAGGTTGTCCAGTGTATAAAATGTGCAGGAATTTATGTCAGCATTTTTCTACTGGACCATGTTGGTTATATTTCAACAATCTGTTGTTCTTTTGTGTGAAGTGTAACTGATTACAACATATACAAAGATCTATTTTAAAAACAGCCCGGGACATTGCTGCCTTTGCGGTGCCTACGTAAAACTATGTTAACTTGCCTGCTGAATAGTTTTACTTAACAAGAGGAAATACTAGGATGGAGTCACTGTGAAAGATGTTGGAAGTTACGTGTTTTTTTTTGGGATTAATCTAAACAGCTGCTCTCATGCATTGAAAGGTGGCAGAATAAAATGTGCGTCAGACGTAGAATTGAATCTGTCGCCATTATTAACAACATCTGAAGAGAAAATATACACCGCAATACAAGATACTGCCCACCCTGGTTATTTTCTGCTGTCACTGAAAAATTAAGCCACAGTTTAGTTGTTAAATCGTCTTCATTGTCCATAACCTACATATAAACATTGCCAATTTCCCGACATCAGTAAAGTGAACACCGCTTTCTCCAGCCTGACTGACGGCTCGTCGTCCTGAAAGCTGGAGCTGTGTTTGACCAAAACTATGAGACGATAAGTAAGTTGAGGTTGCTTAACTTCTGTCAGTACATGGTATGTGTTTCTAAAAAAATACTGCAGGCCGCTGTCATCATTGTGCTTCACTGCGCAGGACGAGGCAGCCATAACTAAATGTTGCTAACTTTGGCTAAAGCTAGCTAGCCATGCTAGCTAGGTGTTTCGCTTGTGTTGGTGCCCCACGTTTTCTGGTGATCGTGTACGTCGGACACGTCCGCGTCTACGTCTCCTCGTTATTATGCATTAGCTGTTCTCATAAATGGCCCTTTGTTTATTTTCCGTTTGCTTGCCACTCATTTGCCGGATATGATTCTTCTGAGTTTTGCTTGATTACACACTTATGTACAAAAAACTGGACCTGGATAAATAAACGGTACTGGATTTTAAACCACCCAGTTAGAGAGAAAATAAATGCACCAACTATGAGTCAACGTAGTTTTGGACGTGTTCACTTCATGCGTCTGTCTGACAGATGCGATCAGATGCGTTAGACTTAATGAAAGTCTCTAAATATAAAGATGAAGTATGGAGAAAGTGGCACTCACGAGGAAAGCCACGTGTTCTCTTTCTTATTTTTAACAGCTGTGGAAAGTAAAAGCGAGAACCGAGGGCTGGTGATCACCACTTACAACAGTCACAGTCTTTACTAAAAACATGCAGCCTGCTGTGGTCCAGTCAACAGAAATCTGTGGAGGACGAATATGAGAAGATGAAAACAATTCCCCCACAGTTTCTCCTGGAGCAAACATCAGATCATGTGTCTGTTACTGTGAACTCATATTAGGCCTACAATCACGACTGGTGTGTAGCACACTGGCCCCATCTGCTGTTGTAGCTTTGTAGGATTACTTTGTGGATCACAGAGAATCATGGGAGAATGAGTACTAAAATAAATGTATTTTTTCCAAATTATTTGGAACATTCATTTTATCTCTCTGTCTTTGGTTAATCATCTTATTTCTAATCAACATAAAGAGTTCCCCACGTTATCCTTACTTGTATAGTTTGTGTCATATAGTTGTTGTTTAACCCTAAAAAATAGGTTATGAAAAAACAGCACCGGACTCAAAACATACACATTTATAAGGTTAAAAAACAGAGAAGATCCTGGGTTAAGCTAATGTTAGTCATTTTGAAGTAGTTGATTAATTTACTGTGCATGTTTAAAAGGACGTAATATGTTTAGCATCTCTGATCTGTTGTGACCTTTGTACAAGTCTGTTTGATGCAGTTGGAAATGTCAGTTTCCTGAGCAAACAAGACGCTGTGTGAGTGTCTGTGTGAGTGTTTGTGTGTGCCGACGGACAGACACAGTGTGAGAGAAACAAATATATATGCACAGAACGACTGCCAGTGAACACGGGACAGCAGGTTAAGGTAAAATAAACCTTTTTGATTGTATTTTTTTCATCTTTCTC
This sequence comes from Ctenopoma multispine, assembly GCA_034779795.1. Classification (NCBI taxonomy): domain Eukaryota; kingdom Metazoa; phylum Chordata; class Actinopteri; order Anabantiformes; family Anabantidae; genus Ctenopoma; species Ctenopoma multispine. Next base: position 3,562,002 of record JAUYWH010000020.1, read on the forward strand.
TTTATGTGCAGCATGAACATAGCACGAGAAGTCCTGAAAAGTACCAGGTTTGCGTGTCTGTCATTTAACATAAACTATAAGAGGAGGATTTCTACTTCACAGGTCAGTCCACTTCAGAAACCTTTGAATGTAGCTCATGTGCTTAATGTTTTCTACCAGGACTTTTAATAAATAAATTAGACTGTGTAATTAGACTTTGTATTGTGTGTTGAAACCAGTGATATAACCGCATCAGTTTGTGCAAGAATAGCTGGTAAATACATTAAGTTTATACAGATACACAGCTGTGCCAATTACAAAACCACTGAGCAAAGATCAGTCTTGACTGGTCAATGATTGTTGTTGTGAGTACCTTATGGTTTCCGTCTTCTTTTGCCTTGTTGGCAGTTGATGAGTTTATGGGGGAAAAATGTCTTCAACATAATGCAGCTGATTTCTTGATAAGACGGTAATTTAGGTGTCATGTAACACAAGAGAATAATGAAATGTGCTTTTTGTGTTGAAGCTTACAATGATGTCACGGCACACTAACTCCAAAAGAATTGAGGGGCTGGACAAGAACGTGTGGTAAGTGAGAGAGTAAAGCACACATCTGTTTGGTTTGTCACCAAGATGGGTTGAAGAGATGGGTTCGGTTCCAGCCACTGAGGGTTTCTTTCTTTCTCTGTTCAGGGTGGCGTTCACTTCTTTGGCAGCAGACCCTTCCATTGTTAACCTCGGTCAAGGTTTTCCGGACCTTCCTCCACCTTCCTATGTGAAGGAGGCACTAGCGAAGGCTGCATCAGTGGACATCATGAACCAGTACACCAGAGGCTTCGTAAGGCTGATTAACTGTAGTAACAGTGACTACAACAAAAAGTTAGGTAGAAAGATTGATGTTGTACAAACTGAGGCCCAATAACTGACATGTATTGTGCTCAGATACTAAGCTGCAGGTTGCAGGTACAGAGATAGCAGCAGTCATTTCATAATGTAGGTTATCGTACAGCATTCATGTAACAGTTTGTAAAGCCAGGCACCCACTATTTATTGTATGTACTGTTTTATTTCTGCCTTTTCTCTTATGTCGATTTAAAAGGGTCACCCATCCTTGGTGAAGGCCCTTTCTCAGGTTTATGGAAAGGTCTGTGGACGTCAGATTGACCCCTTTAAAGAAATCCTGGTCACAGTAGGAGGCTATGGCTCCTTATTCTGCTCAATCCAAGGACTGGTGGAAGAAGGAGATGAGGCAAAGACATTTATCAGTTCTTATAAAGATGCTCCCAGTGTGTACAGTATAATATTTATCATGTAATGTTTCTTCCTTCAGGTCATCATAATAGAACCTTTCTTTGATTGCTATGTACCTATGGTAAGAATGGCAGGGGCCAAGCCTGTGTTGATACCACTGCGCACAGTAAGTTTAATCTAAAGCCACTGACAAACACATTACGTGCCGTATTTACAGCATTTCCTTTACTTACTCCTCTGGTTGGTGAGAGGTTGTAGGTTTTAAGGATCATAACGCGATATATGACACGTCTGCGCTATTCTAGAGGAAGTCTGGAACGAAGACAATCACGAGTGCTGACTGGATTCTTGACCCTGATGAGCTTTCCAGTAAATTCAACCCTAGGACAAAGGCTATTATCATCAACACCCCCAACAACCCTATTGGGAAGGTAAGTATACATCACAGTTTGATTGCATCTGATCAGTATGACGCCTACTGACTTGACATGATGGAAAATAACAAGTAGTTTTGCTGGTTCCCATCCTCGTCCTGTAGGTTTTCACCAGAGATGAGCTTCAGATGATTGCTGACCTCTGTATTAAACATGACATTCTGTGCTTCAGTGATGAGGTTTATGAGTGGCTTACCTACAAGGGACACCAGCATATCAAAATTGGTATGGTTGCAGTACAACATTTCTGTTTGTAATAAAAAGTCACAGTTACAGTATAACTGCTTGAAGACCTACTACTGTAGGGACGACAGCCAGTTGCTCATATTCTAACTAGCTAATAATATGTTTAGGTGAACCAGGTAGCTGACTTTTTAATTGTCAGCAAGCAAACATGTACCATTAACTACTGACAATTGTTGCATTAAAAATAAGTTCTTAAGTATCAAGTATAAACACACTATAAACACTTTGTTACTGGCCTTAAAAGATAAATACTGTCTAACCTTACTTCAAACATATTTCATTTTCCTCATTTCTGTAGCCACTCTGCCTGGAATGTGGGACAGAACAATCACCATTGGCAGTGCAGGGAAAACATTTAGTGTGACTGGGTGGAAGGTGACAAGTCAGCAGACTAATATACACTACACCAGTAATGAGATGCTAATATTCAACAATCATTTCTTGTGCATCGTGTAATTGAAGTGTGTGTCCTCTAGCTTGGTTGGTCCATAGGACCTGCACACTTGATGAAGCACCTTCAGACCGTCATGCAGAATTCAGTGTACACCTGCCCAACACCTATACAGGCAAGTCTGCAAAACAGTTTGGTACTGTAGGCACCTTCAATACCATCAAAATAAAAAAAAGATTTTTTTACTTCAATTCTAAAGCATGTCTGTGTCCGTTTCTCTTCAGGAGGCTGTGGCACAAGGTTTGATGAAGAACGTTGAGCTGATGGGTCAGCCTGACTGCTACTTCACCTCACTGGCAGAAGAACTTGAGAGCAAGAGGGACCGCATGGCTGCCATCGTGCAGGAGGCTGGTATGACTCCTGTCATCCCAGAGGGAGGCTACTTCATGCTGGTGGACATCACGTCTCTCAGTGAGTTGCTGCGCTTTTAAACTGGCATCAGAAGCTGTAGTAGCTGTTTAAACTGGTGTTATTTCTACATCGATTTACACTGAACTAAATCTCAACCGGACCTGCAACCCTAACAACTAAATATTTAATTGTGCTCTTTGTTCGTTGTAGATCAGGACCTGTCACATATAGTTGATGATGAAGCCTACGATTATAAGTTTGTGAAGTGGATGATCAAAGAAAAAGTAAGTAAATAATGTTGTGCAGTACAGTAGTTCTTAGTTATAAGGTATTTGCACTAACATTGAACTTTATGTTGTAACTTTGTCATTGCTGTTCTTATTCTGTTTCTTTGTATTGTACAGAAACTGGCGGCCATTCCAGTCACAGCGTTTGTTGGAGAGGAGTCTCAGAAGCACTTTGAGAAATATATTCGCCTTTGCTTTATTAAGGTACATACAAAAAAATTAACTAGTGAACTAAAAACGAGAAACATTTAGTAAAGAACGTTTCCATAACCTTCATCTGTTTTTCTCTTAACAGCAAGACAGTACTCTGGATGCAGCGGAGAAGATCCTAAAGAGCTGGAGGAAGATTTAATGGGATGCAATGTTGCAGCGGTATACTGCTTTCATGGTACATATACCATGGTCTGAAAGTTGATGATTATTAGTTGTAGCTGGAAAACGAAATAATTCAAGATGGCTCCACCTCAACCAACTTTAACCCTTGAAACCTTTTTACTGTACATCAATAAATGAGTCAGATAACAATCTACTGAAATAATATAATGTATAATGTAGTGTTTATCTATGTATATAGTTTAACAGTCTGCATTGAGTACTTTAAATTATTTAAAGTACGTTATTTTTGGGATAACTTCTACTTCACATTTTGAATGCAGGACTTTCATGTGTAACAGTAGTTCTGCTGTAATGTAGGCTACTAGTCCAGCATTTTTACATACGTAAAGAAAACGTCCTCCACCGCCAATTCTAAACCACTTTTGTTGTTTTCTCTTTAAAGTGTTGTTATAACAGACACTACTACTAATCATAGTAATAGTGTTAAACTGTGATACTATGAAATTATGATATTTTCTAAGAGACCGCTGTGACCCCAGTCTGAAGACTCTAGCACAATTTTAGGGAGAGAGGTCCACAGTCAGCATGATGGAAATGAATTGTTATGATAAATGCCCTCACCTGTGAGTTGTCATTTTTATTTTTATCTCATAGTGGATATGAACAACCCCTTATTCATCGCTGTGGTGATTCTGAATTTTTAAATTCATCATTTCGAGTTAATATTTGCATAGAGATTTAAACATTAGACACGCTGCTGACTGGTAAATAAGAAACTGCCTTAAGTGAATAATTCTCCTGGAACTGTCTCTTCAGTTTCCAATACAACAGTGAAATGTGACACAGATGACTTTGTTTGGCAGTTAATAAATGTATTGACACGTTGTCTCATTGTCCAAACAATGCTATTTCTCTTGTTATGCCGAACCTGTTTTTTTTTTTTTGCATTTATTCAAAGTGCAAGCCAACATGTTTGTATTGTTACTCTGATGCAACTGCCACAGAAGAAAAACGCAGAGCCCCGAATCATTAAATGCTAAGTATGATTTGCATGTGATATTTGTGCTTGTTAGAAATCAATTTTAGTGCCTTTACCTTATACAAACCACTCTTAGACATATAACACAAATTGCAAAGGGAAAAAAAAAAAAAAAAAAAAAACAATAAAAAGTTTTCAATAGAAAATTAGATCCAAACTAAAACGTATTTAAAGAACAAACTGATTATGAGGAGGAGTAGAAAATTGTAATAAAATATAGTGCAAATGCTCTTTTTGTTTGTTATTTTATGTTTGTTGTCTTAAAGAATTAAGGTATATCTTTAACTCAATCAAGACTCAGAGAATTTGTCCATGAGAATAGAACAAGATTTAATATAATAAATATAACAATAAAATAAAATATCGTAGACCGATATGATCCAATGCTGTTAATGTTTATGAAGATGTAAAGTGAGCAGAGACAGTTCACCTGTAAACTATTGTAGTATTATGTCTTTAATGTTATTATTTAATGTTCCTGCGTACCACTAGAGGGAGCCCACACCACAAGTTACACGTGCCATAGTTTAAGAACCATTGCACTATATGTTAGCAGCTCATGTGCTAGTTTAGCAAGTTATAGTTACTATAAATTCCTAAAAAGCCAATGTAATGAACCTTTGATTGAAGATAATAAGGTCTTTATAGAAAGGAGGGAGAAGGACAACAGCAAGCTATAAAAATTAAAATCTATATAATATCAAATTAATTTAAAATGACACAGCTCTTCCAGTAATGTCCTAAAATAGGGTTTAAAGGTTAGCGCTTCTCCTGGGTACACCCCCACTGCCAGAACAAGTGGTTAAGGGCCCTGAGCCAAGCACACACAAAGTACTGCACACCAAGCTCCACAACAAACATCCACGTGTTGTTAGGGCATGTACGGCGTTGTCGCCTCTTCACAGCTCCCTTTTCCCAAGAACAGCGCCCTGGAAATGAGGCGTGGCGGATCAGTCTAACACAGAGGCCTCCACCTGCAGCAGGAGGAGGCCTGGAGAGCAGTGAAGCACTCCTAATTCCCCTTCCCTCACTAAAACCGCCCTGCAGCCCTCTCGCTATCTTCACTGCCAGCAGCACTGACCCGTCTGCGATCAGTAACCTCCCCATGGTCATACACTTGCTGCATGGGACCTCAAAGTTATATTTTCCTGTACAGTTTGAAAATGCATTAATGCTCTAAGGGGCAGGACAAAGAATAAACTGTTTATTTTATTAGACAGAATTATGTATGGAGATGAAAACTTTACCCAGGATAAGTGTAGAGCATTTCCAGAGGCGAGACTTCAACAACCTGTAACTCCCACCCAGCTGTTTTCACTCACACTGCATGATTAGAAGTAAGCTCCAGCTGAAGCTGGACTGAGCTTTGATGGGAACAGACGTTTTATCAAGTCGCAGTAGGAAAACCACAGGTGGAAATCATAAAATGAATGATGGATGAATTCCATGTAGCTACACTACCAGTCAAAAGTTTGGACACACATAAAAATGAACATGTTTTTGAAAGAAAAAGTCAAATTGATCAGAAATAACGTGTAGACATTGTTAATATTGTAAATGACTATTGTACAGTAGCTGGAAACATTAATATTATTATATTAATAAATGTACTGTCATTAGTACTGTCTTCTAGCACGTTATGTTTGTTAGTGCAAATGTATTAATTTGAAAGGAGAAGTGTGTGTGTGTGTGTGTGTGTGTGTGTGTGTGTGTGTGTGTGTGTGTGTGTGTGTGTGTGTGTGTGTGTGTGTGCTAACATGAGGGCGTTTGACAAAGTCTGTCACTGCCCTGCTTAAAGAAATATAACTGAATACATTCAAAGGTGGGGACATAGGTGCAGCCTTTCCCCAACCTGCCAGATGCAGTTTGTTATGTAGGGTACTACATGAACAGTTAGAGAGTGCTTCATAGAGCTCTGTACACTGTGCTCAGTTAGACTGAGTTTTTTAGGCAGTGGAAGAACTTTTCTCTGCAGAACAGTAGGTAACTGAATATGCATACATTGTCTGTCACTAATATGTTTGTGGTTTTGCAGATTTCCGCTGTGCAAAGTAGTGATTTCATGCAAATTATAACACAAATTCAACTAAAATGAAGTGTTGGAGTTTTTAATATTACTCAGTGGTTTCCCTAAACAGAGGAGTCCTGTTTTTGGTGAGGTGCTAGCATTGAAAACATAGTCCTCAAGCATAAGTACACATGACTTTCAAGAAAACTTAACTTCATCAGCAAAGTCACAGCATAACCTGTGAACACCACAGCTTTCCTCAGTAGCATCAGTGTCTACTAACCTGACCAGGACTATGAAAGTGACTGGCTGCATGGTGCTGACATTGAAACATGGAGGTGAAAGTGTGCTGATTCAGTATGAGGTTGCATGAGTGCAGAAGGCGTAGCAGAGATGACATTTCGGCAGTGGATGACACTATGAATGCAAGTTTGTGAACTCAAACACTGAATGAGAATACGAAGCCTTGTGACTTTTCTTCTCCACAACACAGCAATTTTATAATTTAGGTCAAATTAACACTTTATTTTTCAGATGCTAATTAATGATTGTTTTGCTTTTTTAATTTGCTCTAAGACACAAATGTTCTTTTTATAGATATATTCATTTGCCAAAGCTTGAACTGTACCAGTATAATTAATAGTATGAATCATGACTCCACACTGTTTAAGGATCCCAGTAGTGGATCAGCATGCAAAAAAACTAAGTCACCTGAAAGGAATGTAATCATCAAAAACGCAATTAATCACACGTGTACTGTTGCTGCTCTGGCTTGTCAGTGTGTGTTCAGGGCTGTTAATGCTTAACATTTAAACATACTCAGTTTGTCGATCCTTCAGGCCACTCGAGGGAGACAAAGTACATCATACTGAAACAAAGCTTGACAATACCCATTAAATGTAGCATCTGGCTTGTATTTTATACCAGTAATGCAAAAGAAAAACAGACAACTAATTTTGTGTTTAATATGTATTTAATTGTTTTAACATTTATGCAAACATGACTTTCTGATTGCTTCAGTGAAGTGGAGAAGTGGAAACACTAAGTGCTAAAATACTAAAACAGAAAACACAAAAAGTTTCAACTGATGCTAAAACTCCACAGATATATTATGGTGTGTTCATTTATACATGCTTCCTCACTGAAAGTACAACTCAACCTAAAATACAGTCTGTGCTGGGACATTTTCATTGTAACTGAACTGGAATCTTCCAGGTTTTCAGTCCTAAAAAGAGTGTAACCCTTACTATACCTATCACACATGGACATATAGACTGTGCTTTTAGGTCATATCCAAAGCACAAGCATGTAGTGTTTCACAGGAAAATGCTGGTGAGTTAACACATGCCCTCATGTCCCCTTAAGCAAAACCTTCAAACAGTCCTAAGCATTTATAGCAAAGTGTGGAATGGAGCATGAGACACAAATAGGTGCAGCACATCCACATTAATCCTGTAATGATTGGAAAATACAAGTAAAATGCAGAGTGAGCAGTGATTCTTTTTCTGTTTGATCAGGACGTGACATTTGAACATAAACTGCAAATAGTAGCTCCGAGGTGTCTGTTTGGAAAAGGTGACGTTTCCTTTCTTTAAAAAAACTGTCAGTTTCAGAAGTGATGCAGGTCCACGCAGTGTGACAGCACCTGGACAAATTAATGTTGTTTGATGCCTAAAGCATGTCTTACAATAAATACCAACTCAAAGCTATTTCCAGCAGTACTAGTCAACAGTGGTATGTCTGCACTTGATCTGGTGAAGGAAACCTTATCTGATGAAATCCTTTTAATTGTAGCCTCAGAGTTAATAGCTAACGTTCCAAGCTACTCGGCATGAAATTGTGCTGTTGGTACAGATGAAGGTGCTCCGTTCTGCTGGAAAAAGGAAGGGGAAGGTGAGGGGGGCCATTGAGGTTTACCCTGTCCCCACCCTCAGCGTAACATCTACACAACATGACTGAACCTTTCAATTTATGCAGACTGATGTCATGGAAACTGAAATCCAGGTTCATGCATAACCACATGAGAAATGACACCTGTCTGCTTTGACAATAGACCCATGTCCTTTACATATATATTCCTGTTTCCCTGTCCACAGCCTCATGGTTATAGAACGTCACTAGCTCTTCTAACAGTCGAACCCCCTCGTGTGCCGTACTTTCAACCATCTGGTAACTTGTCAATTGCGTTCCGGTGATCTGAGCTCAGGGAAGTTGTTGTTATACTGTTTGCATCTCTGTGCAGCAGTAATGATAAACAAGTCATGTTAGATACTACGTCGTTGTAATGTAGGGTGAGAACTGGTGCTGGGAACACAACAACTGCAGTCAAACATCTGAATAGGATTATTATGCAGGCTGCTGTTATCAGACGCATTTAGTGTGCTGCTACCAGATCCCAGTGGATTAGATGTCTGTCAGTATAATACCATCATGATTTATGTTAATTATCATCATTGTGCCAATAATCTAATGTCACGATCCTGTTTTGAAGGAGGAATTAGGTTATTGTTGCCCTTAAAACGAGACCGGTGTTATTTTATGTGACCTCTAGGTGGCCATGTTGATCATTTTCTGTAGCAGATTGCCTTTCTTCCTCTTCCATTTCCAAACTTTACCAAACAGCACAGTGTCTGATGTAGACAGAGAGTGAGGACGGTGTTGGTATTGTTACACCACATTCTGTAGTATTTGGCCTTTCTGTTATTTTCAGTAACTTCTTCTTATGGAGGGTTTTGTGCTCAAATCGTGTATGAATAATTTCACCTGCCTGAACATGATTGATTTTGGTTGAAACGAGAGTCCAGATGATATTAAAGGGCTCGAGATGTCCTGACTTTTAGTCTTCAGACTGGGCAAGGTGATACAAATACTGCATTGCACAGTGTAGCATCTCTTTATGTATAGAATGGTCTGGTCTGTCATGAGTCCTAAATGCCCGACAGATAAGAACTGCAGCAGGAATCTCACTTTACAGCTATAGAAGACATTATATGACGTTTTCACACAGTAGGTACTTCTCCTTATGATGAGTGAACTACACTTCATGTATAAGTTTCAGGTGCGCCCTTTAAAATAATTCTTGCTGGAACAGTAATGTACTTTGCTTAGTCCAGGAAACAAAAACTATTGTTTACAGCAGAAACTCTTTTCAGCACTAAACAATAACGGTACGGTGGAATTAAATTTACAACTGAAGGAAGCGTTAATCATCCAAACAATCATCGAAATATTTCTATTTGACTAATTCTCTAGCATTTCATGACATATGTTACATATCTATTGTGACCAAGACATAAATATGTGTGAGAATTTCTGGGCTGTACCACTGCACCCCCAATACAATGTCCGCTCTCACACAGGCCATATGGCACTGTGTGCCCAGCTCTTATTGCCAGCCCTGTGCTCTGTGTATGCAGGCTAACAGCTTGGTGGACACATAATTAATTTGCTTAGGCGTCTGCCATTTATTTTCCAACCTACATTTTGTTAATTGGACAGAGGAGGTTAAAATCAAATGAATGTGTCTGGGTATGTTAAGGCTACTAATTGCTTAGAATTTACAAGATAGTGCTTGCTTGTGGGAATACAGAGTCAGGGGAGATACTGGCGAGGTTGCAGGGCAGGAATGCAGTGAAGACATCATATGTTTTACTAATGTGCTGTGTGGGGCTTGTGCTCAAGCCCATAGAGATCACACTGATGATCACAGACAAAAATGTCAATTATTATCATTTGGAAAAATGATAAAGGAAAACAGCAAATGAGTAGAAAGCCCTCGTCCCTCAGACAGACATGGCTTACATGGCTTGTATTACTTGTAAGGTGTAATTTCTTATGTCCCGTGTTGTTTACAGCATAATAGAAGCTGGCATAGTGCCCCCTCCCTCCTTTTCTCTGTTGCATCATTTTGTTCATGCCACCATTTAATTCTCTAAGCGTTGTCTCTTGCAACCAAAGTTGAATCACACTTGGAATATGAATTTAATCAAGTTAATTGACTAGTAAATGCAAATGTTATTAGGAACTAAATATGTGGCATATATCTTGATGTCTGCTTTTTTATTTTGTAAACATCAAAAGATGAGAATGAAAGTTGTTATCTAATGATCAGAGAGATAGAAAATGTGCATAAAGAGAAACTGGTAATTAGAAATCCTGAATATGAAATAGGTCTCTCATTGTACGATGTTTTTATTTAATACAGAATAATTAAAAATGGCAGTGTACTCTGATAGCAAATAATTAGCTGAGAAAGATTAGAAACATTTAAATGTGTAGGGTGTGTCTTAAAATTCTATCACGCTCAGTATGTCAGTATACAGTAGCTGCCTTTTCATGTTATGGAACTTTTTCAATCCAGTGTCAACAAGCTTTTCTGTCTGAGCTGCTTTTTGGGGGTTGAGGAGTAAAATTATGGGTTTTTAAGTGCTGAGGCATGGAGACAGTGAACTAGGGGTTAATGACAATAAAAATGATTGCACTCATTCAGGCTTTCCGGGATGGTCCAACTAGCCTGCGCCTGCAGCAGCTGTGTGGAAGGGGTGTTCGTATGGTGCCCCTCTAGCTGAGCAAAACAGGGCACGTTGTCCACGGCGGCAGTCCCTGCTGTTGTTAATCACCTGCCTTCCCCCCAGTCTCACCCCCTCCTTCTCTGCTTCTTTCTCCCTCTCTTTCCCCTGCACTGATTTGCAAGCGCAGATTAATCAGAGCATGGGGGCCTTGATGAAATTTTGCTGTTATTGTTCCCAATTTTAGCAACATCTTTTATTGTCTTCATCATTCATTTACAGGAGGGAGAAGGGGGGACTGTGTCAATTATGCAAATGATGTTGCACACTTTTGCAGATTACTTCATTCGGTTGCAATTGTTTGCGAGAATTTAATTATTAAATATTATTATGCTCATGTTTCCTTCAATTTTCTAAAGCTTTGTTTCAATTTGATCTCTCCTCCAGCTGCTCATCCCTGTGGTCTGAGCCAGAATCAAAGCGCTCTGGCACACCAAGGCCAAACAAACTCCCCTCAATTTAATGATTTTGAAGTTAGTACCTCACTCTCATCTGTGGGCTCAAAACTATGATTGGAAAAAGGCAGACCACATCCAGTTTAATGACCAGGAATTGAATTCAAGTTTATTCAAAATTGACATTCAATTATGTAGCACCTAATGATATTTTAATCTCTTTTCTTTAATTCCCAGGAATTGGCTTTTCAAAGGCTTTGTCTGGCAGCAACACAGACAGCCTGAATAAAGAATACAGATTGGTGTTAGATCCCAGTGATGATAAGGAAATTAAAGCTTTTATAGTTCACACATTCAGAGTTCTCTTATTAGACATTTCTGTCCCTGTGTCTTGAAGCCATCGCTGCCATCTTTTCTCTGACATGATAAGTTGGAGATTTTAATTTTGCAATACATTTTACAAAGCATTAAATATTTTCTACGTATTTGAAAATGCTTGTCTATTTTAGATTGTGGAAAATCTATCACATGGAGATGAGCTGATTATCATTTGATCAATCTGATTGATCCCTTTAAGTCTTGATATTTGATCAATCAAAGCAGTTTAACAAAATGTTAAGGTACATGCCACAGACGACTGGACTGGGAGTTAGAAAACTGCTTGGACAGAGCGCTTTGAGCAGATCTGTGCTGTTCACACCTCTCACTGACCAACACGACCACCTTCACTGCCGCTGAATCCATTAGGTGATTGAGAGAAATCACCTAATAGATTATTATTTTTTCACATAGAGCCAGGCAGGTTTGGACAGTTTTTTCCCCTTAATAAATGAAATCATCATTCAAATCAAGTGTGACAAATATGCAACACTCAGGAAATACTTTTACTGTAATATTTATCATTACTTATAATAAATCTACAAAACATGTAGTTAATATTTAAGTAATAAAAAAATGTACTAATATTATACGCACATATATAAATAGGGATTTAATTACAGGAAACTGAATTAAAAACAAACTAAAGTAGGAAATTTAGCATCATATTGTTAGCAACCATAGGTCTTTGGCAAACTAAACCACATCAAAGGAGGTGTGTGCTCACCTCTGTTTGTACTGCATTCACCTGAGATCTACTGTTAAGTAACTTAAAAGATATCTTGGGCTATGTCAAAGGAAATGTGATCGATTATGTATTAATTTATTAATTTGCATTGTTTATATTGTTTACAGTCATTCTCAGTTCCTCCTGTGCCTCCTGTGGCATCTCTACTGCCCCTGCTATTTGGCTGCATGTTTTGACAGATAAACCTTTAATAGGATTCTTATAGCCCTGTTCATTTCATGTACATGGTTTTCCTCACCACAAGTCACTGGTGGAATTATACACCAACCACCCACTCCTTGACTGCACCAATTTAAAGGGATAGGACGAGGTCACGAGACAGTCTTGTGAAGGGGAGCGGCTGGTTGGTCAAGGGTTGGGGGCTGGGCCTGAAAAACATAACCCGAGGAACACTTTCTTGCTGATTAGTCATTGATGTTTTCCTGCCTTGTGGGATACTTCTATTTCTGAGTTGCTCCCGCAGTGGGTGTATTCAGCAGCATGTCCGGCGCCACTCGTCATGTTGGCCATGGCTGTGGCTGGGAGGAACAGCTGTCTGTGTTAACGAGGCCATAGCCACACAGACCAGCAAGGCGGCGGCGCTCGAGCAGACCAGAGCACCACTCAGGCTCCATAAGGCCCCGGGATACGTAAACAATGACTTAATGAGAATGCGTGCCATTACTGTAATTAACACAGCTCACGTCAAAGCACTGTCAGCTTTCAAGAGTTTCAGGAAGGTCTTGCATTACAGCGAAATAGCTGGCATGCAACGACCAGAGGCCAACCCCACAACATTTACAGCACAGCTTATACAGGGCATAAACACGCTCAATAAAAGTGTACGTGAAAAGATTACCACCATCCACCATCTGTAATTAAAACAAGTATAAGAGTCATCATCCACAACATCTAACGTTAACTCTTAAACATGGTAATCGTTGAAATATGCACCCGTTTACCAACACAATATGTTATTGTTTGTTTGTGTAAGTTAGTGTATTCTGACCCAGTGTCAATGAAAACAATGAAACAAGCACATTTATCTTACAGATTTTGCATCGTATCAACTATTCAGAACATTTAGAACTGATGGGCCCCAGTTGATGTCAAGAGACTTACAGAATGTAACTATATAATTACCCAGTGAATCCCTTACTGAAGCACTTAGCCTCAGCCTTAAAGTCTACTAAAACATACTGAGCTCATTCCAATCAAAATTCACTTCAACCTGTAGACTATTTTATTTCCAGTACAGTACTCTGTGTATGTGATTTGGTAATTGTTTGTGTCTTCTCCTTGTAAGTCGCTTTGGATAAAAGCATCTGCCAAGTAAAGTAAAGTAGAGTAAAGATTTGTGCTTTGGCAGTACTCAGAGCACTGATTACATAATTACTGTAGTAAAATGTGAGACTTTGCATAGCCTCTGTACAGCTAGATTAATTAAAATAGAAGGGTTATTTGTGTCATCAGACTTGTAAGAGACGAATGAAAAATACAGTTACAACGTTTTTCTGTGTACATGCACCAGAATACCACTGTTGGCCTGCACAATTCTGACTAGTTGAATCCACGGTATAAATAAACAATATACAAACAGTGCTGTACCGCTGGTGTAAAACGTGTGTACAGCCAAATTCCCAGATAGTGAACTCAACCATCCAAATACAAAAGTAGCTAGCATCGCAAGTACACAGTGGTGTAATATATTTGTTTTGTCTGTTCACTTAACCCTCATTGGTATTGTTGTTAATGTTCCATTTTGCATCTATTTTGGGTCAATATGTTGGCCCACAGTTATTTAGGTGTATTTGGAATGTGGTAGATGTGATTGCTGGTAATAAATAAGTACTTAATCTCTACATAGACATCTAACTGTGTATACTGTATACTGAGTGTAATGAACATACGGGTCATCGTGTGGTTTGACAACATGTTAATGCTCTTGTGTTTTTATGCTTCTGGATCATTGGGATCCATTGTATTTTTTGTTTGTTTCCGTCTTTGACAGAAGAGCATGCTACAAACCTTTCAAGGCCTCCTTACACACCACTGAAGCAAATTTTGTAAAAAGGTTTAATTCTTTGAGGTGGCTGATGATTATGTCTGTTATACTGATTTCGTTTGAGGCCTCTGCTGATCTGGGATAACGTAGCCAAAATAAGAACAGTCGGCTGTAGATAAAGGAAAATGTATGTGAAAGTAATCCTCAGTTGTAACAGTGTTCTGCAGGAAAGCAACATTATTAACAGTTAATCATGGAGTGAAGTTGTCAGCAGGGGTGGCTGCAGTTTTCAAAATGGCCTAATTTCTAGCAATCACAGACTAATTGTCTGCATTTGCAAATGTTGTGAATTCTCTTTGTGACTGTGCAGGAACTTTTAATATAGAGTTTATGGTCCAGGGATTAGTTGGTGGGTTATGTGTCTGTAAGAACACCACAGAGCATAACTGCCCCATAAAGCTGTGACATAACTGCTGCATAATTAGGAATGTAAATTTTCAAAAGAAGACTTTTTCATGCCAGTTTTATAATTCACTAACTACCATCTGGGATTGTGTACTATAGATAAAACATTAACATTTTTGGCAGGCCAAAATCACAGTTTTATCATAATTATGATAAACTTTAGAAGTTTTACAGTAGTGTTTATGCGGGTTTACAGTGCTGTAAAAAGGTATTTGCACCATTTCTGTTTTGCTTCGCATTACATCTGACTAACAAAGACTAACAAAGCCTTTGATAAAAAGAACATCAAACTAACAGTCAAACATGGTGGTGGTGGTGTGATGATCTGGGCTTGTTTTGCAGTTTCATGACCTGGATGACTTGACATAATTTATGGAATTTTGAATCCTGCGCTCTACGAGAAAAATCCTGGAGAAGATTATTTGGTCATCAGTTCATGACGTCAAGCACAGCACACTTGGGTTATGCAGCATGACGATAATTTAATGGCCTAGTCAAAGTCTGGACTTAAAGCTTATTGAGATGCTGTGGCATATTCGACCCAACTTGCACAGTGTGGTTTGCAGTAAACATATTTGATTGCTGAAATCTTATAGTCTGTTGGGAGATCACATTGCATCCAAAAGACGTAAAGGCCTGGATGCCTTGCCATCTGATTTCAATCAAAAAGATGATATTGTATTTGGCCCTTAGAACCTCAGAGATATGCTGTCTAACCAATCTATTATTCTCCACCCGGATTTTCCCTTTACCTCAGATACAAACATATACGTATCAACTGAACTAAACTGAGATGAACTTTATAGTGCCAGTGGATGGTAAAAGTGTCTGCATCAGTATTTATTTAGCATGCAAACACTACAGGCATGTAGAGCTAAAAAACTATGTGTTGCATATCTGTATATTTACGTTAGATACCCAGACTTTCTCGTGATAACCAACTGTGCAAAAGCAGGTTAAACTCACCGACGTAAGTGGCCTAAATGAGAGGTCATAGCTGTCAGGAGACCAGATGTGATCCATGAAAGCAGGCCGGAGTTGGTCTGTCCCCACTGGCCAATCAGATGCAACATGAGCTGGGCCCTAAAAGAACCAAAGTCATAACCTGACATCCAAGCTAACCTCCATCCCATTAGCATCAACAGCTTACTTTAATCCTCCATTAAGCATTTCTGTCATTGTTTTTTGTTAAAAAAAAAAAGTGTGCATTTTGTAAGGCAAATATCCAGCTAAAGTAAACTTCAAATACTATGCAGCTATTAGAAGTTGGTGTTATTTATTATGTTCATTAACAATTAAATTTTTTGAATCTGGAGAAGTACAGCTCCCATCAAATAAAACTACAAAAGCAGTAGAGCAGGTCCTTGGTCATGGTAACAGGGTTTAATCCATATTAAATTCACGAAGCTATCTTCTAAAGTCATTATTTCAACATTCTAGCTGTGATCTCCTCTGTCTAAACACTACAGCGTTCAGTCCTCTCTGTCATGCTGTTAGACGGCGCTGCGCCCCATCAACTCACTCATGGACTCAGCACTTCTTTCAAGCCATGATGTTTAACCCGTGAACACCTCAGGCTGGTGAAAAATGGTGTCTTTAAGCCCCCTACAAACCTATATGTTGGATAAATTATATTAGTTTGATTTTCAAAAACCTGTTGTATTTACTCTTAAGAAAGTAAAAGTACATACTGTTGAAATTTCAGTGGGATTTTAAATGAGTTTTTTTAACTTCCAGAATGAAATCCAGAAGTTCCAGGGTTGACAAAATCTTGGTTGTACCTCTTTCTGACCTTTACCTGCTTTTTTTCTGTTTTTACCAACGTGCCATACTTTTTACTCAGGAGATGGACTTAGTTGCCATTGAGACTATGGCAACTATGGTAACTGCTGTAAACTCCAGAAAAAGCTAGTGGATGTTAGGTTAAATATTTTTGTCAAATAAGCTTTTTTTTAATTCTTACTATTGGTTGCTTGTGCACACACCCATTAAAACTGTGAGGACCCTCGAATGACTACATAAATTCCTAGCTCGTAACCCTGACCTCATCCATCAACACTATACTCCAAACCTCAACTCTTCTACTCATAAATTCTAACTTTAAATTAACACTGGTCTACAACCTAAAAACAGAAGAATTGGAGACTGACCACAATGTCATCAGTTAGCAAAAAATAATCCACATAAGTTGTAAAGCACCCACAGACACACACAGCACATGCACAGTGTGCAATGAATGGAGCACTGTGTGCATGTCAGCGATTGATGACTGCAGTTCTCAAAGTGGTTGAATATCCTAGTGTCTTTTTAATTAGTGTTGAATTATGGAGGCTTACACAGCCAGTGTTTGCTTTAGGGTTTGGGGGTGAATGAACCGCAGAGGGAGGTGGCCTCTTTTTTTACTCATTGATGCCCCTTTTGCTTACGAGCCATTTGTTAACTTTTTTGCTTGTCTTGAAAATAAAGCATGTGTCCGTGCTGTCCAGTATTTCTAGTCTTTGCTCAATAATGCAAAGGAGACAATTTGTTGAACAGTTTTAAAATAACTAAGTGTTATTTAAAAGTAAAGACACAATTCAGTAGTTTCATTACACCTACAGTGTGACCAAGGTTATTATCACTTTTTAATTGTGTTTGTAACAATGATTTAAATGTGTGAAAATGGTATAAATTCTATTTGGTACGAAGGGACCACAGTGGACTTGAGTGTACTGTTCCCAGATCCTTTTGTTCTTTCTCTATCTCTGTCTCTCTTTCCCCCTTTTCCCCACTCATATTTTTTCCTTTAGAGAAAAGATGGCTATGCATTAATGAGTCAATGCGGAGCTGTATTATGTTTAATTAGGTAGTTTATATAATGAGGTGTTCATTTCTAATGGAGGGACATGCTGTGAGCAGCACATCTGCAAGAATAACTCAGGCAATCAGCGGCATGAGGACCCATGGAACTGCAAATGAGACTTACTTACTCAGAAATGAATTATGTCTCAGTGCCTTTCCCAAAGCCCATTAATTACATCCACTGGCATCAAGGTCTTTTTCTTAATTTCATGTACCATTAGCATAATAAACACAATTTGAGTTGGCACAATGTGATCAGTGTAATGGTTGCTATTTATTTTACTTTATTATTTAAAGCTTTAGTAATGGGGATAGAAACATAAATATATCTCTATGGCTTCCTCTATGAAAAGGTCCCATCAGGCTGTGTGTCGACACAGATGCTTGTTTCAGTGGCCCCATACATTCAGAGTGCTGCTGGTGCCCTTATGAATGTGCAGAGTGGAAAGGTGTTACACAGCTATAATTTTAGGGCACTAGACTGAGATTCAGTGGAAACTCGGGCCAGGTTTCACATTCATTAAAAATGGGCCTGCGGTCTTATATGTCACAATCTCCTTACTCGTAATGTTTGGTGTTCAGAGGTGTACGGTATTTCAGCATATTTTTTTCTGTATTTGAGAAGCAAATTAAGATTTGGAGGCATTAATACACACTGGGTATTTGAGGTGTAAGTGCACTCTGTAGAGGCAGGAGTCCATGCAGCTTCATTAAAACAATACAAGGACTTAATGTATGGTAGTGAATTTGTTCTGACCTTAAAGCGATACCCCGGAGGTGAGATATGATTAGCGTTATTGTTGAGGACAGGTACATCATTATCTCAGTGTACCTCGACCATCGCCAAGTTCCATAGTCATGCTCCATCCTCTGACTCTTGCACTGGCACAAGACATAGTCTTTTCTCGGGAACAGAAATGCACTTAATCATCTACTCAAGTTTCAGGGACTGCCCGCAAGTGCTCTCTGCCTAGCAGAACTACTACTCCTGCTCGGCAGAAATCTGCAGCAATGTTTTAAGTTCCCAAATTAATTGCCTAATGGATTAGGAGGTATGGAGTGTCCTACTTTGCAGGGATAGAGCAATAATTTAAATTGTGCCAGGTGAAGAAAGAGAGAAGTTGTATTTCAGGAGAATGTATTTTTTTCTTTAGATAGAATACATCTTTTATTGCCCCAAATACTGTGAAGTCTCCTCCCCCACCCTCATTGGCATTCAGGGGTTCATTAGACTCTGTACTGTCTTGAAAAGAGAATTACAACCAGTAGTTTCTTGTTACTTCCATACATGGCCAGGCACAAAGTTATTCTAGCAGGCAGACATTGCCTATTACACACTGTATACTACAGAATAATGTCACATACACACCAGAAACAATTCAGTTGTGTGTTACCAAGACAACTTAGCGTGCAAAGATACAAAGAAAGAATAGTATTTTAAAAGGAGGGATGTCTTTAAAATAGACTCTCATTTTTGGACGATCTAAGTGACCAGAAGTCAGCCCGTTACTTTGGCATACCTCATCGTAATGGACATTAAAGTGGAGTGATTGAAGGTAGAACGGCTCCATGTGTCAAGTGTTGAGTGAAAAACACATGACACCAAAACCCATTAGTGTCCTCTGGAGAGACAATGCCCAGAACTCTCCCTCCTCCTCCTCCTCCTCACTCCAGACTCAGGGTGCTGTATCTGACAAAAGACACTCTTTCTGCTACAGATAAAAGGCCCCACGATTAGCCCAGGGGTTGAACTGTGCTCCATTCCAGTTTCACTTTTTTTTTTGTAAAATGAGAACTTGAAATTATGTCAAAGTCTGGTGTAATGAAAGTGAGTGTTTTTCTATAATAGATCTCAGGAACTCAGGAAATCATCCAATTATCTTTTCGCTAAAAGATTTTTTTTATTGGAAATGCTGATGCTCAGAGATGGTTTTTCTTGGTGTTTATTGCATGAATTTAGATTGGCAGTTCTTTGAAAAGTAAATTCCACTTGGATTATTATAATGCTGCTGGTAATCATTATGGGTTATTGGAATTTATCTTTCTGTCTATCTGTCGTTTTGATGACAACAAGGCTAAAAATTAAATTAGAAGTAACCTTTAAAAACAAAAGGTACGAAGAAAGATATTAGTTTTGCCAAGAAATATTATTACAGACAAATGTTGTAATTACAGTTTTAAAGTCTTATTCAGTCATTCTTGCATGCTTCAGGAGGGTAACACGTTGTATACTCTTGACTTGTAAAACCTTTCGCTGTTCATCCCCCTGCTGTTTTCTTTTCAGCTTCAAAATGTTGTATGTTAAATCATTCACTTGGACAAGATAATCATTGACTTTGCACTCCATTAGAGACATGTTGACGTTAGCATCTGGTCACAGCAATTCAGCAGTTTACCAGCTAGAAGCATATCTCAGATTAATCAAAGTTACTTGACATAATAGTTGTGATTGCTGAATTAGTCAGTAACTTGAGTTTTGAGTTGAGTTTCCAGATTTTATGGGAAATTTTCTAAAAGCTTTGGTCATACAGCAGTGAGTTGACATGTAAAGATAGTAAACTTGACTGATCTTCCTGCAGACTGATCAATATTAAAACATTGTGTTGATTAAAATGAGAAATTAATATCTAAGCCACTGAAATGTGCCTAAAGAAGTAAACGCCAGCTGTGCAGCAGTCTGTGGACCATTCAAAGCGTATCGGAAACCACTTTTCCTGGTTTGGTCACAGCATTTTTGAGGGACGTTTGACACAAAAAGAGGTGAATGAGGTCCAGCAGAGGAGCTGCATGCTTAAGTTACCCTGAGAGTCCTGCTGGTCATTGAGTGGCGCCATGAGCTCATAGCTAATGACTGAAGATCGATGGCCAGAAACTTGACTGTGGTTTGTTTCAGTGTTATGTTTACCATACAGTGGCTGATGCCGCACCACTGACACACTTCACCTCAGGGAGAAAAAAAAACAGCAGCAGGCTCAGGAAATACATTTGCTGAAAGTGGTTTTAGTTGCTTATTACATTTTCAGTTACATGACAAATCACTGATTGTATTGGTAAAACAGGACAGTTTATCAGCCAAGATATAGCAAATAAAATCCCATAGCATGCCACTTGGCACTGTCAGTTTTATCATCAGACAAAATCACAAACAGATTATGGGATTTCTTACTAACTGTATCAGCAGTGTTGTATATTAGTTAATACAAAATAATATCATGTTGGAAAAAGAAAATAGTACAAACACTTTCACACGTTTGACTTTATTATCTAATCATGTTACTTAAAAATGAAATAATATTCTTTATACTGTATGAAATCAGTAAGGAACTGTAGGAAAAGTATTAGATTGATTTGTCCCTGTAAGGTTTGTATAACACAAAGTGTGGAAGACTCATCTCTCAGCACAACTAACCATGTGACTCAAGCATAGAATTGATTTGAAGGACAGTCAGACATCTGATCTCATATAGTACAGGCTATAACATATAGAGTAGAGAACATATTTTCATTATGTGGAATCTAGGTGTGGGGTAAGACTCACTACAGTGCTTAAGTCTATCTGAGGCCAGAGCTGCTTCCTGTGCTTTGTTTCATTCATTTTGTTGCCGTTACAATACGTTTTTGGCAGGGGAGTTAATACATTTTCTTCTATAGTACAGTCCCCAGCAGAGTGAATAGAAACGTGTAAAAATAAAATCTCAGTGAATTTTAACAAATAAATGTTTTTTAGCTCCTTTCTTACAGTCAGTGATGTCTCCCTCTGAAGAAAGATTGAAAATGACTCCCAGCGCCACCATGAGCCGCTGTGGTTTCAGGCTCACAGCCCACATTCAGACAGGGGCTCATCCAGTCCATTTTTTCAAATATAGACTTATTATTACCTTCCCACAATAAATTGCTCTGGAGGGCTGGGGAAATGCTGCTCTCTGTTTCTGTAACAGTGGCATCTCAGATATCATTAGGAAAGTACTATGGAGGGGGACAGCAGATCAATGGATTCCACCACAGAAGCATTAGTACACTCTGTGTATGATCATTTTACTGCACAACACCGCCTCTGCGTCCCTTACTGGAAACAATTCATGCATTGTTGCAGTGAAATTAATCCTCCGAATTCATAACCTCAATCAGATATTCAATTGGCACTACCCAAAATAATTGTGTGGAAATGAGAAACAAATTTTTGCACAGAGGTTAAAGCAAGACACAAGCGACACTGCCCATTCAACGTCCCCATGCTGCTTTGTCGTCTGTTTCAAGCAGTCGGAGCATTTGACTTTATTTTATGTTCACTTTATGAGGATTTCAGCAACATAGCTCTTTTTAGAAACTACTTTTGCAGGTCAGAATGTCATGTTGTGATATAATAAATATGAAATTCTGTATTAAATGCACACACTCTGATTCAGGATCCTATTGGATGCCTGTGTGCAAGTAACTTAAGTTACCTTTAGAAAGCAGTGCATAAACACCCAGGCGTAACTAGTAAGTTGATAAGCTTAAAACACTCATATGGAGTGTACATTAAACAGACAACTGTTAGGGAGCCAACTAGCAACAGTTGAAAGACTGTCATTTTAACTTGAGCGACAGCATGCGCTAAAAATGTGGAAATGTTCAATTTTCTTAACTTGCTGTTTGCTAATAAAAAACTGTGTGTAAAGATAAAAAGGTCTGATGAGAGATCGCGTACTGTGAAAGACTAGCGAATGCAGGTGTGTTATTAGCTGCGAATCGGATCAAACAAGTGACCGTTGACGCAGAACCCCCCCAAAAACAAGTCATAAGTTGTAGTTATTGCTTCTTTGATCAGTCCTACTTGCAGTTTGATTCATACTTTAAGAAGCTCTTCATGTTTTTGTGGTGCGTTTATGATGATTGCAACGTGAAAACCAGGAAATAGATTCGCTCAAAATGGGGAATCTTTGCTCCACACGTCCCATCATGTAGGTTACCCAGTAAAATGTCACAAGTCACATCTGCTGCAGGGGGCAATAAATATTTCAGAGAGGCTGTATCAGTTAAGTGACATGGTCACAATGAGAGAAGCTTGCAGTCTGAATTAAAGATGTACTCTGTACAAATGCTGTGGCCGCATTAGATTAGCCACAACCTGTAATCTGTCACTTAGCTGCAGCATGCCTTGCTGTTTGAACTGATGTAAACTGCTGCTGTCTGGGCACAGAGCTGGGGAATGTAATGGGGATTCATTGATCCACTGGTCTTTAGCTGATTGAGTCAGATAATTAAAAAGCCTCTTGTATCAGTTCCATTAAGGATTGTTTGTGTTGCTTTTTTCTTCTTGCTCTTGTTCCTGAACAGCAAAACTTAGAGCTCCAGAGAGCTGCTGGAAAACAAAGGCATGTCTTTATGGCCCAATTTTAATGTATTATTTATCCAATTTGATTATGTGCTCACTGATAAACCACACGCCAAGTGGCAGCTTTAACCTAGCTTACATGGAGATGTTTTTGTGCTGAGATATTGCCGTGCAGGGTGTGAGACAATGAAAAAGTGGCTGTGTAAATCAGAAAATAAAGCAGCGTGTGTGATGTGCTAGGATCACACATATTCCTCCAAACAGGATCTGGAGTGACTGCGCTGTCCTGAAGCGTGCAGGCTGAAGTCTGCTTTGTACCTCCTCCAACAGGCCAACTGTCCTCTGCTGTCACTGGAAGCTGCGCCAGGCCTCCTCAGCAATGGCTATGATGTCTGCGGCAACGCTGAAAATAGCCACGCTGAGCTCATTAGCAGATTAGGTGTTGCAATGAATCTGTGTGGTTAGAGCTCCGAAGCCTGATATTGTTCCTCCAGGATGGCAATTACAGCTGATTGACGTGTTGGCACATGGGGATGGAGGGGTGGAGCCCACAGCTTGTGCCTGTGGTGGGGCTCCACATGAAGGGCAGAGTAATCTTAACATCACCATCCATGTCAAATGAGAGATCTCAGTTCTGTGGTTGTGATGTAAGTCGTATTTTACTTAGCTTCATCAGACGTAAGCACTGACGCGCCGGTGCAGGGCTGTAGGTTGCAGTGGAAATGTGAGTGTCTACCCACAGTTTGACTTTGGAGATTGTTGTCAAATTTAGATCCTGTGGCTCAAAGCCGTTAGCACAGTGAGCACGTCCTCGCATACCTGGACGCCAGCGGCACCACAGAGAAGGATTCATCTGCTGTAATTTCTCCCCTTTTTTATGAAGAATGTCCCACTCTCTCTAATCAAATGAGTGCCCTTTTTAAATAGATGTTGTACTGTGTGTGATTCCAAATGACACCTCCTCCATTTGAGAGGGAATCATTGCGAGGTGCCAGTGACTGACTGACCCCTTTTTCTTTTAAATGATACAGTCTGATCTCTTGTTGTTTAAACTACAATTTTAAAGGAAATATTCAATTTAACTGTGAGACATCAATAGGACGTCAGCAGCGGCAAGAGAATATTTGATTCTTCAGAGAAAGCAGCAAACTGCCATGGAGGCTTCTGATCATTTCAGACGGGTTGAATCAGAACATGTGAGCATGTTTTTAAATATGCTGGCAGTTATGAACTTTGTATGAAGCATATGTTTTAAGATCAGGACTTGGGACATGGGAAGAGCAGGGTTGGCGTGACTGTAGATGAAAATATTAGAGTACAAGCTAAAAGAAGATCAAAGTAATGGTATGTCCTCGCCAAAGTGACACTAAAGTCTCTGCAATGGTGTCATCAGCGCCTCTGTCCATGGTATAAAGTTTAAATATTAAAATATCACATGCAATAAAATAAATGACATTAAAACTCCAGATAAAGATTCTGATCACCTGCCCACTAAAAATACCAACATCTTCTCACCTTGAGATTCAACAAATATGTAAACAGAGCAAAGGACAGCAGACTGTTCTGGTGTTGATGAAACCAAACAGATCAATTCTAAGGTTGAAACACTGAAATACTGTTTTAGGACTGCTTGGCTTGTGTGCTTTCCCCAAGAAGAAAAAATAACCACAATAGTTAAGCCATGGATAGATGAGAACATATTATCTGCCATCAAAAGAAGAAGAGGGATTTGTACTAAATTGGAAAAAGATGGAAATTGAAAACAATCTGAAATTGTTTCCAAATAGTCTGTCAGGACGCAAAGGAGAAGTAGTGCCAAAAAGAAATTCAAGATCTTAGAGACAAATGAATATCAGGCTTCAACTAATGAAGTCCAGAGTCAAGGAATATCAACAAATGGGAAAACACTAATTGATAACTGATGCCCTAAAAAAGTCCTGGACCAATGCATCAGTCTTATCTGTTTCTACTTCTCTACCTTTAAAACACAGCATTCTCTGGAGAATAAGTCAAATTAAAAACTAGCTGCAATTTTACACTTATATTTTGCAAGGTCTTAAACCTTGCTATGCAAAGTGCCTTGAGATGACCTTTGTTATGATTTGGTGCTATACAAATAAAAATGAATTGGATTGAATTTTCAAAAGTAAATATACAAATAAAATCAAATAAAAAACAACTGGGCCGGATGGTATCTTATAGGCAGATCACTGCAGGGGTGTGCAGAGGACCTGGCTTATATCAGTGCACATCGAACTTCAGGACTGTTCCCGATTTTTTGGGAACAAACCAAAAGTTTCATCCTGGCTCAGTTATCAAGTGGCAGCTTCTATGATGTCACAAGTTAAGTTAATATGAACATATATGACTGTCAGATTTTTCAAAGGATTTTTCATCGTTCAAGGTTTGACTGATGCTATTTTAATTAAATCATCTTGTTTTGGCCTCATCTCCTGCTTTAAAAGCACCGAGCTGGAGAATTAGTTTCAGCGACTGACACATTCAACTTCACTAATTCAACAGTAACATTTACAGTCAAACACAGACTTGTCAGACTCACGGTAGACTTTTTGCTATATACATTCAGGGACCAGTCGTAGTCTCAATTTGACCGTTTTGACCAACATACAACATTTTCGAGCCATCGACGTGTACTGGCATTTGTATTCAGTGTGGGTTATGGGTATGGTGGGAAACGTTTCCTGTGTACGTGCTAGTGAAGCACTCTTCACAGGAATAAAGAGTAGCCATGTTGGATTCTACTTAAAGCTAAACAGTTCTCTTATTTTATAAAATGGTTTGACTGAAGTCTTTTGAATTGTTGTTTTTGTTTCACTTTTGTCAAACTGTGGTGTGTTTCTATGTCCTAGTTTTAAAATTGTGATTATGTGCAGAGCCGAGAGCCGGCATGAATGAATACATTTAAAGTCACTATTCTGATCTGCCAGTCTAATAGTGGAAGATATTTGAATATAAATAAATAAAAGTTTAACTATTTGCCATGGTTGATGATCATTTTTATACTTTATTATGTTAAATTTAGTAAATCATAGTGCATCACAGCAACCGATAACAGGATTTAATTATTTTATTGCTTCTTAACTTATTTACATTTAATTACTCACTACTTCCAGATTGATGGCCAGCATTTAGTTATACAGTATAAAGATGTTTATGTTATATTCGTGTAATTTTCAGTTTGCTTTTTATCATTTTTTTGTCTAATTTATTTTACACATTATTTAATGCATTTAGTAAAAGACAGGGAAGACTGTGAAACCTTTAAATATTGTGGTCACATCACTATGTAATTTAGCTTAGTGTGGCATTTTATACTTAATACTCAGAAACTATCCTTATAACTGTCCCTTCTCTAACCTATCGTAGCAGGCTACCACAGCAGAGTAGCAGATTAAGACTGACAGTGTCACAACATATTTCTCTTTCAAAGGCCATTGTCTAACCCCCCTGTTGCCAAGGAGCGCAAAGGTTTCCACAGCTGACTTTAATAAAACATCAAATTGTCTTTTATTCCATGTTAATTTTCTGAATTGATCACAGGTCCAAACGTATAACAAGATGAATATGATGCTTGTTAGTGATGGAACAGAAATCTGTCTTTTCTTTATGAGCTGTGTAAACAAACGTGGGTACTGTTAGTCTTCAGTACTTTAGACAGATTGTTCCAAAATGAAGCGTCGCAGCACCGTACATTGTAAATGCTTTGACTCACTGACCCATCAGGACACTCTGCAGTAACATCAGGGCTGTGTTTTTTTGTGTGTCTTACTTGACACCACAGCTCACATTGGATGGTCCAGACTGACCAAAAAGGAAATGTATATAAATGGAGCGTTTAAATGTCTAGACCTGGAAACATCATCTGATCTGACACACGTGGGATGGGTTGGAGGATGGCAACGGTGCTTCTTTCATTTTAAATACACTTTCTTTGTCCATTTAACAGAGTTAACAGTGTTTATTAAATTGACGCATACTTTTTGTAAATATAACTCATTCTAATATAGTAACTTCAGCTTATTTTGCATTAGCAGACACAGTTTAAAATCTGTTTTTTGATTGAGTTTTACACAAGACGCTGTGTCCTGTTTACTCTGTGACATCCATAGCTGGCAATATACATTCTACTATGTTAGAGTACAGGTAGAAGACTACTGTACTGTGCTTATTGCTGTTTGAGTATATAGTATAATGAAGACAATAAGCTCCCAGTATAATAATATGTTCAGGTTATTTAATACCATATTAGTATTCAGTTTGTACTTTCATCGCTTAATTTTTTTAGTCCTGTGCTTTGATTTAGCTGCATTTTATCAGATACTTTCTGTATGTGTAGAGCGTAGATGCAAACCTCGCTGCAATGAAAACTTGACAAAATCAAATTGGAGTAAAATGCAGTTAAAGTGCTACATAATGTGTTTGCTACATTATGATGAATATGCTCTCACTTTGTTATGTTAAAAGCCTGAGCCTGACATGCAGAATAGCCCTAATCCACTCTGTGTTTTTCTACATTTCTTTATTTGACTTTTATTGATGTAGATTTTGTATGGCATCTACTCTGTAAGTACTTAAGTTTGAGCTGCCTTGGCCTTGGCCTTTATCATTTGATAAATGTTTTTCCTCTGAGTGAACGTCAAGTCCCCTTACAAGAATTCCATGGCTTTTACCAAAAGCCATTGCACCAGGAAGTAATCTAATAATGAATACAACAACAGTTTGCACACTGCCTGCCTTTGTACTCATAATACAAACAATTGAACTGCAAGCATCCAGACCTCCTTTAATGGAGTACCAGAGCAAACACATTCATTTAATCAGAAGCCTTTCTTTCAAAGCAAACTGGGCAAGCAGCAGAGGATGAGAGGCTAATGACCCATGAGCAATAAGCAAGTGTTAGGCTGAATGTGCTCTCACTAAAAAGAAAAAAAGCTTTTACCGAATAGCGTATCAATATTTTAAAGCAAAGCCTCTATGGCGACGCCCTCTAACTGGATTAGCTGTGTGATGTGTTCTGACAGTATGTTGTTAGTGGTACTCCATTTACTTTGTCTATCATCTGATTTTCCCTTGGTAATCCACAGAGCACCGTTATATTTCATAATTTGTTTTGCTATCACGGCTGATTTGTAAATCTGCAAATTCTAATTAGCCATAGCTACTGTTTCTAATTTATTAAATATTAAATGATTCCTGTGGTGGAGTCTTTCTTCACATCCCCCAGATGAAAGTTTGTGGTATGCAAATTCAATTGCCTTTTAGATGTCAGCAGTTTTTTTAAAATGTCCCATTTTACAAGTGAAGACATTTTCCCTCTTGTTGTTTTTTTTTCTGTCTGTCCTCAACGCTCCTTAAGTTGATATTTATTCATCTCCTGTTGTGTTTGGGTTTTCCATAGTAGTTACACAGTGGTACTAGAGCACCGAGTAAATTCAATGTTTTAATAATGTGCTTTGGTCACTTACAAGATGTTTTGCATATTAGGCCAAAGATGTCACTCACAAATGGATCTGTATGGTTTTGCAGGTCCTTTGTGCTGATAATGATTGATTTTAGAACGAAGACGTTCCTGAAGTTTCCTGAAGTAGCAGTTACCATGAGGCTCAGACTCAAACGCTCATGATAAAAGATCAGCAGCAGTATTGGTGAGGGTCGGGGTTACGGTTCCATGCACCGGTCAGACATTGAAAAATCATTGGCGCCAGCCGAAGGGACAAAAATGTGCAGGGATTAGTAATCTTTGATGCCAGCTGTTTTATCTGTATGTACACATACATACATAGAAGATACCTGAGCATCATAGGGCACTATGTTCTGTTACATTTAAAATAATGGCACGAAGAGAGGAAATATTCCCCCATCCCAGGTGAAGGGTACAGAGAAATATCCAATCAGCTGTTTGATTAGCTTAGCAACTAGCGACTGTCACACAAACGTATCTAAAGACTGATTGTTAACTAACTTGTTAACTCCTTCTTGTTACCAGCTTACCTTTCTGTTTGAGTTTAAGTCACCTCTACTTTTAGCTTTTCTGTTTTGTCATTTTATTTAATTCTTTAGTTCAATGAACTCAACTTTGCTCTGCAACATCACTGTGGTGCTGCACCTAAGCCTTTAAATGCTAGGGAAACACTCGAAATATTATATGAGTGAGTATTGTTTTGTATTGTATATGCATATACTTCAGATTTTTCTCTTGCATATAGGCATCAACAGGACATGTATATGTGTATACCCTGATCAGCCACAACATTAAAACACCTTGTGGTCTCAGTGTTGTGATGAACACACTCTGACTTGTCTGCAGCTATGCAGCTTTGCAGTTTTCTGTACGGGAAAACCACCAGGTGCTTTTAATGTTGTGTCTGTGTCTGTAAATAAGTAAAATATAACAGGAGATATAGAAACTGACAACAGAACATCTGGAAAGAACAAGAGAACTAAGCAAGGGAGAGCTGGAATGACCAAACAGAACTGGCAGGTTAATTATGAGAATGAAATGTTTAATTACATTTTATATGTTTGAAACATATACGCTCAAAAACACTTAAAATCATGACAGTCTAGTTGCTTTTACTCTCAGCCCTCTTGCTTCTTCTCGACTCTCTTCCTGCTGCTCTCTCTGTTTTATGCGATTTGAAATGTTTTTAAATGCCACTTTTATTCAAGTGACAGACATTTATTGAACGCCTACTTATCCTGAGTGAACTTCACACTAATTAAGTTTTAAGAAACACATCCATCAAGCTATTGAGGCAGTTAATTTACTATTGCAGTGTGAATCTGAATTTCTCCTCACGATGATGCGCATATATTTCACAGCACATTGTTGTGTGCCTACTCAAACTGGAAGAAAGATTACAAAATGATTGACCTACTGTATTATAAATGGTGCTTTCTAAATACTGTTAGAATATATATATAAAATGAGTGAGCACTGAAATATATTCTTGTATGTATAGCATACAGTGTAATAAATGGATTGGATGGATTTTGCTTAAATTTCAAATAAGGAAAACATACTCTCCTTGTTCATTTCCACAAAAACAGCAACCAAGCCAAAATGTTACAAGTCATTACCACAGATTCTGCCATTCCTAACTACACCTCCCTTTATTTTAGCTCCTCTCTGTCTCTGTTCTGGCTTCCCCTTTGCATAATAAACCTCCACCCAATTTGTCATGAAATCCCTCATTTGCTGGATACTCAGAAAGGCAGATTATGCTTATTTTTCATTTGGACAGTGGGAGATGGAGCCAGGTGTTTGGCAGCAGCAGAGTGTTCAGGTGTAACTGTGCCGGTGACGGGACCTGACGAGCAGTCGCAGATGAAGGATGAGGCGTGGAGGATTTTGGGAAGAGGGGCACCCCACGACCTGGTCCCTCAAGAATACCCCCCACTGATCTAGAGCAGGTAAAACTTTGTTTTGAACCACTTCTTGCTAGAATCAGCTCCTATTTCTTAATTAGCCAGTTAAAGCCATATTGGAAATACAGCTGTTTATGTGGGAGAACAGAAAATCAGTCTGCCTTGGCTGTAGTCATATTAATTTTGAATTATACTGGCATAAAAGCTGTTGTGCTTGGGAGGACCTGACAGTGCTTGATTACAGGCGGTATGTAATGAACTTTCTCTATCATAGCGATCAACTTTGGAAGGTGTCTTGCTGTAATTGGGTGACCCAGATAAGTGGCTCAGTCTACCCATGGCTGCGTAAATGTGTGGATAAGTGGTTTTGTACAAAATTCCACCTTATCTCTAGCTTCATTGTTGGGATGGGCATCATTTTTTGGATGCCTCTATGATCGAGTGTTTTCTTCTAACACAAAAGCTGTACAATATTAAAACACTTTTGAAGGTTGTAGTGTGAGATTTTTAAGCACGTCAAAGAACTTTCAAACAAAGGTGTCTATTGAATTAGTTCGCTGAAGTGTAGAAACTGCTGGTGGGGATGAACGCTGAACACTGGACTCAAAAGACATCTTGTATAAGAAAATCAGATTTGCTATTATTAAACCACATAAACGTGGTAATTCTATTGCATAATTTGAATTTATGTCAGGAATTGTCAAACAAGAGGTCAAATCTGTTTGTCAACAGATTTTCTAAATTTCATCACCTAATTGAACATTAAAATGTGAAAACTGATTTTAATAATTGGCGACTAGAGAGCAAGTTGTAAACAAGCTAATGCTGTATTATCTACAACTAGCCCGCCATAGCCATCCCACTACAACATTCACTGGCATATTTTGACAGCGCTAGTGAATTTTCCTACTTTTTGTATGTCCTGGTCAATAAGCATGTGCAAAAGAAAGGTGTGATGTCATACAACCTTAGTGCAGCCAGTGCACTCAGGTTTTAGAGGTAGCAGTGTGCTAATAAAAGAGCAAGACCAGTAGCTGATGTATACTGTAGATATTATATAGAATGCACATTTTTAATCATTTTAATGTGGACGAGGTCTTTCAACATGTTTCTTAGACCTTAAGTATATTATAGAAAACGTACCTTTAAGGTTTTGCATGTGTAAAATAAACATCATTCTTTCTTTAAAGTGAAGTGCCCCTTTATCTATCAAATATCTGTGCGTCTTTTGTATGTGAAGATTTTATATGAATCCTAAAGAGGATCTTGATCAGTAACAATGAAAACTATTTAAATAACTTTACTTTCTTACCGTTTGTTCTCGCAACTACCACAGATGAATTTATTTCTCATAAATGTCACAGTTCAGGACAACCATGGTGAAGTACGCCACCAGTTCATTTTTGGAGACACCTTCTCTTTCTGTTATTGTCAACATTGTACAATCTACACTGAAGTCATGACGGGACAAATTAGGAATGATATGGTCAGCAAAAAAGTGTTAAATAACCCAGAATATGAATATTTTATTATTATATTTAAGTAAGTTCAAAGTAGCAACATTTAACTTTGACTCACTCATTTCCTCATCAGATGCAGGAGGTGGTGACCTGGAATGGTTTTCAATTCACACGCTGCCTGGTCAAGAGTTAATTTGTGATATTTCTTACTTTCTTAATGTGCTTTAAAGCATCATTTGTCTTGTGCAGAGAAAGGGTAGGTACAGTCAATAGCCCCATTAGTGCTACTACAACTACTGTACAAATCCATAAAATGGCAAGAAACACTACATTAAGTAAAGAGAAACCCAGTCCATCCAAAAACTGCTCTTTGGTCTAAAGAGTCCAAATTTGAGATTTTTTTGCCTTGTCTGTGTTAGCTGTAGAGAGCATGAACGCATGTGGGGTGGAGGTGCTTTGCTGGTGATGCTGTTGGTGACTTAGTCAACATCGAGGGCAAACCCGCGGGCCATCCCATCTGGTTTGCACTTAGTGTGATCGTCATTTGTTTTCCAACAGGACAATGACCCCAAACACACCGTTAGGTTGTATACAGTAAAAGCTATTTGTTCAAGGAGGAGAGCAATGGAGTGCTGCATCAGACGACCTGGCCTCCATAAACACCCAATCTCAATCCATTTGAGACGGTTTGGGATGAGATGGACCGGAGAGTAAAGGAAAAGCAGCCAATGAGTTCTCAACACTTTAGTGAGCGCCTTCAAGATTGTTGGAAAACCATTTCAGGTGGTTACGTCATGAGTCGGACTGAGAGAATATTTTTTACTGTTGTTTCAATCTTCTCCCGCCCTGATTCTTGAAATTGAGATGCAGCATGTTAACATACAAATTTGCTTTTTAACGTAGCTCGTTGACCTTTTAAAAAAGGAAAGATTTCTAGCATCTTTTTAGTTCATGTCATGTTCGACATTCAGATCCTTGGCTTTGACTTTGACACTAGCAAGTTAATTTTGTGGCAAAACTGTAGCCATGCCTGCAAGCCAGCTCATCTCAGCACACAGCCTGTGTCATGTAAGCCAGTGAATTGAAATATCCTCTGCTTGAAATATTGACTCTAATATCTCATTTGAAAAATTCATGCAACCTTTTGATGTTAAATCCATACTCAATTTTGCTGAATGTTATAGGAATATGCAGAAAGGGGATAGAAGGCATTATTATGTTTTTTTTTTCCTGCAGAGAAATTACATTTTATGGTTGTAACACCAACCTCCCCTGTGTTCTTTTTAGTCCACAAGGGAAAAAAGACGAGGCCATTAAGGCAAAATGAAAAGAGCTATTGATTGGGCTCTTATGCCTTTTCTATTTGCCTCATTTCCTAAATGCATGATAATAAGGCCTCAGCCACTGAAACTAACAATACTCCTTAATGAATCGAACTCTAAAGAATTAGCCTAAGTTTGCATAATGATTCACAGATGTTTTCATCAATGGGTGATATGCCTTTGGTTTGTTGTTCTGTGGACTCATGTTCCATTTACCAAACAGACACTCATCTCCTTACAGCATTATGATGCAATCAAGACATTATTTGATGATTTCTGTTTTGAGAAATGCGTGGCTTGTTATCAGAGATGTCTGGGTGACATTTTTAAAAGCGATCATATTAAAATAATGTCACGGTTGATGTATTACATCTAATAATAGTAAAATGGGAGCAGTAGGTTATAACTAGTACAGAAAAACATGCTTTTAGCTAATGGAGTTTGTCTTTTAATACGGGGATAGACATCACAAAGAGGGAGAGCGAAAAGAAAAGACATTGTCAAATCCACTGTTTGCCAAATTAGTGCCGTACTAATTTAAAAACTTGCAAATTGTTTACCCCAGGTGGTCAGAAAAATTGTGGGAGACAGGTTAGGTTTGATGTCATCAGCCCACATTATACAGGTACCTTAAGTGTCACTTAATTAAAATTAGTGTAATGAAAGATGCCCCCCATTTTAATCATTACACAGTCTCAACATGCATAAAACCCCCCTAAAGAAATGTAGTACAATATGAAAGGATATTGCTTGATGTTGTGTTCACACTATGTGCCCCTATTTTGTTTGAATGACTAAAATGTATCATATGCAGTATTTCAAATAATGCACAGTAATGGCACAAATGGCAGGACGTGAGCTAGTAGATGCTAGAATAATTAAATAAGCTGTTTGAGACATATTTCTGTAATTTGACTTCTAACAAAATGGCTAAATGAATTCTGTCCCGGCTTATCACCATTTTAATGTAGCTCTTTTTTATGGATTGATGGTTAGGTAGGCAGCTGGTTATGTAGGAAATGAATCATTATCTCACCTGCAAAGCTCTGAATGTTTAGCAGTACAACTTCAGGATCTTGTTTTAGGTAAAATGTTTGCAGCTTGGGTTACTTTAAGAGTCATTGTATTCAATAGTTGTGCATGTGGAGTTATGTGTTTAATGTCTGCACAACACATTATTTTATGCCCACGGGCTGAAAGGAGGCATCATGTTTCAGGGTTGTCTGTCCATCGCCCGTTGTATTGCATTTTTGTAAACATGATATTTTGGGGACCCCTTTAAAATACTTTAATTGCACAAACATTCATTTATACTCATGGATGAATAGATAAAATGTTGGTGGTCACAGGTCAAGGTCGTTGTGACCTCCCATCCATCCTGTTCGCTACATGATATCAGAGGATTGCCTTAAGGGCATTTCATTACATCTATGACAAACATCTAGACTCATGCATAAACATACTACAATATAGGTCTGAACAGAAGGTGTGTAGTCTGCATTGGTTGGTCCTGTCTCACTGAGTCCTTTAAAAGGCCTTTCCTTTGGTATTAGCATAAAGAAGAAACACACGTGCTCACTGGTAAACAGTACAAGTTGCTCACAATACAGTTAAATGAAAATATTTCACATCACAGCAAGAGAATAACCAAATCTATATCATCTAACATATTTATTTTCAGCCCTTGCAGCTTTTTAATGAGGTATGAAATACAGTACCTAAGGGCATAAGGATGCACACAAACCATTTGGTGAGCAAATGTGTTTATTTGTTTACAATGAAAATGACACAGGGTAATATTAATTATCTTTCATAAATGAATCCCAAATTAATCAATTCTAATTGTTGTTTTCTTTAATGCATGTATGCAGCTACTTGGACAGATATTTGCTCCCTGTGTTTGCACCTATGATGAACTTGCTCAGGTTTGTCCTACTTTCTTCTACTTTATGTTGCTTACAAAGTCTTTGGCTACAACAGCACCGTGTCAAATGCCTGTAAGTCTCCTTATCAGCGACGTTCGCTGATACACTGATGCTAGGTAAGTTATTTCCTTCTGGGCAAATTATGTATTATGTGTCCAAACAGCATATCTAAACATGAAAGCAAAACAAGGTTATCTCACAGCCCTCACTCCTTTGATCCAAAAAAAAAAGTAACATCGTTAAGTAAGATGTTAATTATAGTGTCTTTACTCTACAGAACTGTATTGTCTAATTTGCTTTGGCTGTTTAGGTCTGCATTACCTCTGGCTACATATTTGCATAATGAGCAATTGGAACAGTGTATTGTTGAGCCATGTGATCAGAGGTGAGGCTGAGATGGTTATGAAATTTGTATTTTTAAGCTCACTCTTACAGTAAGAAAAGGCCAATGTTTTCATGACCTTTAAAACTCTTTAAACTGCCCTGGGATACCTGAACCTGGTTGATATAATTACTGATAAGTGCTATTTTTTTATTCTGCACTCTTAATTATTACCTGGCCATTGTGACCATTATTTGTGAGGTTTTATTGTCACAACTTCACAGCTTCATACTATATTGAACTCCCTTACGAAGCAGCAATCTCACTATGTGGCAATCTTCGCTTTTTTGGGGGGGACAAACCCATGGCAACCGTGCCTTGCCCGGTGAGCAACCCAGGGGATGTCATTCATCACTGAAAGCAGTGCCCCTGTGGTTAAGCACATGGCCGTTTATAAGTGAAATTTATCACAGAAATGGTCAAGAGCAGTGGTTTTTAGAGAAGCAGTGCCAGCTGTAGGGTGGCTTACTGTGGACCTATTACAGTTCTTTGCCTGCTACAGTAGCTTTGTAGCCGCACAGTTTACCCTGCTGCTCTCTTTCGCTGTCTCAGCTTAACTTCATCCTCCATCCACGAACAGTCACCTGCAGAGGGGCAGATGGTCTCATTTCTCCCACTGGGACTGTCTTACTCACATGCAGCCGTGTTGTAGTGCTTTAGTTTGCAACATCTTCTTTAGACCTCTGCATAATGTTGGGAATGCTTAGCGTAGAATGAGAATTGCTAATATATTTAATGCTGTTTTAAACTTGGATTTGTTTAAGTACCATCTTCATCATCGGAATATTTCAAATTAAAATGGACCAGTTGTTGGACCGGTTAGTGGGTTAGCTGACCTACTTTGGAAAGCCTGTAGAAAGTGGGTTGTTGGTCATGTTGTAGATGTGGCCCATCAGTTATACCAACAGTGCAAGCTGCAAAGGCCACTCTTACACTAACTGCCCAGATTCATCTATTGTTCTGAGGATGCTTCTGCAGCTTTATCTTACTTAGTAATAGTTGATTCATACTTACTGTTGTTTCCCACGTACAAGGAAGCTGTACACTGTGATAGTAGGATTTTAAAGGTCTCTTGTTGTTTTGTCTCTTTATTCAACTTGATTAGCAAGTGTTAAAGATTATTACAGCTGAGACTTCCTTCCATGACCATCTTGTCATGATCACTGGTCAGATTGATTCGTGAGGTGTGTTTCCGCACAGCGGAGTAGCATTAGGTTTTTGATTACACTCCTGAGTATCAAAAAGTTTTTTTTAAATGCTGACTCACTTTTATTTCATCAAATGTCTTTATTATGTTTGAGTCACGGAACCTAATAATTGTTTTACTGACAAATAAGTTCAAAGTTAGGAAGGTTGAGTAAAGTGAAGCATCACTGTTGTGTTTGGCTACTTCTACAACACAAAGTAAGCTAGTGATGCTGGATGACAGGTCATTCTTTTAATCCACTATCTGCGCCGGATGTTGCAGCATCAGGCCACACGATCTCCTCAGAAATGTGAATGTGTGCTCTGAGTTTGACAAATGTTCAATAAAGCTTTTGACTTGCGTTTACTGTAGCCAGCAGTAGCAAGCAGAATTTAGGAGACAAAATAGAGATTAGAAGAAACATAACAGTGGCTGGCAGGAGAACATTATCCTAGACAATTCATATTTATAGATACATTCACACTCTGTTGTGGCCTTTTCATTTCTGTAATTCGCAAATTACTCATTTTTACAAATGCAAGTCCTGATGCTGATGTGCGGTTTTATTTTCCTGCATACACAGTGGCTGATTTGCCTTGCTTGTCCCACATCCCAACATCTCATTAATATTGCATGATCTTGTTAGTGTCTTCTACTTCTTTTTTACCCCTCTGCATCCCGGCTGCAGAAGCTGGAGTGTACATCTGAAAGTCAGCTTACATCTCCTGCTTTTACCAAACTTGCAGACATGGAATAGTCTCATATCCATCCAAGGATTATCCTCTACGGTCTCCCTTCCAAAAAATCATTATATAGAAGTGTCAAAAGAAATGAGATTAGTTCCCTCTTCTTTCCTCTCTGCGGTGGAAAATACATTTTATGTGTGATTTTCACCCAAATAAGCCGAGGGTACAGATGAGTAGGTTCTCGACAGTTATGAATGAGGACTGTGAAACATTAAGGCAATGACAGAGGGAGGAGCAAGTACCAGGTTTAAAAAAAAAAAAGCATTTGGATGATTCATTATCAACGTTGTGATGAGTCCAACACCAATCATTTGACCCTCTGTGACTGTAGACAGAAACCTTCCTTTACAGAACATTTTTAGTCTGCACTGAACTGGGGTCCGTATGTGGAACCTCTCCCTCATTACAGCAGGCAGTGAGGGCAGAAGCATCTACATATGCAGTGGTAATGACGGCCACGCAGAGGCCAAGGGAAGAGGCTACAGCGGCGGGGTGAAACAGGTCGAGTGCTTGAATGATAATGAAATAATAACGCCAGGGTTATTGTGTATGTTGTGTGTTGATTTGTGTAAGCTACAGCAATGAGTGTGTAGCCACACTCACATCTTCAGTAGCCTATTACTTAAACCAAATTCATTTGAATGTTGTTTAGGCGCAGACAGACTACAGTCTACACGCAGAGTATTTTGCCTTGTTACAGTTCCTCACCAAAACGTGTATCTTAATCTCACAATTCATTTTTATAAGGATCAAGAGTGTGCATGTCCACTATCTGAGGACAGCGAGAGACCCAGACTGCACACACAGACCATCTGCCTGCTGAGGTTTCATTCTGGCAGGAAAAAAAACAAGAACCTTTTGTTTCGCAATGAGCAAGTGCTCTGCAGAAGTGCTGTTTTCATTGGAACAAGGTGTAAAACGTGAGACTGTCCCCTTAACTGCTGGTAATTGCAGACATAGGCCTGTACAAACATCTTTATAATAACTCAACAGATTGATGTGAAAGCACAATGATTCCTCTTACTAATACTTCATGCAAATTAAATGGTAAATCTGAACTAAAGGACGACACACCAAACAAGGTAGGGCGTGCTGTGAGCATGTGTGTTTAATGTAGGGCGAGAATTCAGAGAACTCTTTAGAGATTACATTTTGTTAATTGCCATCATCCATCAAGCATAACATTCATAAATGGAACAGCCATTGGACATTTAAGATAATGCTTAACTATTATGATGGATCACGGCTTCAGTGCTCATGTTCAATCTGGTTAATGTCTGAGATAATAATTTAGTTTTAATCAGTCTAATTTTGTATATTTGAAATCACCACTATGTCCTGAGGCACTCAGTGACTCATCTGGTCCCACAACTAATAATGATAACGACTAATAACAATTTCAAGCATATAATGTAAAAGCTAAAACAGATTCTGTGGATTTACTTTGTTGTAGAAAGAAAAAAGTAGATATAGATTTTACAGTACAGTATTAGATAACACAAGGCTGCCACAGAGCAGCTACTGTATGTCACTGACAGTATCTGTACACAATTCAGATTTATTTATATACCACCCATTCACAACAGAACCAGCCAAGGCAAGATCAAGACCCCATGGAGTAATACAGAGAGAAACCCAACAACCCCCCTTAAACTCAGGCTCAGGGTGGGCGTCCATCTGCCTTGACTGGTTGGGGTGAGTGAATATGAAACAATAGAAATAACATGAAATGTGGCATTCACATTGAACCCCAGCATTCATGGTAAATTACAGTTTGAACTGTCACTGTGGGTCACAGTGGGTACTGGACTATGCCATCAAAAATCTACCACACAGGCAATGTGGTTCTCTAGCCCCATAGTGCTTGACCCAACATACTTTATATTAACCTAAATATAATAATTACATGACAATAATCTTAAAAAATAGGAAACAAACTAAATGAAAATACAGATATTCTGTGGGATTTTTCTATTTATATGTTTGTGCAATATTCAATAGTTAGTTAGTTAGTTTTTCAAATAAATATAATTAAAAAAAGAACATTTGTGCTCTTAGAGGACAAGTAGCCATCTCTAACAGTCACCTCTAAGTGTTCAGGCCTTTTAGTGTGTAAGTGTTTTACAGACCGCTCCTCGTCCTCTCAGATGGTTACTTGATGTCCTTCATTTGACAGTAACAGAACTCAATATATTGATTTTCAAAGGATTGGTCATTGTCTGCCTGATCATACTTTGGATAAAACCGATCCAGTTTCTACAAAGACTACATGCAGTGTCCCCTTAGATACCATCAGCGTAGTCATGGTTTGACTCTGAGAAAACCATTGTTTGCTTAGAAAAACAGTTTGGCTTCTGACACCTAATTCACTTCAGATACCATTATTTCTTCTATTTATTTTTCATTTTAATTGTCACAACTTCATGTGTCCTGATTTAAAATATCAAATAATATGTAGTCTTAGACTTCTGGATCCTGCTGCACTTTTTTCATTCCAGTGTATTTTCTGGTGATTTTAGCTTCTATTATAGTGTCTTTACACAGTAAAATTAGAATTATTATGGGCACATAAAGTACGGTGCATTGTTACACAGTAAATGAATCCAACAACTGCAAACTGTGGAGGAATTCTGACCCTCTCTTCTTTGCAGAATAGTTTTCGGAGAATGAATGGCCTGTTCAGGGTCACGCCACAGCAACGTTTGCTTCATCACAGGGTCATTTTGGTATAATATAAAAATCTTTGATGATCTGAGTCATTAAAGTTTGACAAATATGCAAAGAAAGTAAAACAAATTAGTAAGAGTGCAGGACTGTGTGTAATAAGGAAGATTGACAGAGGCCATTTTTCCTGCAGAACAC
Organism: Ctenopoma multispine; assembly: GCA_034779795.1. Taxonomy (NCBI): domain Eukaryota; kingdom Metazoa; phylum Chordata; class Actinopteri; order Anabantiformes; family Anabantidae; genus Ctenopoma; species Ctenopoma multispine. The sequence goes on from JAUYWH010000020.1 coordinate 3,602,352, forward strand.
TGGAAGAGGACTCAGTTTTGTCTGAGAGACAGTGATTCTGTGCATCCACAGATATGTCATTGTCCTAACAAATGTTTCATTTGTTTCTAGATAAACACCAAAAAAGAAACCCAACACTCTGTGTTTGACTTTTCAGAAGACATATGTGTCAGTGTCAATAAATGACAAGCAGGTGGAGCTGTGAGCAAAGTTAAGCTCAGAAAAACTCCCAGTAGTCATTTAGTTTTTTTCTGAAGAGACAGACGTGTTGATGCTTTGTTCCTGACAAGGTTCCTCATAGATGGATAGAGCCTATTATTACTTTGCAGCCTATGTAACATCAAGACCTCACATCCCTGCACTTACTCCTTATCTGACATAACTAGAGGCTAACAGTCTCATTTTAATTGATGTTACTTCCACATCTCTGCTTCTTCCTGTGTATTCTGATGCTACTGCTGGTTGGTGCTGTAACTGACAGTGTGAGAGGCGCTTCTAATCCGGAGGTGGCAAATAATCAGAATAATTCGAGTGCTCTCTGTGTGTATGTGTGTTTGTGTGGGGCAATTGGCCTGTATGTACTGCTTGTCATTTTTTCAATTACTTGAGCTATGGTTAAATGTTCATTTTCAGCAGTCAGCCTGGAGCAAAAACTACTGAGCCCCATTAGGTTTTACCCACAGCCTCACACTCATTAGTTTTCTCCGGTCAAACGAGAGTGAGAGAAAAGCTGGGCCGGCCTTTCAAAAGAGGTCAGGGTGGAGTCTACTGCTCCGTACAACCACAGTAGATATTGTTAAGGAATTTCCAGCCAGTATCCTAGAATAGGAAGATTGCTATGAAGACTTTGGTGACCTTTTTAAAGCAAATCAGCACATCTCTTAACTGACCTTATCTTTTTCCTTCTCTCTGTCTTTATTCCTTTCTCTCACATGAATAGGAAACTACTAACCTAAGTTGATAAGCGTGAGAGTACAAACCAAGAAGTAACTACAATGATATGCAAACTAATATTCCAGTATTTAAAACGGCACACTCCACACCAAATACAACACACAGAATATTTAGGGGACTGGAACGACACACTTTGTTGAGGTGACAACAAGATCGCATCGTATTGGCCTGACAAAAGTGAATTGTCCAGACTGAACACTGGGCATTTCTTTCATCTCAAGCTTTGGGGGTCTTGGGACTATACTTTTGTGAAGCACCCAGCTTCACATAGTGTTTATTTAACATCAATGCACAAAATGCATAATAATATGACGCCTTAATAATGTGTTTCTGAGGTTTTGCACAGAGAAAATACAAATCTTTTGTGCTCGAATACTACTTCTGTGTTCAAAGATTGTTTTTATCCTAAAATCCATGAGGGCAGGTCAATTACTAAATCATATTTGGCATTGTCCTTGAAATAATGGTCCTAATGGAATATTGTCGAATCACACTTTTTTAAAATTACATTTGTTGTTTCAACTTCACTCTAATTTCTAAGATTTGGTGTCCTCTCAGGAACAATACAGGTTGATCAGTATCATGATGTCTGTACTGCAGATTCTTCTGATTCTCTTGAATTGATTAATAGCAGGAGACCTTTTGGTGGAGGTGGGATGAAAACAATCCCCCTTTCTCTCTCTAGTCAATTTCGATAGAGATCGGTAATTATTGTCAGTAAATATTGTTTTCTTTCACTTTTAGAGTGTCTCAGAAATTAAGATTGCTGGAAACTTTATATTGGAAATGTTCATTCTCTCCAATGATAATAGGCTCGGAGGCTTTTATCTTCCCTCTTGCATCCAGCATGATGCTCTCAGAGCAGTACAAGCATCATTAACCAACGTCCTCTGTTTCCATTGACCTGAGGGATCCTGTCTTGATTTTGTGCTGCCACGGCTCTGCCAGCTAAATGGAGGTTACAGGGAGATGGTATCCATTATTGAGGTATTCAATTCAAATGTCACCTGTTTCCACTTGGCACTGTTTTCTCTCCCGGAATGTTTGCTCGGGGCATGGCGGAGAGGTGGAGGATGAGGGACACCAATTTTTGTGCCTTGTTGTCTGAGCACGGGGAGGGACTTTTTAGCAGACATTAGCAGGGATGGATGCAAGGTGACACCGTTGTAAGTCTCGCCACTTCACCTTGCACTTTGGCACCTGGACGTTCTCTCGCACTCTCTTTGCATGGTTAGTATCCTCCTGAGCACAGGCCTCTAAAACAAGGCTGATTGTAACTATTCATCATCCAGCCTCTGCTTAATTGGACCAAAAGTAGATTGTAGGGGGGGGGACACAAGCCTCTCAGGTGCATGTGGATGGAATACAGTTCAGATAAGAGCTGAAAATACTTCAGGCACTCACGTGGAATAAACCCACTTTCTCTCTAAGTGCAGGTTACTTATTTGGCCACTACAGACTTGGCTTTCATTACCCGGTTACCCTCCTGTCAGTCTAATTCAGTACTATCATCCTTCAACCCAGTTGAAATTAACAGGTAATTTGTAAATGTCACTTTGGGTTAGACACCTCATTTTCTTCCTTTTCCAACAATCCAGCACCCACCACCTAATTTTTCTTGTCTTTTGAATAAGATTTTCATTCACAAATAGAGTTATGGTCCACTAAATAAATGAGAGTAATTGATGAAAAAATGTGATTTACCGTAACCTATTAGAGTCAATCAATGACATTTTACCCAGGACTCTTTTAGTTACCCTAATGTTTTGTGTCTACCGAAATTCTGAAGAAGTGAAATGAGATTTGATGAGGTGTTAAAAGTGCTGTATTAAATGGAGTCACACAAACTCTCCCATTCAATCAAAAGCACAGATTATTTATATATGAGTGATACGCGCAGGAACACAAGTTTCACCTACATGGTTCAGTATTATAGAATTCTGCCTACATTTAGACTTAGTCTTACACCGTCAGATGGCAACAACACTTTTAATGGGCTTCTTGAAAGCTTGACAGACTGTATTTGATACATGATTGACAAAACATAAGACATAAAATACAAATCAATGCTGCATTTTTAAATAAATTGAACACAGTACAAAAAAATTGTTCTGATTGGTAAAGATGTATGGTAATAGTGGATGATTCCCAAGTTTTCATCAAAGTCAATGGAAAACATAGATGATGGGGCAAAACTTGAGTTTTTCACAAAGCCCACTACTGAATCATCAGTGATGATTATTGATCAGACTGCATTGTTTTTTTCCTGTACAACAATGTTGTTATCACATAGAAACATCCAAACAGAGGCCGTCTAATTATTAAAACGATAGTTTTACATGTGGTGGTGTTAAGACTCGATGATACTGACAGTCAACAACTTAATTATGTCAGAAATGTGATGATGTGTCAGGTCCAGCTGTTCGTGTTTTAATAAGATATTAAAGGTTTTAGAATTTTTCATTAGCAATGTTGATGTGATGACCAAGGTGGTGGAATTCGTGTTTCATTTCACTCTACATTTCACTCTAATAAGGAAAACTGTTCCATTAACTCTAATACAGCCTTTATGGCCAGGATAAGACAAATTTAGTCTACATCATAATACAACATCCAAATCCCTGATAAGATCTACTCTCATTTGAGCATAGACCGTCTCCAGGTGGCTCGGGTGCAAAATTTGTTAGAAGCAATAACGTATTTTAGATGAAGCATCATTGGCTTATAATGTATTAGACATTCATTTTTGAGGGGATTTGCATGAAAAAGCCACATTAAGTCAACTCTATTTGTATAGTGCTTTTAATACGTAGATGTTAGTCAATATGTCTCAGGATAAAAGTAAATCTTTAACATTATAAAATTGCCCCAAAACTAAATAATAATAACATACACAGCAGAATTTTGAGGTAGTTGTAAGTTGTACTGGGAGACAATGACAAGACTAAAGAACAAGCGTTTGTGTGTTTGCGTAAAGACCTGGCTGCTGCATTCAGAATGAGCTGCAGCCTTGAAATAGTTTGTTTTCTAGTCTAGCAAAAAGGGCATTACAGTGATCCTATCTACTAGAAATGAATCAGTTTGTGATGTAAATCCTATAACCTAGGTGATAATCTTTAAGTGTTAAAAAGCTGCTCTAGTTATGTTGCTGCTCTGACTTTCAAAGTTGAGATCAGAAGAAACAATGACAGTGGATCTAAATGTGAATACAGTATTTTGTCTTTCTTTCTTTTTGACAACTACATCTAGTACTTCTGGGTTATTTGTGTTTATTTGTCTGGACATTCAGCTCTTTATATTGTTGATATATTTTACCACATTGCTAATGGGCTTTAGATTATTGGAGAAATGAGAAATGTACAGTAATGCGTCGTCAGCATATGAACGATAGGATATAATATGTTTCCTCATAATGCTGCAAAGCGGGAACATGTACAAGATAGGTTAAAATGTAATGGGCCTAGGACTGATCCTTGTAAGATCCCTGAACAGACTTCTTGTTCTATATTTATAAAATTTACAACAACCAATAGAAACAGAAAATACTACTACAGTATGAAATGCAGCATTCAAATCATTATTCAAATTATTGATCCTAATGTAATTGATAACTCTGAGTAGGGCTGTTTCAGTGATAAGATTACTTCTAAAACCTGACCTGACCAAGCAATGAGGCATCAACAACATTCAATATGTCACATGGTGGAGGGAAAGCCGACTTAAACAGTTTGATGGGGATAGAATCAAGGGAGCAGGTGGAAGAGCTAAGCCGCTTGATTACTTCATCAAGATCTTGTTGCGAAATTACACAGTGGTTGTTCTGTCATGCATGACTGTGAAGAAAAGAGCATGCAAGAGCCGTTTGTGTACGAAGATGCAATAGTGATGATGAACGTACAAAATAAATGTCACATTTGCAGCATTATGTGAGTGGAAAGTTACTTGTTAAGAAAGAGGTATTATTAGTGTGCTTTTGTATATTTCAAAATGTGCTTCCTTTTTTCTTAGTGCCACGTATGCTATGTCCTCTGGCTTTTTCATCCTCACTGAATCACTATTTTGGAACGTGTACCTGTTTAGATTTAGTCGGTGCAACGCAAACAACAATTTGAAATAAAGTGTTACAAAAATGTCATTTACCTCACAACAAAAGCATGCAAATCAAGACTGAAAGAGAATGAGTGAGAATTGAGTTTTTGAACATCCATTTCTCATATACAACAATTGTCTCTAAGCTGTTACATGACCATCACTCAAAATAGCATTCAAGCTAATTCCCCAATCAGTCAGCGCACCGGCTAAGTGGAATTCAAGACTGATTTGCTGATTTCCCCATGTGATACTTGTGTGCCTCCAGCCTAAAAGCCTCTTTGTGATTGATAAATATGAGAATTGAGGAGACACTGAGACTGGGAAAAGGCCTCTCTCATTAAAAATATGGTGTTTGTAATGAAGAGGAAATAGAATTAGCACTGAGAAGGATGAAGGGAAGCAAATCGCTGTAAATATTGTAAAGACTGATCGGCAACCTCCTCCTCCCGCCACAGCAGAAAGTCATTATGTGGGTTTTGGATATAGGTTCCCCATGACCGCATATTTATTATCTATCTAAATAGAATCACTTACCTCTGATGCTGGCTCTGATAGCCAGTCACCACAAATATCAGTTCCCCCTTATGCCTCTTCCAGCAATTTTACATAAGGCCAAATGATTATGCGCGCAACCAGACAGGATTGCATTCTGTTGTTAACTTGATTCGTGTTTTCCTCTGAGAAATAACCATTTGTGGGGGAGATCTTTTTTCCCTTTAAGAGTGTAAATTCAACACCGTTTGACATCCTCCATGGTGGAAAATGAGGTCAGTGGTAGAAAGTCAGAATAGTTTTTAAGAAGAAAAATGCCTTCTTGTATATATCTACGAGTGTGATGTGGTCGTAAGTTTCCTCTATGAGCCCATAACTTTATTCACTGTACCTTGTTTGTCAGTATGGTGCAATTTAGCTTTATTTTTTTTGCAGACACTGTTCAGGCATAAAGAGTTATAGCAGTAAATATGTGAATTACAACAGGGGATGCAGTACAATGCCTATTCATGAAGGCAACATATGCAGCGCTGAAAAGCATGTATGCACATAGGTATTGGCCCATTTATCAAGCCAGGAGAGCTAATTATCTCATACGGCGTGATACTGTTTTCAAGGCCTGCATTTCATTTTGCAACATTAAAACATACGTGGTGGAGCAGAAATGGTTTCCATGAGTATGAATGCATTAGAAAATTTTGGGAGGTGATGTTGTATTAGAACTCCACAGGGATATCAGCATGCTACACCTCTTTTGGTTTGTCATTCATCTTACTCCATGAGGGCGGAGAAAGAACCAGTGGGTAGTGATGCCTTCAGCCAACTTGGCAGGTTAATGAAGGTAATTTGATTTCATACATAATGGCTGCCCATGCCACGCAGGGCTTAATTGTGCTCGGTGCCTGGGCGTCGTCCGTGGTACCAGCCGAGGCCCTGTGTATTTCCTGAAGGTTGTGCAGAGGCAAACAAGTTCCTGATTCAACTGAAATGGAACCGATAGCTCTGTTTCATCTGCTAATAGTTTATCTTATTTCCCAGGCAGCTGTGAGCGCCGCTTTCACAGTGTGGCGGCGGCAGCTTGGTTTTAGTGAATCAAGCAAGTTCATTACTACATAGCAAACAAACACCATAGTAGGCCTTACAGTCTTGTTATGATTCTAAAGTAACACGCTGGTGTTAGTGCTGCCCTGTTTGTGGCACTGTGCGTTAATATCATCCACCGTGATTCTGCTGTTGGTGCGTGGAACGTCACTTGGAAGTTCTTGGGCAGTGTTTCAGAGGTGTTTAACTTGTGTCAGCTGTGTGAATCTTCTACTTAAAGTGTCATCTACTGAGTATATCTATATTACAGGTGGAGGTTATCCTAAAACTGACAGAGATGACGAAAGAAAACGCAAAAAAAAAACAACTGTTATTTATTGTGAGAATCAAATGAGATGACAATATAATGTTAAGTGTCTGAAAATACACCATCCCAAAGGTTTTTCCTCACTCAATAATTGGATCCTAATCAGCAATGGTGTTCATGCTCTTTTCTTAAGACCTCTTCATTTGATCACTATCTACAAAGCTGTTAAAGATATTATAAGCCATATTCCTTTACTCTGCCATATCATCAAAATGGATCTTGTTTCAAAAGCCTCAAGGACAGTTGAGCTTGATGAGCTTGATTAGGTTTCACTTTGCCACTCATTTTCATCTACATGACGTCTGTAAACATCATAATGCAAAGATCAAAGTAATGCTGTGTTGCACAGGTTACAAAAATTGCTCCTATGGAATAATCATAATCCTCACGCTGTCAGGCGTGTAGAGACACAGACAAAGTGTGTGAACGAAACGCCCTTGTTGCGTGTGGGATTGACCCAGCTGCGG
>JAUYWH010000020.1:3609930-3706906 GCA_034779795.1 Ctenopoma multispine
AACGAGAGCTCGGGACATGAGAAGAAACACGATGTCTGAGCGAGGAGCAGGTGAGTGGACTTCCTGTTTATGCCCTGCCCTGTCCTAACCAATCCTTCCTCGCGGTCACCTGACTCGCTCACCTGACAGGACCCCCCCCAGGACCGGCTCTCGATGGTCCGGGGCGGTCGGGGCGGCGGAGTGAAAAACAAAGCAATGGCCAGTAGTGGGTAAAATATTCAATTTTAGTTGTTAGTTATATTTAGTGATTATTGCTACCTGGCGACATTTCCTCAGTAAACTGACTGTGACAAATCAGCTCGATCTCAAGCTATAAAATATTTTTTTAATTGACCCTGTTTGAAGCTCTAACATCAGCTCAAACTGCTGTGGGTCCGAATGTGCTGGGGATACAGAGTACTAGTAGATTAAGTTCATTTAAATTTTGATGTAAGGTCTTACCTGCCAGTCAGTCAGAAATGTTGTGGTTCTCTCACTTGTCTCTACCTGTGGTGCATGGTTTCCAGTTAACTGCAGAGAGTTGCTAAATAGCAATAAGGTGGCTAAATGACAAAGTCTGACCTGTTAAAGGAAAGCATTTTAAATAAGTACATTTGGTACTGTTGTTGCTCAGCTGTATGAGCATGGGCCACAAATTGGAGTAGCTTTATATACTTAATGTACAACTGCATGTTATCTTTGACCGAGAGTTTACATATGGGCCTTTGTCATCGTCTTCCTAGTGTTACAATGTTCCATGAATGCCAGACATAAACTAGAAAGCCACTAGAATCAGAGTGCAGAGTAGATAAGCACTCCTACAGATGGTTCCTTGTCACTTTACTGCCTTTACTAAAGGCTACAGTTAGTGACAGAACCTTGTGTATAGGCTCAGTATTAAGCCTTTTTTTCTCCCACATTCACATTGTACATGTTGGTCTTTACTATTGACTTTATTCAATTCAACCTACACTGAGCAAAACTACAGAATAAACATAAATTCATGTTTCTGGACATTGGATCTGTAGCAGTAAAATAAGAGCTGGGGTAAAACCTTACTTAGAGTTATTCTGTCACTGGCTGACCAGGGTTTTGTTGGTCAGTCTGTATCTCTGCCTCAAAAGAAGAAGAAGTGGGATGAACTGATGTGGGATGAATTTATTTAAATTAAAGACAAACCACACTGTCACTCATGATAGTGAATCTCATAGATGTAATTAAAGTCAGTGGAGGAAGCAGAGGTGTAAAAAATTAACCCATTTCACTTTTGCAACGTCAGGTGCTGTTAAAATAACAGTGAGTAACAAGCAGGAAATAATAAATGAACGTGATCAAAAATGAAGGCTTCTTAAGCCTTTTAATGGGCTGAGGCAGATTTTTTGATGGCAACATCAGCCACATACCACTGCCAAATCAGTATTATTCCCTGTTTCCTGGAGTCAAGCCAAATCAAATATACTATAGTGTAATGGCAGTGAGAGTGTTGAGTGGTTTGTTGGAATGAGCAACTTTCTTTGCTATTAGTTGAATATCAACACCCTGAATGTATGGCCTGATGGAAAAGAGTTCTGTCTTTGACCTGTATTCAGCATAATAACATGCTCATCTACTTGTTTATACAAAAATCTTTTACAGCATGTTTGTCACAGATCTTTTTGTACTGTCTGTTTTATTCCAGGAGTGTGTTGCACTCTCAATTCAGATGACATCTCTATGCTGTTTGAAGAGGTTGGGATGATCCACCTGTGACCCCGAGTGTCCAGCAGCATGCCGCTGATTGTTGTGGACTTGCTGGGTAGGATGTGGGAAATCTGTTAGAGGCAATACAGAAGAGGTACGGACAAATCAACACACAGAGAAATACAGTTCAATTTACAACAGAGCATTTAACATACTTGCTTTGTTTATCAGTGTGTTGTCTGCATGGTACGTCTGTCTGTGGGACAATTTATGTACTTATAGTCTTTTTTATGTCGTCTTTGACTTAGTGCACAGTAACTTGGTAGTCACGTCAGGCCGACTGTTTTTCAAATATAGAAACTTTCCTTTTATAAGGTCAACATTCATGGTTGTTTGGCTCCATAATCTACCATAAAGCCAAAGTCCACTTCTGAAAATGGCTCATTAAGATTTTGATCAATCTTGTGCTTTCGGTGAGACAGACTTCGGAAATGCCATCAGAAAATTGCATTTCCCAATGACATTAGGTGCCCAGTTGACCATCCAATTCCATGTGTTTCTATTGAGATGTTAAGCTCTGATATCATTTGGGTCAGAAAACCAGATTTATTTCTCTAAGTGAGGCAATTAAATTTCCTTGATGGTCTCTGAGAGCACTTAGCTTAAGAGAATACACTTCTAAATCAAAAAGCTTTCAATCATCTCAAATCATATTTGGGAGAAATCTGCCCCCCAGTGTAGTGTCACATGCAATGCTGTCGAACATGTGACAGACTGGTGCTGAGACAGGCGATGTTGGGAAAGGTTACCGTGCGCGTCTGTGTGGGCTGCGCATTGGCTGCGACATGTTGTTTGTCAGAGTTATGGTGGAACTTCGTGTCAAAGACAGAAGAGGACAAGAAGGGCTAACCTTGCTAACCTTAACTGAGGAGAGGCCTGCCGGATTGAGACAGAAGAAGGACATAAATTAACAGAGAAATATTTATGGACAGTTGAATTTATTAGATTTCTCTCTTCCATTGCCATTAAAAGTCACTATATTAGATTAGCAGGAAGTTCCAAAAATATAGACGTTATCTTGAAACAATTATCTAATCACCAAAATTAGATTGAATTATCTTTTTAAAATGTTCCATGTATAGAAGTATGGAAACAATCAATTCATTATAATGTGCTGCTATGATACTGCTAGAGCCCTTACATTTCCTTATAATACTACCGCAGAGCTAACCTAATGTACTGCTCCTACTTCTTCTTCAGGAAATATAAACTGGTAAGGAATGGAATTGACCAGTCTTTATCATCACGTCATATACATGACCATGACATGCATATTTCTGCCTCTTTTTTTAGGTGAGAGGTCTGATAAGGTTAATTCAGTCTGGTCCATTTCAAATCCTGAATTTTAGTGACAGTATTTAACCAAACTTTAAATACTAATACTTACTCTTTTTGAGTCATCTGAATATAGAATCTCTCTTTGGATTCATAGGATAGAAAAACACATATATGCAACTTTTACATCCAGCCAGGACTAATAGGCAAGTTAAACATAACACTATCTCGGTCAAGTTTGGTGAAGTTTCACTGGGATTGCTGCAAGTAAAGCTCAGAACAACCAGTAACAACATTAGCCTACTCTCTCGCAGCTCAGATTATTTCAGCTGAGATAGATGGTTTTCAAAGTAAAATATTTCACTGCTATAAATTCTGCAGTATCTCAGATTAAATTCCATTTAGATTCAGTGTCTCAGTGACATATGCATTTGCTCAGAAAGATCTTTATGACTCTAATTTACTCCCATACCTCTATAGTGCTCTTAGCAAGAAGTTATATAAAAAAAGTACATATAAAAGCTTCAATAAAGGTGAGAAAAAGCAAGGAGGCCATCTGGCAAGCCTGAAATAGATGACTTTATCCTGTAACTACCTGTTTACTGGTTTAACATTCTGCTCTATTTTACGACAGCTAATTAGCCAGGTTTTATAACCAGGTTTACTTAACTCTGTCATGCAAGGATAAATTACCATTTTGCACTTCTCACTTAATCATTTTAATTACCGCAGGCAATCTATCAGGCTGTCTTCAGGGTATGAATAATTGGAAAGATTATTAGATGAGAGTATAGTATATAGTGTGCGTATCAGGATACACAGTATTTATGAAAGGATGTATGCTCAGTTTTGAGGAGGTTCATGAGAATATCAAATATATTAAATTTACTACTATTTCAAAAATGCCCTTCGTATTATAGTTGGTAACTTCATAATCAGTAGTGTTACATTCAGTTATTCAGAGAATAATCGAGAGCTCATGAGTAATAAGACAGAAGCTCACTGTTACTCAGGTTTACACATTTTAATGTTTGTGTGTTCGGGCGGGCCCTTTTGCTGACTTTGTCCTGACATTCATTCCCACACTATAGCAGTCGCAAAAGATGCATCAGATGCCCCCTCCACACAGATCAAAGAGGGGTGTGCCACACTGCTGTGGGCTTACTTGAGAGACTACCAACATGAAAATACCACATCCCAGTCCCCAGTGGGGGGTCGGTCTGTAATTGTGTCTTGTCAAACCTCCACAGTCCCTCTCACAGCTTCGTACCTGACATTTTCCTCCAATGAATTTATTTTTCATTATTTGGTATTTTGGCGGCAGTGCCACTTGTGACCAAATTTAGTTCTTTTCTTTCATCATGTGTACTGCAAGCCAATGATAAAAGTGTGTGAAAATTGCACTTTGTATAAAAAGAGAATGTTACCCCCGTCAAGAAAAGGTCACATCAGGCAACTGATGAATGATCAAATGTAGACGTTTTCTATTAGTTTATATTTCATTGGTTTATAATCTTTCTGTAAAGCTTTTTTTTCTGGAATAGGAGCTGCCATGGATTTGTGAACACTTGAAGAAAAAAAAAAAAAGGCCCACCAGTGATCTATCTACAGAATCTGTCATTTTATGTGATCAAACAGAAGAAGAAGAATATCGATGTGACATTTCATAGTTCATAGCTTCACTTGCATCAAATTTCATCAAATATGACACATTATGTAATGAAGGACTCTCCCACAACAAGGATTCTAAGCTCAAACCATCGTAATTCATAATCAGCTGCAACAGCAATAATGTAAAAGGCTTTCTGTTTGCTGTTCTGTTTCACTGCATTTCACTAGAAAAAAAAAGAAAAAATACAAAAGCATCTAAGGAGTGGATTGGTTTAAAGCGATTTTTGTCTATGCACTAAAAAGCTGTTGTAAACCCTTTTGCAAAACTGAACTTGTTCAGTTTGTATTAAACAAGGTCCTCCATCATTATTGTATTTTGCTATGCTAAAATAAACACCATTTGTTTCGTGAACCGCACAGAATGGCTCACAGCAATTACTGCAAGCCTTAAAATGGGCACGGCAAGAAAGTCATGGTTGAGTTTGTAGTTGGTTGATAGCAAAGATTATTGAATACCCTGACCCCCGTTAAGGTGCATTCACACAGAATACAAAGCAAATTTTATTCTGTGCATTGCTAATGAGTTTATAGCAAACACTGGATTACATGAGACCAGCTAAAACTATAAGCAACATCTCTTACTTACTGCTAAATTTAGTCAGTCTCATCTGTATCCACTTTATAACAACATAAATTAACAGTAATTAATATGTATGCCCTGACAATATCAACGCAGTGATTAGTTCAGCACAAACACGTACACACAGTACAGTGTAGTACAGGTTGTCTCAGACTGTTCACTGCTGCACCTCTGACTTAATGCGTTGCTCCTTGAAATCTCCCCCGTGCTAACACGCTGTATGTTACTGAGAGACTGAAGATTAGCATATGACATGACAGATTACATTAAATCATGTCTGCTCTGTACTTTATGACATTAGCCTCTTAGCCCAGGCATACAGATGCATGCAAATGCTTTGCCAAACCCTCTTATTTAAATCTGCTGCATGACATGGCACCTTTGATATGATTATTAGTCATCTAAGCGACTTGACTTCTCCCTCATCAGATAGGAAATGTCAGCGAAGGTGAGAATTGATGGCCACTTTGAACATGAACCTTGACAAGCTGCTGAGAAACACAGGAAATCAGGCACCTGACTGAAAATGTTATTTAACAAAGGAAATTCTTCAGAGGGAGGTTTTTCTTGATTTTCTCGATGATTTCCTGGTGAGATCTTTTAAACGTTCGCACAAAAAAGTGTCACTGTCACCTCAGATACCACAAAAGAAGAAAGTTTGGAATGTGGTTGCTCTTTTCATGCTGCCCAACTCATTAGTAACAGAAGTCAGTCTGCGTCAGTCATAACTGCTGCCCAGATGGCTCTCCAATCTGCCCCGTGTAAAGAGTGAAGCATCATAATCACGCATAATCTGCTGTTTAACACATGCCTTTTGCTTCAATTTTTTAAATTATACACTACAGTAATACATAAATCAAGCTTTTTCTATTTTAGATCCTGGAGCAACACTGAGATTCTGAGTTATCACGCAGTGGAAAAGAATTCAGTGTTCTTGATATTTAAATTTCATTCTGATTGTCAGTCACATCCAGTGTTTGCATATAGCAATATCCACAGTCTCCTACTCTTTGGGGAGGTAGGGATTGTAGATACTTCTCTCCAATTATTCCCAGTGTCATCTGAGAAGCCCCCAACACCACTCGAGTGTCTTGTCTGTGCTCTGTGGTCTTTAATCTTAATTATAAAGCTATCATTACAGCACGAACCCTGGGCTGCCAACAGTGGAGCCCTGGGCTCATCTGCTCCGAATCAATCAAACTAAGTTCTGCACTGGAGGACTTTTTCTCTTTTTTCAATCAGGTCATTTTGATTCTCCCTTATCTCATTTTCATAATTATGCTTGTCCCTTCTCTAATGGAGTAAAAATGCTCTACCTCCCGAAGCTTTACATGGTCAAGTCTGAATATTTAAGCTGTGTTGCAAACTCAAACATCTGACCTTGGTTTAGAACTTTGTGTCGGTAACTGTTTTCACTGTTCTGTAGTGAGCAGAGCCTCAGTGATTAATCCCAGAGCTTGTGCATTTTAATAAAGGCTTGTTCACAGATGACGACAGGACAAGAACAAAATAGCTTGAGCAGGTTATTGTTTAGGAGAAGGTGTTAGATAAGGAGTTGCATGTCTGCAAAGCGCCCTCATTCACACTCAAATCGTCAGCTTCTGCTGTAAATCAAGGCAGTAAAGTTGACAAAGAGAAAGTTGGCAGCAGCCAATGACAAATTCTCCCTTTGTCAAACGCAGCTGACATCTTAAAGCTGTGATCAAGTGGAATGATCAAAGGCGTTCAGTACTCCTTTGAAAAGTACAATGTCTGTGTGTGTATGTGTGTGAGCTGGGTGAGGTTTACATGAACTTAAAATTCATTTACGCTTAGCAGTTGGTACAGCCTGTGTTTAGTCAGACCTGCGTTTCTCTGGTCGCTGTAATTAAGGATAGTTAAGGATACATAAAGAAGAAACTGAAAATGTCAAGGCAGCCCCTGCATTATAGGACAACAACATGCGATTTAATTGGTGCCATATCTCTGTGGAGGGTTAGTTGAAATATGAAACAATTGCAGTAGGAAGACAAGCAGTTAACCTGAGATGTGTAATACCTTGCTCATAAAACAAAATTGAAGTATTCAAATCCAGTATTGTTTACATCCATGCTGTTATATTGAAGCATATATTGTCATGTTGCCTCCATCTGTATGTCAGCAGTAGGTGATGAGTGATGCTTGTGTGCACAAACACATGCACATTTCTTGTGTATGGGCACAAGATAAAAAAAAAAAAAACTTGTATCAATCCATGGAAAAAGCCAAAGCATATAAGCAGTATATGAGGCCTTCAACGCTACAGACAACATAATCGATTAATATTTAAACATGGTGAGCACCAACCATCCAAATATAGAACTACATTTTAACAGGTAGCGAACTTATGAACTTTCAGTCTGCACTGTTGAAACGCCAGTGAAATCCTACACAAAGACAACCTTTAAATCGCATCAGTCATCATTAAAGATGATAAAACAGATCAAAGTGTGGGTGAACTGAGCTTTTCGACTTTAAACAGACAGTGCAGGTAGCCCACAGTATCGCTTCCCACTGTCCATGCCACCTAGTCGTAGCACAAAAGGAAAAGAGCCTGACAAGTGCGCATATGACAGAAGATTATATTGAGTTCATAGGTCACATTTCTTTGATGCATAAACCCTCCAAAATACCTTTTATTGCTGTCTAGGAGAAAGTGAAGCCTTATGTTAATGAAATAGAACAGTGTTAAAATATGCAAAGACGTACATGCTAACATTAACCACTGCCTACATTATTTATCCTCCTCAAAAGTGTTTTATCAGCACACGGCCTGCCTTACTTTACTTTTAAATATTCAAATTACAGCAGTATTTAAACATCTACCATGCAAGAAAAGGCCTCTTTCATTTGATTTTAAAATTAAGCTCACAGTTCTCATCTGTTTGGTTAAACGTGGTTTGGTTTATTGCAAATTCTGTAGAGCTGCAATTTTGAAAGGAAATGCCGAAGGCTTAGCCATCCATAATAATCAATATTTTTTTTGGTTTTTTTTCTGTGTGGCTCACATAGATTCAGGAAGTGATGAGCGTTCAACTTCTGCTTACAACAAAATCAGGGACACGTGAAGTTTTGATCAGTGGGAAGCTCAAACTTATGACTGACATCATGAAATGCTTTAAAAGTGACACACTAATAGCTGTAATATAATAATGTGAAGTCCAAGATTACTGTGTGATGCAAAGTGTACTTCACCATGTTTCACAAGCGTAGTTCCACTTTGAACAGTTACTTCAAATCCAATTTATAGCGTTTGGGAGACGTGAAGTTGGATGTAAATGTATTTCTTTCAGTGAAACCATACGATCATAAACTAACAGACTAATCTGAAGCAAGTTACTTTTTTTTCCATTTCTTAGACTTTGGTGTTTCATTCTTTCCCTGATGTGGATGTTATTTACATGGCAGGAGGTTTTAGCGGGAGAGGGAAAAGCTTTTACTGTGGTTTACATTGGCCATGTATCATTGGGCTTACTAAAAACTAAAGAGCTGTTCCTTGCTTTTTAGCACTCAGTCCCCCCTCCTCCCCCGCTTTTTATTCCCTAACACCCATCACAAATTTGGTCTGGTATGTGACTGCTAATTTATCCTTTCAATGTATGATATCCTGTCATCTCCTCATTTGTCCCTGAGTGTTTCTAATCTGAGATAATCCCAGTCAAATCCTTTGATTGTGTGTTTGGACCTGATCCATCTCTAAAGAAGCAATTTAATGGGCTTCATGGCACTTGGTGTAAAGTCATTTATCTAGTGGATTGGATGTGAATGCTTGTTTTAATAAGTGCTCTTCATGAATAGTAGGAGACGTGCCATTTAATTAGGCAGAGTGTAGACCTATCCCATCCCCGACAACTTCTCTGAGGTTTTTCCTTTTTATTTGCAGCTGAGTGCTAGGTGTGGAACTCTTCACATTTTGCATCTGCTTAAAGAAAAACCTGTGTGTTCTTGTAGCTTTAGCTGGGAAATGTGAACATATAAACACCGACACCGAACATTACATTTATTAACAACATGTCAGCTGTTTTTAATTGAATATGTGGCAGTCATTCAGGGAGAGCCCACGTAAGACGTAAGCACAGCAGGGTCGGTTTAGTGAGCTGAACACACCACACACTATTGTTTCGGTATCAAGAGTCAGATAGATGGCTAAGCAGTTAACACATGTGCACTACAAAACGTGAGGACAACTCTGCACAGTGAGGAGACGCACTATGTGACTGAACACGAAAGTGAAAGAGATAAAAACAGCACTAACAGCGTCAGACGTTGAAATAAATGCTACATATCTTTGATGTACCTGTGTCTGTGCTCTAGAGCTGCTGACAGTTTTGGGGACACATATTTTTGGCCTGCACGTGCACGTAGAGAGTCCGTCCAGATCCAGATCCACCGACTGCGGCGGTGATGCAATTTACATCATGGACACTGTATCTTAAAGTATGAATTGGTTTGAATACTTTTAATAGTTGATCAGCTTCCTCACCAGATGTTGATCTATACATAAGATGTAAATATATAAACATACTACCTTGTTTGTAGAAGCCTAGTAATAAAAAGATTGATTCTTGGCTATTGTTTGCCATATTGCCAGGTCCTAGTTCTAAGACTGAGAACATAAGCTGGTGAGGAGGCAAACAAATGCCGCAACTGAGACAATATGCAGAAAGATGTGAGGGGAAATTCCAAAAGCAGTCATTTCCCAGAATTGAGCATACACAGTGGTCTGTTGCAACACATTTCTTTCGTTTTCAGGAAAGCAGTTTCTTCTTCTCCGTCGTTCATTATGAAATCTTGCTAACTTTATACCGTTTTCCATTAAAGACAACAATGCACATGTCTGAAACAAACAGAGTCTATCTCTGAGGCCTGTTTGAATCATCAGTTTCTCACCCACAACATCTATTTTTAGGTAATCTGTGCAGAGAATGCACTGAGCTCACTGCAAAGCTTTTCAGTTTGTTTTTTTTCTCCATTATTTGACTTCCTGTACTGACGTGCCCCCAGTTCGCAGCTGTGATTGGCTGGTCACTTTCTCAACTTCCTCAAAAACAAAAACACAGAGCGATCAGCTGAGTGAGCGCAGCAATATGAAGTGCAAATAAAAAGTAGTAATTTCCTGTTTTGACACATTAATTTGCTTCTAAATGTTTGTATAACCGCAGCGGCAGAAAACAGAGGAATGTGAACACGGAGTGGAGGAAACTGCTGACACCTGGAAACACTCAGAGGTGGAACGGAGACGTTTTGGCACAGCAAAGAGTGAAATATGGGCAGTGAGTACCAACCACTGTCTTCAGCAGAGTCATGCAGGAGTTTACTTATAGGTATGTCTCTTAGAGTGTGTGTGTGAGTGTGAATGCTTCACGACTTGTAATGAGAAATATGAGAAACATGCACTAAATGAAATGACACTTATTTAAATGGATTTGTTGTTACATAAACTCAGTCCACTCAGTGCTGTTTAAAAACTGTAGAAATGTTCACTTTGTTTGCCATCTGAACTGTAACCCGAGCCTGTGAGTGTCTGATGACTCAGAGTTCCGCCTACTGAAAGTTGAACTAGAAAACGTTCCCTCTTTCTGACAGTTTGGGTTGAAATATTAGAAAGTGTTCAAATTGGAAGGAAATAGCACCACAATTTATGTCTGTGTAATCCGACAAAGAAAAAGAAACACAGAACACTGACAAAGAGCTTAAAACCGCAGCATGACACAGGAGGAACGCTGCATATCATATGACATTTCTTATTGTTGACATTATAACACACACTGCTGTCTACATGCTACATAACAGTTCATATAAATGACGTGTTCCTTTAAAGTTGCCAGGGCATTTAGGCATTTCTACATGGATTTATACTAAATACTGCCACTAAACCTGATAATGATGTTCACCAATAATGTATTTTAATAGTAATAACTTCAGTTAAGCATATGCACACTGTATGTATGTGAGAGTACACAGAATTAAACACAACAGGCAGTTCGACTCAGCACTTCCATTGTTTTATTCTGTATTATACTACAGTAGTGCTGCATATTGCATGTAGCTTCAGTACTGCATGCACAGCAGGCATGTTGCAAGTCCTTCCCATCCACTGACCAAGACTGCTCTCAGCAGCACGTCTTGTTAAAGGGGCACTCCACTGATTTTTTTTTTCTATCATCTTCAGCTTACTTGTCAAAGAGAGCACTCCACAGCTTGGGAAAACAGTTAGCATATCTTCTATGGCTCAGGTGGGAGCTTTTCGAAGGCCTGGTGATGTCATCAGCTTTGGAGTTGACTCACATTTTTTAGAACAGAAAACCTGTGTTGCAAACTGGAGGAGTGATGTTTGAAAGACATTGGCATTTGCCAGACAGGCAAGGTCTAATACAAGAGGCTTTTGACGCACGTTAGGGGAAGTGAAAAGATCCAGGTCTCAGCTGCTGTGATGCTGATCGTTTCTTTAAGTCTGACTCTCTCAATTGTATAGAAGTACAGGATGAAATTGCTGGAGAGCCCCTTTAACTTTAGCGCTCTTATAGTCGAGGGAAATCATCACTGTTGCCGTGCTGCCATAATATGGTTCAGAAGACCTTTTTGTGGAGTATGTGCTCTTTTGTGCTCTCTCAGTCACAGTCACTTGATGATTTAAAACAGTATCTGTCACTATTTTTTTGGCAGTTTTGACTGATTTCCTACACTGAGATGCTTATAAAGGTCCAGGCGTGTGGAGTATTCACTTCATGTGAAGTGAATTCCCTTGTTTGTTTTTCCCCTCTTCCTTTCACGTCAGCTAAAGCATCAACAAAAATGCTGCAAATAAACAGAAATTGACAAGTTGTGCATGTATTTTTAGGCTTTAAGCGAGCTTAAGTCAAGGAAAAGTGCACGTCAGTACCAGGCAGATGTGTCATATTCAGTAAGCTCAGTTCCTGTATTCCCTGTAATGTCATTTTTTGATTTATATACAGAAAAAATATTCCAAATAGAGTAATAATGGTTGGCTTCACGTTCACAGTACAACACTAATCCCTTCTCCCTTCTAGAGGTGCACTAGGCCTGCAATTCAAAATCGTGACTATTGTGGTGTTAGTTTACCAACCCCCTCAACCCCACCCCCCATTGTAGCCAGATGGCTGTCACACAGGCGGTTCCTCGCCCAGACCATGCAGATTTCCCATCATTTTTTTTTGTTAATGAGGTCATTAGCAATGCAGCGGACAATTAAATTATCCCTATCTGGCATTTTCCTCGCTGATTTACTGTAGAGTGTACTGTACAGTGTTTCTCATCAAATTTCATTGCTTAGTTTGACTGCTTCTGGTGACATAGTGGCTTTTATCCCTACTATTTTTTTCTATTATTCATGTCAGTGGTACTGCGCAGCAGTGAATTTAAACATCAGTGACATATGCCCACCACTAAAGTCATTTTCAGGCAACCAGTAAAAACAGAGCTCTTGACAGAGCTGGTATTAACACGTATTCCTCTGTGATAACAGGAGATCAGCATCTCCAACTGACAAACTTTGTTTTAGTACATCATCACCCTGTATGGAAACAACACAGCCCGGAGCTGCTGCTGCTGCTGCTGCTGCTGCTGCTGCACAGAGGAAGTTTTGTTAGCCAGTTAGTCGAACACTCACCTTCATGTGAAACGCTGCTGAACACTGACACCGCTGACAGTTAATTATGGGAGTCACAGATCACGCAGACGTGTCAGCTCGGCTACGATTGACATGCCGCATGTTTACATCTCTGTTGTAATGTTGTTTTCTAGTCATTTTCTCAGCAGCAGTGCATCCGTTATTTAGCTCCAGAAGTGCCTCGGGGCTTGCCATAATGATCGTAAAAGCAGTACAGATTCGGGGGAATGAAATGTTAAAAAGGACTCTGTATAATTGGTGAACCTGCCATCACAGTAACTTTGGAAATATTTTCGGTCAGGCTGTTGAAACACGCAGACTGCCTGTTAGCTAGACTGTCATACTCCATAGGTATGTCTCTGCACGGCTCCATTAATTTCTGCAAACTCCTCTATGCACACAATCACACACAGTTATTCTGTCAATAAGTGAAAACCAACTAAACCTGATATACTGTTCGACGAGGAGACTAAAAGGAAGCAAACATATGAATTCTGACACACAGTTGTATTTGGAGAGTGTCTCACTGGGGTGATTTCCATTAGTAGGCCAGGTGGTTGGTGTCAGTAACAGGGTGGTTAAAAAAAATGGCAGCTAGACACCACACATTTATCTAAAAACACCTGATTTCTGACTTAACCATAATGAGAGTTGAGTGGGGGTGTGGGTGGTGGTGGTGGTGGTGGGGGGGGGGTCCTCTGGTTTCTCTATTTCACAGCTTGTCCCAGAGATATTAATGCAAGTAGAGATATATGCCTGGTCAGTAGTAAAATCTGCTTACACAGATTCTGATGGGTTACATTAAAAACCTATCCTTTGATTAAAAGATTTTTCATCTGAAGATAGATGTTCACCTGAAGCGATCCAGTTCAGTGAGAGCCCCAAAAGAGACAGGAATTTCTGAGGCAGCAATTTATGCCCCTACCAGGCAAGTGCACACATCACAGCCAGTCCTCACTGCTGTCTCCCAGTGTTTCTCATAGAACGAAAGCAACAAATCTGGCTCCCAGCTACTGTCCAGCATTTAGCTTCAAAGCTCCTCTCTGGGGATCATCACTGACGAACATGTTGGTGAAGTTTGCTTTTAATCACACATGCAAGTTGCAGCACAACGGATCATAAAACAATGGATAGATCTTGTGATTAATCCCAGCCGTGGGCTACACCCGCATGTCCAGCACATGATGTATTCCACTGCTCACCTTTTATGTCCACTCCCAGCTTAACCAGGGCAGATCATTTTACTGTGAGATATTAGGCTTCATTTCAAAGGCATGAGTTCAAAGCAGCTGTTGTCAAGTGAAGGCAGCAAAGAAAATTGTGTCATTAATTAACTCCTGCGTTTTTTCACCCTGTTGCCAAACACAACCAGTCGGCGATTCTATATGTGTTACAATTTCTGTTCATATAATATAGAAAAATACAAAAACCAATACTAAATATTCACCACATTTTATTTTCCGGTGTAAATGGTCTGCACTTATTCACATCAAACACACATGCTCACACCAATGGCACACCAATGGCACACCGCAGAGCCGCTCACCCGACCCTCTGGGGGCAACTTGGGGTTCAGTGACTCGCCCAAGGACACATTGTCAAATTTTCTAATAATTCAGTGCAGGATTGATTCATTCTCACTGTGGAGACTTTTGCCCATCAACTGCATTGAAAAACATATGACAGCCTCAGCTCACCACAGCTTTACTGACTTATAATGGACCAAATGACTGCAGGTAATGTTAAATGAGACACTCGCAGTCTTAAACATGTAGAATTTAGCTATAAACTTGTTTTGCTTACGTGGCCTAAAGCCGTCCTGTTTTGATTCAGACTCACAGTTTTCACGAGCATCATTTCTGGCTGCAAGATAGCTGCAAAGATCATTGTACACGTTATAGAGTGAAATCAGTAAATGTTGTATGGTCAGCTTGTTACTGTGCTCTGAAGGTAGCAAAAAATAATCTATTAATGCAGCCCTAAGGTTTGTTAGCAGGTCTCAGACTTGGCTGAGCAGACTTCTCAATGTCTCTGTGGTTTTGTTGGGTTTTTTTCTACTCACATCGCATATGGTATTACACCGTAAATTACAGTGTCCTTAGTTTCTTTTTAAAATTTAGTTTTGTTTTTCTTTGTCGTTATAAAATAATGACATTATAGATCACTGGATGTAATTCTTTCACATGTCAGTGGAACTTTACATGTCAGAGACACTTTTTCATTCCTTTATTTGCTGATTATTTTTAAATTGTGAATAAGCTGGTAGAACTATGTAGTTATAGCTGCTCTGGCTGAATAAATAAGCATCATAGTATCAACAGTCAGACCTGGTCCCAGTAAAGTCCATGCTTTACAAATGCTGATTTAAACAATGAGATGCTTTCCCTTAAGACAGCCAAGCTCTTCAGATTATGGGAGTCATAAAATAGACTGAGCCATTTATGATCGTTGTATGGATTGTACATTATACATCATCATCTTTTTATTGAGTCAGATTATGTATTTTCATGTATTCTCTATATTGCCTTTGGCTTTTAAAGATATGTAGGGAATCCTAATGTAAGCCAAGGGTTGATTTGAAAAAGGCCTGTCATTTTCATCTTTCAACAGTTCATAAATGCTTAACAGCAAACCAGTGAAAAATTAACACATGTAGTACTTGGAAAATGTGCAGTTTGTGTCCTGTGGTTTGTGGGTAATGAAAATTCAGTCTGATATCGCTCTGACATTTGGGCAGCCAATGTGTAAAATTAACTTGTTAAGCTTTAATTATTCTTTCAAAAATATTATGACCAAAAACAGTATTTTCAGAAACATAATTTTTTCTACCGAATTTCAAGTTATTTCTCCAGATAATAGTTAAAAAAACATAATTTTAATTAGATTTTATTAATTTGGTCTGAAGTAATAAATTGACATCTGACACTGGATTTAAGTCAAATAATGACATGGTTATTAAAAACAAACCAAATGATGAACAAAATTCTTGCAGTGAAAATAATAATCAACCTCAGTAATTATCTGCACGGTTGTGTTGCATTCATGGTCTTCTCGGGAATGTCAACCGCAGCAATTACTCTCAAAGCAAATATTATCTTTGCTGTGCTCCCATTGGGAATAAAAAAGGTCTAATGCTCGAAAACAGTACAATGTGTGGTGAATGTTGTAGGAAATAAGTTGCAGTATAGTACATAGGAGACTATTTGCAAAAGGATTAGGCTTTGATGCAATGTGAAATCAGTACTAAACCATCCGTAACTCCTATCTTTTCTTCTTCTACAGAGACATCAGAGTGCTTTATATGCAGGGACGTTGAACTTGAAGCCAGTGACCCACTGAGGAATTTCTGTGACTGCAAGAATTTACTTGCCCATCACGCGTGTCTATCCACATGGATCCAGAGGGTAAGAAACACTTTCCACGTAGGGAACCTTGATATTCTGAATATCAGCTTTGCCTTTTTGCCTCATCAGACATTTGTGAATATGTGAAGGGTGAAAATGTCTATGTTGGATTTCTAACAGTGAATAAATGTGTTTTCCATGTTGGCATTCCTCATTGAGACTAAACTTTGCTGTTTGCCTCCAGGTACTGAGCTACGTTTGAAATAGCAACAGCAATTAGTTTTAATGAGGGTTGGTAACAATGATAACACGTCATCGTTATACAGTTGAAACACTGAGGTTGAAACTGTGAGAAGTATCTCGTAATGGACTGGCAGAAATCCAGGAAACTATCAAGCACCAAACACCTGTCACCTACTGCAAAATACCTCATTAACATCTGTAGTACTCCTTGAACCAACAGTGCTGTTGTAGTTACTGCTGTAGTATTTTTCCTCTGCACCTCCCAAAAGACCACTTTACAGTCCCCTCTGTTAATGAAATGTATGTTTCTGTAGGTCGCATCCATTTCTCTTTCTGTTCAGTCATGGTGCTGGCTGCTGCTCATGCTAATTATTCTTCCCCCATTAATTCCCTGCAAACTGCTGCTGCCAGAATAGTAAAAATATATAATTACCTCAGTGTACCAACGTGTTGTTCCCCAAAATAGAGTAAAAGCTAAAAAGTATTAATGAAGAGTGTACATGTAGCTACATTTCAAACTCTTCAGCTGCAGTTTTTCACATCACAAACTTCTGTATGCGTCATCATGTGATATAAAATACACTTGTTTTCAAAAGAGGTGAAAAAGGAAGGGCTTTTTTCCAAAAAGTTGACCAATTTTACCTCTGACCAATGAGCCAGATTGTCAGAAACATGACTCCAAATACAGTAAATGCTAATATTGCTGATAATAATAAGTTTACTAGACTATAATAGGTTAAATAGGTTCAACCTTCTAGCTTGGTTTGAATCTCTCAAAGTGTGGAAACACTGATAACTACAGCTCTAGGTGTTTATTTCAATAGCTTATGAGATAGTTACAGATATCAGATAGATATCAGATAGTTTACTAGTTAAAGCAAAAGTTGACCAATTAAACATCAAATTTAACTTGTCAGCCTGGGGTCATGGGGGCAGTCTAGGTTTGGACTGGTGAACTGGATGGTAAATGTAGACTCCAGTGTTAGGGGAGTTTTATCAGAATCTACTGAAGCTCTTCTGTCCATTACATTATCGCTGTCTTGCAAGTCAACCAGCTTCACAGAATTTGAACGCTAAATTGCTACCGTATTGAATCGAGTGCCACAAAATTGCCTCAACCTGTGTCACATAGGCACTTTTGGAATAAACAGTACCCTTTTCAGAATGCCCACTTCCATATGAGGTACACACAGAGTATCTACTGTATGTTAATAAGTCAATATCAACAGCTACTGTAGATCTAATTCTTGATCAGCATGTACAGTATGTAACAATGTATGTACATGATATAAAATGATCATGTTTTGATCAAAGATGAAATGTGTGTATACTCTTTAAATGTTGCTGTTGTCCACTGCTGGGTGCTTTGGATACTCTACAAGTGGTAGACAACATGCTACAGCAGACCTTTCATCTCCACCACCCAGCTGTCAGACTGAAGGGCCACTTCCATTAAGTGTGTGTCTTCCCACTATACAATTATATACAGACACACACACACACACTGGCTCATGAAGAAGGTGCACACACACACACACACACACAAAGGCACACAGTGAACCCTGCTCTTTGCCGAAAGTGTGTGCTAATGTTACAACACTACTTTAGTTTTAGTTTTTTGTGTGTGTGAGAGAGAGAGAGAGAGAAGCAGACAGAGGAAGAGAGAGCGAAAGAGTGTGCAACCTTTTAGAGTGCTCAGGGTAGGGAGCCCCTACCCTGAGCCCTTTTACAGAACAGAAATCAGCAATTGACCTGTCACTTTTGCTCTGATAGCCATCTCTGGAAAGCAGGTCATGCACATATGTCTAAAGTGCCTCTTAACCGCACTTTATGAAGCCAGAAAATGTAATCCAATAATGATTTGACTTGCAACAGAGAGCCAGCTGGGAGCGATAGCATGCACCGTTACCACTCCTAAAAGCAGCTTGAACAAAACAAAAAGGCAAATTCCACGTCCTTATTTAATTTCACCCACAACAGTGCGACACAGATGTTGTCACTAAACAGCGGGCAGGCTCAATTCGAACACAACAAAACAGCGTTGGCATTCATTTCCACAACTGTTGATACATACTTGCGTGTTTTGCAGAAGAGGGCTATCTGAATGAGTATCATCTGCGCTAAGGCAAACCATACGCTGTCTTTTTTTAGAATGCCTCATTTTTGCCCCCACCAACTTCCACCCTCTGGCCCACCATCCCTGTTCAGGTTCCCAAAGACAAATAGCATGGCACAAAACTAATTAGTAACCAGGAACTAGTTAGGAGATGCCCTTTGAAAACATGTCCTGAGGCAGGATTTAAATATAGGGACAGAGTCAGTGACTGAATGAGCCTAGGAGATCCCGGCCTCCAGGCGCAGCAGCACTTTGACCCCTGACTCTCATTATAGGGAGCGCATTCCTAGAGGGGTGAAACCTCTCACAGCTTAAAGTACAAGGGCATGGGAAGACTGTATGGTTGTACCAGCTGAGTGTGGCCTGGCGTGTCTCACTGCCCAACCCAATAACCAGCTTGAGAAAATACAGAGCAAGGACGCAGGCTTTCAGAAAGTAATAGCATCCACTTTCTATCCACAAAGATAAATACATTTTTCAGTTTTGTACATCTGGCTTCACTCTGTTGAAGTTACCAGAAATGGCATTTTGCAAAAAAAAAAAAATATTAAGGGTTTGTAAACCCATCTAAAATACATACAGTAGTAGAGAAAAAATGACAGAGAAGAGAAGCTAACCAGTTCACTAGCAGAATCTAGCAGTGATAAAGTAGAGAGAGAAGCATTGAGCAAAGTGTCAGCAGATGAAAAACATAACGAGAAGATGAGTTTACATGCTGACGCGTATTGGACGTGTTCTTCATCAGTGATGTATAGACGTATGAGCGTTTGTGTATGCGTGCGTCTCTCCCTCATGGGTTGATAATTCTCATCACCGCAAACAGACTTGGTTTACATTCATTAGACCAACACTCACAGCAATCAGGCCACGGTGCCGGGGGCAATGGTCCTCTTTATAAAACCACATTGCCTAATAGCTGTGTTCTATAATTGTATGCCATTAACATCTATCAAAATGTGCTCCTACATGCCATGCATATTAGCAGTGGATTTGGCACTTTGTGTTTGTACAAATGCTTTTCTTGTTATTAGCATCTTCAGTTAGTTAGCGCCAGCTTGAGGATTATTGCCAGAAGTTATTTTTGCTTAATGCACAGTTCTGTCATGTCAACTGGAACATTTGGTGTATGCATTAAAACAACACCTAATTATGTATGTCTAACTATTAATTACTGTATGCTACAATAGTCTTTAGGTGCAAAACACAAGAAAAAGACAATAAAGAAAACAGAATAGTCTAGTTTATGATTTGTTGTGTTTTTGCTTCTGTTTATATTTTGTTAAATGTATACCTCCGGGCCACCAAAGCACACAGATTTTAGCACTGTAATTAAATAAGAATTATTATGCATAATGCACATTTAGGTTAAAAATACGATCACATTTTCCCAACAAACATAATTAGTTTATTGATCCAAACACAAACAAATGATTTGTCACCCATGCATGTCATTCTGCAGGCCAGCTTTAGATCTGTTGTTTTGATGGTTCACTGTCACTAAATTACTTCAAAACACTGTTTCCTAACAGGGGGGTGGGAATGAAGACAGGCTGCGATGCATCATCTGCAAGGCCAAGGTAAGCGTATTGACATGTGTGTGTGTGTGTGTGTGTGTGTGTGTGTGTGTGTGTGTGTGGTTGGTTATGTGAGATATTTGATGATGTCTTATTCTTTTAAGCTTACTGTGTGAAATGTAGGTAACGGGCATTTAAACAAACACCATTTAAGTCATTAAACAGCGGCTGCATCTCGCAAAACAGATTTAAACGGAGCAGATCCATAATACTAATGAGCAATCAGGTCTTTGTTTTGCTGTGTGATTTAGTTGATTTGCCAGCAGTTGCTTATGAGCTGTAAGCTGTCTTTTATTCCTTATTATTGCAGCAGAACACTCGCTGCAGAAAGGGAGAATCATTACAATATTTGGCAAAGGATACAAGCCATGTAATGACAAAATCTGTATTCATTTCATGAGCTCAAATTAATCACGCTTTCCTGTGGTACAGCCCTAATGCAAATTTTCCGTCAACACATTGTTGTCTTGTGAGTTTATTCGTATGAAATGGTGAAGCTGATGTGTCATCACAGATGGGGTTGCATGCTGGATAAGGTGGCTACATTACTAACCATCTCAGATTAGGAAGTGTGCTTGATGGCGTTGTATGTATTCATGCTTGTGCTGCGGGTCAAAGCATCACAAGCTGGCTATGGAGTGTTTTATTCATTGTTTGCTCTACAGCGGCGGGTTGAAAATGTGATCTTTGCTGTCTGTTCTTGTGCGTATGCATGAGAGGGCTACACTCTGTGGAAGAAAATGTCACAGTAACTCTGACAACGACCTTTCAGGATTTTAAGATATTTTAAACATGAAATCTTGCACGGGCACACACACACACACACACACACAGACACTCACCCACTGATGAAAGGTAAATGAAACATTCAGTCTGCAGGAAGTCTCCACTGATGTCAGTGAGCAGTAATGTTTCGTATTAGTCTCCATTTGAGCTTAAAGAACAAGTTTGATGTTGTTGTCTTTTATACAGCAGCATGTCTCTGCTCCATACACCAGGAGGTTTGTTACTGTACCAACACCGTGATTAAAATGTTTTAACACCCAGGTGTGATCTTAGAAGTACGGACATCATGTATACCACATATTCTATATATTTTCCTTTCCTAAGAGGATATGACAGCTTTCTGACATTTATAGAAAATAAGACTTAAGCCTTATGAGTTTTACTGTACCAAGGCAGCAGTAACTTCTTTGGTGTGCACTGACTGTAAAAGATAATAATAATGGATCCTATGAACACTGCTGCAAACCCGCATACAACTGGTTTTCAAACATAGTGATTCAATGTGCTCATTCATTCCAACATTCAGTATTTTGGAGGACCCTTTGTGCAGTTGAGTTTCTTTACCACTCAGAAAGTGGACGCAAGTTAGCTAGGTTTACTAGCTTCCACTTTCTGGCTAGTTAACAAGTCTAGCTAGTCAACCTAGCTAAACAGAAAAGAGGCCTTAAAAATTATAATTTAATAATTTCCACTATTTATTTTATTTTAGTACCGGCTGAGTCATTAGCAATCCCAGTGCACTGAATGCTAAAATATAATAAGAATTTAATTAATACATTACACATTATAAAAAAGACAAGGCCATAGCTAGCATTAGCTGTTGTGCGCTTTCATTGTGTTGATGGGTAATGAGCAGACTGTCCATAGGCACAGCAGTGTAACTTCAGCCACTGTCATGTTAACCTGCAGATTCGCACCTGACTGGTTTAATGTATGTCAGTGTTGTTTAAATGGACACCATTTTCGTTTATTTTCTGTTCCCTTGACAGTATTTGGCTGCAGGCAAACACATTTTTTAGGCGTTAAAACCATCTCTGCTCTTCTCTTACCTACGAGGGGACATTTCTTGCACTTTTTGCAGAACCTCCAAAAGACTGTTGCACTTGTCTTTGTCCATTATACCGATGGCATGGTCATCAATTATTAATGGAGAGCAGTAAATGTCTGAGAGACATCCCACTGAGAGACCAAACAGCCGTGAACAGGGGTTAGTGGCAGCACTGGTGAATTCTGCGAGTGGCAGCTGTGCATTTAGTGAATGATTGTTGGGAAGCTTGCGCTGTATATTGATATGAACTCTGCCACAGAAAGTTAATGCATCAGTATAATAACATTTTAATGTTTTCAGTGGCATGGCCATTTAATATTTATCCACAGAGAGATGTATATGTAGATCAGCAATGACTGTAATGATGATAGCGATAATCATATGGTCCTGCACTGCTGTCCTTCTGTAATGCATTACTGCAATCACCCATGGTTAACATTAAGAGGCTTTAAACATTAAGACTTTGAGAAAGCAGTGCTCATCATACGGTCTCCACTTCAATGTGCCAGCCATTTCAATTTCTAGCTTTTTTCTGTGTTGTTGTTGATGGTGATGATGCTTTTCCTTGTATGTTGTTTTCCCTTTTTGCAATGGGGTCTCAAATGTGGGCCATTTGTATGAGTTATGCTAATTTGTTGGAGCAATGAATGCATTAATTTCATTAGCACATGGCCTCAAAGCAATAATTACCAGAGTAGGTGTGTCACAAGCAATCATGTTAAATTTTGCCAGTTAATTATTAAGATTTTGTTCTGAGGGACCTGGATTTGACATGAGTCGCCGAGGGAAAAAAAGAGGCTAGGTGCTTGTTGTTGAACACAGTGGGGGTGGCTGTGGCATTGTGGGCCTACTGGCACGATTTTTGCATGTTGACAGCTCACATTCTGGACTAATTACCGAAAATAGCAGAGGGCTAGCTGGTGCTTGGTCAATCCAGGAGGGTGTAATTATAAAGAAAAGGAGGTCCGAAGCCGCCTAATGGCCTCTGCTCCCTTTGATTGGAGTCCGGTAGGGAAGACATTGGTGGGGAGTTATGAAGGAGACAGATTCACAGCTCCCTTCCTCTGCCCTGATTAGGCCGACACAGAGCTGGGGTCAGGAGGACAGGCTGTCTATCTAATGATGCACTGTAATGAATAAAAAATAGTAATTCTTGGTACCAGGAGGGTTCAGTTATAACACCCGATAACTGTTACGTTCATATTAGTGAAACAGAGAATTGTGCTCAAAATTACTTGTTTGGTTTTTATGTCCTGCCAATTTTAATTTTGTTGAATAGTGATGAACAAACATATAGCATCTAAAACTTTATTTTTCTTTTAATGTTAATGTCTTAAGGCAGTGGCGAGGGGTCAGTCTCCCATGTCAAGTTTTTTTTATGAACTTCAACTGTGACAGCAAACATAAGGTCAGTGATTTTAAACAAATGTATAGCCAAAAGAGAGCACTTAGATCCTATTATATCCTTAATGTCTTGCAAATTATATGTTGCTTAAAGATATGAATATGCTTAGATTTAGCCAATTTAGTCAACTATTAATACAAGCAGAAATAATTTAGACTGATATTTAAAAGCAACAACAACAAAAAATTTTACATAAAAAAGATTTAGGCTTAAATTAACAGAATTTTGAGTCCAGACAGAGCACAACTGTAACCTGAGACCTTGGTTTCTACTCTGTGTTCATGCAACTTAAAATCTCCTGACGCAATTTCCAGACCTTCCCCGCCCCATGTCTTTCAAGTGTCTCCTTAAAGGTGCATGCATTTCTACTCCCATCAGCCCTGAAATATAATGTTAATCATCACTTGATTTTATATGGAAAGCAGCTTATCCTTTGATTTTGATGAATGCAGCAGCTGCCAGACTCTTCATTTGACTAAAAGCAGGACATTTTGCCGAGGCCTCTCGTATGTCACTAAGCCTCTGTCAGGACAGTACTGTGACAGGAGATGACACATGAAAGGAATTCCTCCTCATGGCTTTCCCAGGACAATGGAACATGGCCTTGAGGTAGTGTGTGTGAGTGTGAGTGTGCGTACGCTCATGTGTGTGTTTGTGTGCATGTGTGCTTGCTGTTTAATAGTGAACCACTTTGTTTCATAAACAGACATACAAAAGCAGAATGCTGTTTTTTCTGTATTTCCTTTTAAATAATGTGTTTTTATCCTTTCTAACAGTATTTTATTTGTTTTAAATGTATAAACCAACGCTTTGTTTGATGAAATATAAACTATAATGATAATGCAGCTATATTGTGCATAAGAAAGTGAAAGTGTTATTTAACGTTTGTGGAAAGTGTCCTCAAGCCTCAGTTCCCATGGCTGCTGCTGACTGACATTTAAGAGTCAGGGTTGCTGTGTTCACAACACATCGTTTAAACTGTTATTACGGGCAGCTGAGTGTGGAAAACTGTTCACATCAACCTCTTACTTGTAATCCCTAGTCTGAGATATCAGGATTTTCACACCGCTAGACAACGCCCACTTAGCAGAAAGAATGCTAAAATGTCAACGCAACAGGTTCCAAAGAGGTTTTAAGCCTTCATCACTGGCACTTTAACATAGATACAATACATCCTATACTAATGAAATTAGCATATATATGTTGTATATATACAGTACATAATGTCACTTATATAAATGAACAACCAGAAATATGTAACGTAAACTAATTCAGTAACAGCCTAACTTAGAAAATTAGCTTAATTAGACTACTTCAGCAGCAGCACTGCACAAGTAGAACATAATGACTACCATGACTATGGTGTAAACACTCAAAAGCTGTTTCTATGGGAAGTGTATGTCACAGATCATATAATGTAGTAACAAATATTATCTTCATTACTTTACTGTTTCTTTCCTGTTCTGCCTATCCCTTTCAATAATTGTATGCTCTTCCTTTTGTATTGTACTCAGAATGTGGAAGCTAGTTAGCTTTGCATGTTACCTTGCTAGCTTCACAGACCGTATACCATACAAACATTTTTATTCCATTTCTAAAATGTTAGCTAGCAAGCTAAGCTTCAAACTTGTTGGAAAGTAAGATGTTAGTTAGCATAGCCTGCTAACGTTAGCCGTTAACGCTATAACACAAGTTTTTTTCTTTTCTATTTCTACATTTGCTGAGTCAGAGACTGCTCTCGCATATTGTCTACAAGTGTTGGTTTCCACTAATATACAGTAAATGTACCATCTGTGTGCAAATCTCAAAGTACTACTGTCGGGTTTGGTAGGAGATCAACAGACTAGAAAAAAAAACAGCATCTGGTTTGGTTGGAAAAGGTTGCAAACAAGATTTAATTTGCGTCATAGCAGGGTAAGTCTATAGCCATTATTTCTAGCAAAGACTCGGGCTCTTGGTAATTTCACCCTTTTTATTTAACCTCCATGCCCTCCTGCTCTTTCCTTCCATCCGTTCCCAAGCACAATTCATTTGAGTTCCTGTTCAGGAGGGTCCTGAGGCTGATTCAATTAAGTTCTCCTTTAATTGGCTTTCAGGCATCTAAACTGAAACTGATGGAGAATTAATAACAGCTCTAGTTGGTCTCCCCACTGTTTGCAACCTTGGAAACATCCTAAAAAAAATGAGACTGTGTCAGTCCCATTTTCCATGTGTCTGTTTTAGTAGTTCAGCTGCGAGGAAAACGTGGTCACAGTTGCTGTGTGGTCCCTGCTCTTGGTATGCAATTCATCTCTTTGTCAACACCCTTAGACATTTGGTGCAAACTTTATACCCACAGAAATACAGCAGAAGCCATAGAAAGCACTGCATAAGTACAGTCTGTTATACAGTTCCTACTTTAGCTAAAAGATTCATATGATTTTACTGTTATCCAAACCCATCAAATGCATCATGCAGTCATGAAAGATTAAAAGAGCCTATGCATTCCTATTAAAGCTTACCAGTGTGTCCTCTCTGCTTTGTTCTTCATTGAAGCACACGTTGTACAAAGCAAACATAAGAGCAATTTTTCTGTCTGACAAGTAGTTCTCTGTGGGTATGGCTCTGTGTCGAGAGAAAGAGAAATAATTTGCAGTCGCATTACTATTTAGGTAGCTAACAAAAGCCGAGTTGTGAAATGGCAGCAAATGATGGCTGCTAAAATTAAGGTTTGAAGTTCACATATCATTAACAGCCATGAAATCAACTTCTCCTCTGACTATACTCTCCCCCCGAGTCTGCCTTTGTCTTCAAACAGCGCCAAAGCAATCATTATGCTCAGACATAATGCACCATAATGACAGTAATTTCAGTATCAAATTTTCAAATGTTAGGCCTTAATTCATTGTGGTTAAGTAGCTTAGTTGTAATTCACATTTTCTACCCTTCTTAGCAGAGTGCTCAAGGAATGAGATGTCGAAAACAGGACAGAAGAGCACCGCATGCAGGAACATTTGAAAGCCTGTTCATTTAAATACTCTCAAGTCTCAAGACATCCAGAGTTTATTAGCATCAAAACAAAAAGAATCATTCTGTCATCTTCTTGTTTACATCTTTTATTGTTATATTAACTTGTTTTTATACGTTTTTAGCCTGATTTCTTATGACTTTTCTTTTTTTTTTTGCATATTTGTTACACGTGAGTGATTCAGGTCATCAAACAAATTCTAATACAACAAAAATACGTTTTTTATATGATGATTTCGTTTATAAAGGAATAAAGCTGTCCAAACCTGCCTGGCCCTATGGGTAATGGTTAAGAATGTCACGATGACTGGGCAAATATGGCACCCATAGGGGAGTTGCAAGGTAAAGTCACTGCTGACCAAAAAGGACACAAAGGCTCATCTCACAGCCAAAAAAAAACATCTTGATGATCCCCAAGACTTTTGGTCAAATATTTTGTGGACTGAGGAGACAGATGTTTAACTTTTGTGCAAAATTCCATCAAATGAGCAATTTTGTAGAAGCCCAGTTTATCATTTTATGCACACTACTCAAAATGAAACACGATATTTGCTGCTTGACAGGTTGACAAAGGTCTGTATCTTTATTAGTGTCAACAAATCCTATGGACAGACCAAAACCAACAGTGTGTTACCCTCTTTCTTAAGACTGTGACTTTCCAACCTGTCTCAGTCCCAAGGCCATTTACTCCATCTTAACAACCAGCTTAACAACAATTAGCTTAAACCAGCTAATACCTAATACCATATTTAATATTGTTTGTATCAATATTGAAATTTGAAATTATTATTATTGTTCTTTTAAAAGATGGGTTACATCAATATTATCATTTATTGATTTTACCACCACATTTTTGCTCACAGTTGGGTAATATGAAACCATATGGTTGTGGCCACGTCATTACAGATGATTGTTAAAAAAACTGCATGTAACACTACCTCCGGGTGATACTTGGGCAGTAAGCCCAAAGCTTATGAGCTCAGACATAACTACATAGGGCAGTTGTCTTAGCAACTAAAGAGATTAAAGTGATGCAAGAAAGAAAACTTGCAGAAACAATTAATGTCAATTAATTTCAATTTCATGTCTTTGCTTCCTTTTACCACCGCTAACCTTAGTTGTTCAATAATCCACAATTTCCTGAGAGCGCACCTTACTAGTGTGGATCAGTATTTTTATTATAAGGGCCCCCACAGTCATTATGCACAGAATCTTTTGGTTCCAAACTGAGCTGTAAATTTTGAGAGAATCTGACACCCCTGCCTGAGGGTTACAGCAGAATGCTAACAAGGCCACAGCGACATTTCCATCTCCATACAGTCAGACGCACCATACATCAGCTCAGCGCTGAACAT
Source organism: Ctenopoma multispine (assembly GCA_034779795.1). Classification (NCBI taxonomy): domain Eukaryota; kingdom Metazoa; phylum Chordata; class Actinopteri; order Anabantiformes; family Anabantidae; genus Ctenopoma; species Ctenopoma multispine. The sequence continues at coordinate 3,637,701 of JAUYWH010000020.1, forward strand.
CTCCCAGCAACACATGAAGTCAGTGACAATTTCAGACATAACACTTTATTAGTATCCCTCCTATCTCCATCGTGTAATGAATGAGGCCATTTAAACAGGATTTACGATATCTTTAAAACTTGATTGCCTAGAATTTGAGAATTATTCATAAGACTAAAGCATCATTCGTCATACAACGAGTGCTGTTTTGGTGGGAACAAATGGTTTTGTTGTAGTTTTTCAAATGAACTCTTTTTCATCCACTCTTCAAATAAGCAATTTGTATGCACATATGTCTATGCAACAGCTGTAATTAAAGGGAATGTGGCTCAGGTGACAACGCTGAAGTTTTCTTCATAATGCATAGTACCAGATACGGATGTAAAAGGGTGTTTTATTACACTGCAACTTTGGCTGAAACAAAGACCACACTACTTAAACACACTCGTGACTGTGGTTCTGAGGTGTTAAGGGATGTACATGTCAGATTTTAGTTTGCTTAAAGCTAAAATCTGTCTTTTTCTTATTGAACATTGCACTTAAGAAATTATATTATCTCCCCTTGAGTTATATTTTCTTATTTCCACTATGAGAGGAAGAAGCATCCTCGCCTCGTTACAAAGATTATTGTGCTCACTTCCTGAGGCTGTGTGACCATGCTTTGTCTGCGATGCCCATATCATCTCAAGTACACAAGGATCCTGAGGCAGAGGGTGGGGACCCAAGTGAAGGACCAGTTATGTCCACACAAACACACACAGATACGCTGCTATAGCTTGCAGGCATGGCTTACTATAGCCACAGCCAAGAATGAGGCCTCTCAGGATAGATTTACACACAAATAAAACCAGTATTATCTTGACTCACATGTGAAGGAGAACTGATTACACGGTCTACATTTCAATGCTCAGATTAAATGGAGTCAATTTCCTATGGCCTATTTAAACCAATTCTAACCTGTAAACACTGAAACCAAATCTGATCTTATTTCTCAAAAACCTCAAATAAGTTCATATGTCTACTGAGAAACTGCTTTTTTATGGATTAATATGAGCACCATTGGTAATACTTTACTTAAGAAACTGCAAGCAAAATGAAAAAAAAAACAGTTTTCTAAATTATTGTCCATAAAGGAAATTTGACTATTTTATTCCAGAAACTGCAAAATATTTTTTTGCTACTTGTTTATCATCCAGCAGACACAGACTGCAGGTATTTACATTCAAATAAATGCATTTAGCTGGCATACATCCTTCCACAGTCATTAATGATGAGAGCAGCATAAGACTCTTAATTTAACTAAATTAAAAACGTGTACTAATTTGGATTAAAGCTACAACAACAGATTTTTTATAGCAATTTATCTGCTGATGATTTTGAGGCTTAATCATAATTATCCAGAATCATGGCCTTGGTAAGGGACAGAAATGATTCAGAAAACTGACTCATTCTTGTCTGTTTTTACAGCAATATCTGTCTGAAAGTAACAAGCATTAGCCAGCAAAGGGCACTGGTCATACCAGACCATGTAAGGCAGCAAACCCTGACTGGAGTGAACTGAACAGTAGTGTTTTTTTATTGGTCATGAATTCAAGTAGACATTTCGCTTTGTGATAGCCCTCAGTTTTCTCTTTTGTCAACTTTCACTTAGCTTCTCTTTGTTGTGGATAACGGTCCCTGGCCCTGCTGGAGGTGCCTGAGAGATGCTGCTGTGAGCTGGTGACACAGACTCTGAGACTGATTCCATGCTGCCCTAAATGTTTGGTTTCACATTGTAGAACTGGTAACATAAGCATAACTGAAATTTCTGTTTTCACCAAATCTCTTACGCAATTTCTAAGCAAATGAATGTGATGAGAATTTCTTCTCAAATTTGGCACTTATTGTCAGTTCAGTTCAAAGGTTAACTGATTAGATTTTGGTGGTCAAAGGTCACTGTGAACACATGTATGTCCCATTGTCTCCTAGTGCAATATCTCAGAAATGCCTGGAGAAATATGATTACATCTAGGACAAACATCTGCTTGGTTTCATACATAAACTTATTAGAATATGAGTCTGTACTGACATGTGTGTAAACCACAAAAATGTTTGTATGGTATACGGTTAGCAGAGGCATTCAACGGCAATCCAGTAATTCTAGTCTTTGCTATTGGTACACAGTTATTTCCATTTGTGATCTCAGACTTTGGACACTTTGTGTAGTTCTGTCTCTGCTACCTAGGCTATTTTCTCTCTCAGTCTCTGTTTTCTTATACATTACACAATGTACTGCACCATTCAACTGTTTAGAAATATTGCATTGAGGAACAAAATTTGTGACTCATGAAGCCATAATTGCATTTTTGGTTTGTTGCACAGTTCTAATGGGAAGTGTAATAACACCACTGGCGTAATATCGACAGTACAAATAGCCCGTGGTCTTGTTTGTTTGAATTAGTCTACATTATGTCTCTTTAGTTTAGTCTTCAATATATTTTGAAGGCCAGAGTTGCTGGTTCTACTCTGAATGTTATGTACATTGCTTATTAGCCATCTTAACAATAAAGTTTAGTTAATTGTGTTGGAAATCAGAAAGGTTGACATTTAAATTTAATTTAATTTCATCCCATCTAAAAAAAAAAACTTATATAAAACTTTTGCAAATTTTATTAACTGGATTGTGAAGTTATCCAAAAAAACTCTTTATTATCCATTAAGCCTTTTCAACGGCTTAGTATAGGGGATGCACGGAAGGTCGCACATGTGTGGGTGTGTTATAAAAATCCCACACAGCCATACTGCAATACCTCGACAAAGCTCTTGATTAGTTGTGGTTTTATGTTTGGATGGTCCATTTAATTAGGTTATGTATGAGATAAAGGCCAGCCAAAAGTAATCACAAGGATTATTTACTCTTGCTAATTGAGGTTCAATCTTAACACCACAACTTAAAGGTTAATGTTCTCTTGCTATATTATTTACTGTCCACACTGCAGAGGCCGACAGTCGAGAAGGGAAGGGAAACTCCACAGGTATGTGTGTGTGTGTGTGTGTGTGTGTGTGGGGGGGGTATGGAAAATGATTTGTAGCGTAATATTAACAGTAGTTGATATCTAAAGGCCCCGCTTTAAGCCTTCTGAAATACTGTACAACCTTCATTTTAATAATCTTACTTTGGCTCAGGTGTGATGCTCAAGTTTCCTGGAGCTTTAGGTGGGTGCAGCCCATCGCCACTCCTAATCTTTCCTTTAACTAACCACAGATAATTCTCCATGCACATGTAAATCATAGAGTGAGCTTTAAAGTGAATTGAAAGGTAGATTTGAAGTGACATAGTGTGATTAATTCTGCCGCTCTCTAAATGACCCTTAGTTCTGTCTTCATAGGAAAGCCGTTCTAATAGTCTTTCCAATAGTGATTAAAATTACAAAAATGTGAACCTGTAGGTTAATAAAAATGGTAATTTAACTAGTATCTGATTTAATTGACTCTGAAAAAGTACTTAAACGTGTTTGCACTCTGGAAAATCTACATGGCTCAGCGGCAAAGAAATTGGAATATCCAGCTGTCAGGATAATAAATTTGACTATTTCATCACTGTAATCTTCATACAATCTCCCTTTGTGCTGGTTTCTACCGCTCACTACTAATGTAATAAATCACTTCCATTTTTGGATTGTTTCATGTGTTTTGGAGTAATTGTAACATACTCGAAAGACCCCGGGTCTTGGCGATCCAGCGGTGTTCTTAACCTTTGTAGATTTAAGATTTAGAAAGTTGAACTCAACCTTGCATCAAACTTCTGCTGTGTCTTGGTCTGTCAGGATGTGCAATATGCTAGAATATAAGTTTGCTAGACATTGTAATTCATAGTAACTTGCACAATTTTACATTTATAAGTAGGATATAAACAAGTAAAAGATGGTTTATGAAACTATGACATTGTCAGCAGAAATGAGGATGATGTGTTTATTATGGGAATTGTCAAACTTTCTATTTCTGTTAATGTTAAAATGCTAAAATTTGTAATTGAACCCCACTTGCCAAAAAAGCTAAAGAAAAGATAACCAGCCTAAGCTAAATCTAAATCAAAACAGTATGGGTTTCATATATGGGTGAAATTAATGCAGGTTTAAACTACGCAAGTCAGAACTGCAATGGCCATGTTGCATGATTTCTATAAAAGAAACAGAGATGTTGTGTATATATAGTGTGAGGAGGCTCACGTGACAGTAAAGGTGGCTTTATTTGTTCATGAAAAATATGTTGTAATTTATCTGCCTATTGTCAAGACTATTGCTGCAGCAAGTCAAATGCTTCTCTGATCACAGAGCAGATCTGTTCTTATCCAAATATCACTTGTGTATATTAATAACAGACATTTCATAAGTGGAAACACTGAAGAAGCTTATAGATTTGTGTTTTTTAATGTATGAACTAAAAAGAATCTTTCTCTCTGATCAATTTTACTTCTTAAAACTGTTGTACTCTGAAGATGTTTAAACCCCCCAAAGGTTACTTTGTTTTATTTTCCAATGCTCAAATAAATAATAGATTCTCTAAGCAACATGAGAAAACGTATAGTTACATTTGCACAGCAGGTATAAAACCATATAGTTTTACCACTTATTAGTTTTGATAAATAGAAAAAAAGGCTAAATAATAAAATAAGACTGGCATGATTTATAATTTTAAAGTGTGTCACTTGGCTGCAATATGACTGTGAATGTCGACAGGGCTTGCAAACTAGATAATTGTTTCAGGAGTATAATTTCTTTTTATTTTCATTTCTTATTTATATGATGCCAAAAATATGCTCCCATGGCTATCGTTTTCCTTTGGCTGTTTGCAAAACCAGAAAGCTAAGAGGATTTATCTTCTTGACCCATCACACAAAGACAATGAGCTGCAGAATAGTGGTGTCCGACTGGGAGGACTGAGGGTGGGCACACCCTCTCATCCTCAGGCCTCCCTCTGAAGACAGAATCGTGTTACAGGTGGAGAAACACATTACTCTGGTCTCAAACAAGCGCTCGCTGCTTTTCTCAAAAGCCAGCGCATGTGTGCTGGTTGCAGAGATTACTGTATGTCAGTGTTACATCTCTGGCTTGTTTTGACCAAACCGGGCTTCAGGTTTCTGACAGGACACAGTATTAGATATCTGTGATGGCAGTGGCAGGACAAAGCAGCTTTTCCCTGTCTCCAGTAAATACCAGCACATTGTCATCCTTTCTATGGAGACTTTAGTAATAAATGGTGTTGCAGAACTCTCCACTTTTTAGGAGTCGTTTGCCCTGGGGCTAGGGCTAATGGTTTTCTCACTCCCCAACAGGCCCTCAGGCTCCAGGTAGTCTCACATTGTCAAGCTCCTCTCATTAACTCCTATAACTCCTAGAGAGATAAGTGTTAGACAGGCACGTACTGGAGGCCACAAGTGGGAGTGCAATACACACACCAAACATATTGACGTGCTAAAGTACACAGTCAATTGCTTGCTTTTTTTTAGGTTCCAACCAACTTTTTACACATAAACTGCTTGTTTTAAATGTAGTTTTATATGTCTTTCTAATGCATAATAATATTATAATTATGACATTATTATTATTATTAATGCATTATAATTACTTTATGTTTATCTTGATATAAAGTCAGATATATGTGGTGCAGAAAACAATGTTTAATAAATTGTAGTGGACTTAGAAATATGAACTAGCATAAAATATAAATCCTCAAGCGAAGCGTAAGTCAAACATTTCATTCTACCACTGCAGTTTGTGCTGTTTTGTCACTTTTTCTAAAAATCTTTTTTGCCTTTTGTTTGTTGTGACCCTCTGGCATTTCTATTTATTTCCATTTCATTAATCTGCTGTACCTACAGCTCTCACTGATGTCCACATATCCTAGAAACTAAGGACTAAATGTACAGTTGGTGGATAAAAAAGTGACACCACCTTCGAGAATGATCTTTTGTTTTAACACCTCCACACTTTGCTTCAGCACCATGAAGTCACATCGGGCATTGGACTTTCTACCATCCTGCGTGCTCTCACAATCACCTATTCAACTTCTTCAGCTTAATCTTGATTAAATATGGTGATTACTCTGTTTGACAGTGTTTGAATTGCTGGATCAGAGAAATACAGTACACGCCAAGGCCTACATCACTGTAGAATAAATTATATACTGTTAGGAAAACATGTTTTCATAAGACTCAGATAGAGACACTCACTTTTTTATTCTACTCTATTTATAATTCTTAGAGGTGACATACATCACATACATCATTTATACAATTAATTAACAAGTGCAAAGAATTGTTAATAATTTATTGTATATAAAAATATTTTAGTTTTGGTCGATAATAAGGGAATTTTACTAATTATTTTCTTAACAATGATTCAATCCAAATACATCTACAACAATACATAATTACAAATATGAGTCTTTATAAGTTATTTGTTCAGTTATTTTTTTATTTATTATTTTTATAGCTTTCTTTTGGACCGTATGATTTCTGACCGACAAACTCGGGACTCAAATCGAGATTCCCCTGTGAGGTTAGGTTTTGGCAAGAAGGGCACAATGTTTAAGGTTAGGAAGAAAGATCACGTTTTTGTTAAAATGTTGATACAGATATTGTGTGTGAAGTGATTTCTGTCTTAACCCAGCCCACACTCGTTTCCTGACCTTAACCAAGTGCTGTGAGTGTCTCACCCCAACCGTAAAAGCCTAATGTTATGAGTGCTGAATGTTGTACTCCATTGGAAAAGGAAAGGAGGAACAAAAAATGTGTTCCCTGTGTACATTTAATTAATATATTAAGATCAACATATTGCGACTTGTCATTTACCTGCAAATATTATTACTATGTTTATACACGCAACAACATATTCGTGATTGTAATTGCAGTTTGGTTGTATAGAAACATTGGCTTTAGGAGATAAGGTTGTTCACACACAGACAAACCCTGTCATTTCTGAAGATAGGAGGGAATCTGATGACTTTTTCTTCATTGGTACAATGCTGTCAAACACAGCAAGTGGATTTGTCTTAAATCTCATTTCTATTTAATTTTTGTGTTTTATTTAATATACAAATTTAATGCAGCAAATACTACATACAAATACTAGATTGTGTTGTTATGTCATCATAGGGTTTATTTGCCTGTAAGCCAAATCACATACTGGACATCAGTTTTTTAAACTGTATTTTTGTCGTTATAGTGCAACTGCTGAAGTAACTGAACCTCCTTCTTCCTGTAAGGCTGCAGACGACGCTGCTGTGTAGCAGCACAGTGAACCCTCCCACCAGTGTCGGCTAGTCTACAAGATTGTTTCTGGAAATACCAGTGAATTGTCGCATTTAAAAAAAAGTCATCTTTACAACACATTTTTCACTCTTCTCTTCTTCTCTTTGCTGTGTAATTTTGCTTGTTGAGGTTGAAAAGATTAGGGGAAAATAGTGCATCATAAACTGGCTGTAGGCCTCAGGGCAACAGTGTCTGCTCTAAAGCTGGATAATCTCATATCAGTGTGGCGTGTTCATTTAGCTTAGAAGATAGGACCGTTTTAGAAGCACCTCCTTAGGTTATTATGAAGCTTTTCATCCTCAAGATGATAAACTCATTTTGGCACCTGTGTAATTTACTAATGACACATGATTTTAGCCTGCATTGACTGTGAGCCGGGGAGGAATTACAGTGCACTGCAGAGCCTCTGCAGATATGCCAGCTACTGACATTGAGGCAGAACCTGGTTGGGTTGTGTTTTAACTTCTTTAATTAGGTGTGTTTACTCTGTATTTTATTTGCAGAGATCATGGAAGAGCCTGGGGAAAGGTAGATTTAATTAAGGGGCACTGATGAAAGCACACAGCTCGCACAATCTCCAAAGTGTTTCCTCTGATATTGCTGCAAAATATCCTGATGACAGGTGGTGCTGGGGAGGAGTTGACACGGCTGCGAAATAGAACGATTTGGATTCATTCTCACCATGTGTAGGTGGGAAAGTGTTATAGGTCTTCTGTTATATATCACTGGACCCCATTTAACTGCTAAATAAAATCCTTTTAAATACACAATCTGACTCGTGCAGGAGTGTGGGATTTTAGGAGTGGAAACATAAAAAAATGTGATTGCACATAAAAGAATTCTGATGGTCGATGAGATAGTAGAAATGTACGAGCAGCTTTGCAATTAGCAAGTGCAGGCCTGCCACATTGTCAAATGCCCTCACGCTCTGTCTCTGCGATAATTGTCACAGCCCCTCTCTTTTATTACAATCTGTCATAGAGTCAACCATATTCATTATGAATTCTTATCTGCTTGTGCTTTAACATTTGCCAGATGGCACATTGGTATCAAAAGCTAATAATGGTGTAGTAAGGAAATTAAGACTTTATCAAAAGCTACTTAATGCCGGAAAAAAGGAAAATCAAAATACATTGATGTATTAGTTGATCCTTGATGATCCCATCTGTGAATGTGTAAAAGGTGTATCATCCTATCTTATATCCTCAGAATATGCAAATGAGCGTGGAGAGCAGAGCTGCAATGTAGATTGGGTTTAGCTTAACTAATCTCCTTTGGTCACAATTTACGTTTGATGGAGAAAGAAATCCCATTATATTCACACAGATCTAATCTGCTTTAACCTACACTACAGAGTCCACAAGTAGAAAATAACCATAACATGTATAGAGTGAAATGTTAGGACATCGACAGCTACAAAGAATACAAGGAGATTTAAACTTGTCACACATTTTGTACACCTGCCAATTCGCAGTAGAGGGATTTACCTTTGCCACAAGCTGCAGATGCACCGGTCTAATTAATACATGCTCAGAATAGCCTAAATCTTTCTATAATGGAGCAAAAACCGAAAAGGGTTGTATATGTTTATCTCTCTAACAGCTGCAAACAGGCTAAGAAGTGGATTTGATTTCATTTAGTTACTAATAACTCATGGTTCTTAGTGCCAGGATTTTTTGAAATACCATTTACTAGACATTTTGCACAGTTTATTCATAAGACGTGTTGTATTTGTTCAAACCATCCTTTTTTCGTAAAGTGGCTCATATAGACGGAGGAGGTTAAGTGAAAGTGGACACACACAGCTAATTAGTTATAATAGCATCCTCCATTTTGGACTCTTTGGCTCGCCATGCCTCCAGAGTTCACTACTGTCAAGACGACTTGCTATTGATCAGTGCTGCACAATTGCGCATCACAGTTTATTAAAGTTAAACTCAACACACGGGTCACATAGTTTTACTTCACCTCGCAGAATTCCAGCGGTTGTGTCATACGGACTTTGCTGCTCTGCGTTTTTTTGTTTTGTTTTCATCAATAAGTAATTCTGAATGATTGTATTCTGCTGCCAGTGCAAGTCAACACTTCCTGCATATGTTTGAAATTAAAAACCTCCAGGATGAAATGGGACAGATTAGGCAGCTGTGAGGAATTTGGTGTGAAACATCAGTGGAGGAAGAGTAACTTAACCAAGTTTGAAAACTGCAAAATGGAAGCAGCTGGAAATAAGAGCAGAGAAGAAAAACTCCAAGGGGTGAGGATCACATGACTCTGATGTACTGACGGAATCACTGCTGTAGCATTATTTATTCATTATACTGAATTTATTAAGATAACAGATAAATATAGAGGGGGTTGTGAGTTTACATTCATAACATACAGCAGAAGCTGCAAATCAAAATGGGAACAGATGAGGAAACAGTAAAATATGAAAAGGGAAAACGGGGAAATTAGAAATAATAGCCTCTCATATAAAGCCATTTCAAGGCTTTCATACTTTTATGATACTACTATCACTCTCTACCTAAAATGCAAGTAAAGTCTGTTGTTAATATGTATTTCCTCTTGAAAAAGTAGGCCCAGATCAGAGGGAACATTTCAGCAATGCACAATAAATAGCTGAGAAATGAGTCTCATGGGAACAAGAGGCACAGTCCTAGATTTTCCTCCTTCACTGACATCTTGAATAGTTCAGGAGTTATGTGCAAAAGTTGTGGAAGATAATGTCTGGTGACATAGACTTGTTGTCACATTTTTCATCTACTACTATCCAGTCTCATTGCATTCTGATCACACCTCTTCAGGCAGATAACTATTTCCTCAGGATTAATGTCCCAATTTCTGCATCCTCCAACACATCACAGTTAATGACCTTGATTTAAATCACAAGAAGGTGTGTAAGAACTCATATTACTTCCAAACAAGAAAATAGATCAGCCTTTAGGGGTTGTTTTTGTCTGGCCCTGTGCTTTGCAACTTTTGCCCTGCTGCTACCAGTGAGATAGGCAATCGTCTCTACTCAAGCTGATTGATTCAGTGCTGGTTTACCAACCTGGGACATTTTGTTCATGCATATGCCATTTCTCATCTTTTTCCCTTTTTTTGTTTTTAAGTCAGATTCTTTTCTGCATTTGCTGCTTGATTGTCAAAGCTTAAAGAGTCTGACACAGTGAAAAATGATGTAGGTTATTTGGCTTTCTAAAATGAAAGGTACGATAAGCTCAGAGAAAGAATTAGTGCTACTTTTAAAGCTTGCCACATGCTTTCAAAATTTCCAATAATTTCCAGTATCTAGGCTAAGCTGATGACAACATTGCAAAAATGTCAAGGCAACCTGCTTATAGGCCTATAAATGATTTTAGGCTCAGAGTGAGGTGGGGGGTGAATCCTGAAAAATGTGACATTCACATTGCATACACACCTCCCCCTCAAAATGCACCAACACACTCTCTCTCAATCTGTCTTTCTCTTTTTCTTGATTTCACACACATGAGATACACGTGCGCATATTTTTCAATGCATGGCTCTCTGCAGTTATTTTAAGCCTAAACGACACCATGTATTGCTTAAAATGTGTATTATTTGCACAGTAATAAAAACTCTGAAATGTTTTCATTTATGTTGTAGGTTTTAAATTAGAATAAGGAAATTAATTAGTTTCCCACTGCGTCATTTTTAATCAGAATCTCTCACTTGAGTTTGAAAAGACAAACTTATTATAAAAGCAACATAATGTGTGAAAACTACACCTGTTATGTACAGCATGCACCAATGCAGGTTTGTTAGTTGAGTTACTAACAAGTAACAAGTTGAAGTTGCTTTGAAGTTTCATATGTCTGTTAGAATAAAGGCCTGGACACTGCGGCATTTAAGATGTAAAGACTGGATGGCAAAATATGTTCATTTCAGTGGAATCATTGTAGTCACTGGATTCCCCTGTCATGTCAAGTCAAACTGCTTTTTTTTTTTATATTTTGTGGACCGATGATAGAAATGTTGAACTTTTTGGAAGGTGTGCGTCCTGTTACACCTGTGTGTAAAACTGTATTTCGTTGGAGTGGCCATTTCAAAGTCTGGACTTAAATCTGATGATGATGCTGTGGCATGACCTTAAACAGGCCGTTTGTGGTCGAAAACTCTCCAGTGTAGCTGAATTTAAACAATTCCGCAAAGAAGAGTGGACCAAAATGTCATTCACAGCAATGTGAAAGAGTCTTTGCTGGCAGAACCAGTTATTAGGTTTAGGGGCCAATTACTTTTTCTTCATAGGGCCAGACTGGTTTGGACAGCCCTAATATTCCCCTAATAAATTAAATGATCATTTAAAAACTGCAATTATTCTGGTTATCTTTGTGTAATATTAAAAATTGTTTGAGGATTTGAATAATTTAGCTGCGACAAATATGGAAAAAAGTAAAAAATCAGGAAGAAATAAATACTTCTTCTTAGCTTTAGATTGGCATTTTTTTCCAGTTCATTTGCAGATATATGTTGTTTGTGAACTCCTCACTCTGCTGCTGTAAAGGTAAATCAGTCATCTCGTGAAATTAGTTTCTATGTAGTTTTGAAGGCACTTACTCGGTCAATGAAAATAACAGCATCTGCCTTTAAGTGGAGAAGGACAAGATGTGCTTAATTGCCAAGCTGGTGCTGTTAGAGGGTTTTTTTTCTTCTGGAAGAAAAATGTTTTTAAAGTGAAAACACACACATTGAAAGTCAGAAAATGCAGTAACTAATAGATGCATGAAGTCTTTTAGTCTCCACTCCTCTGACTTGAGATCACATCCTTTTACATATCAGTGGGAAAAATTGATCAGATGAGAAAAAGCTATGCAGAAGGTTGCAGTGCTGCACGTGTGATGAAGCTGAATTCATGCCTGCACACAGCCAACAGACAACAGCTTTAAGTGATATGAGAGATTTTCTAACAGTTATTTACTGTTTGTCTACAAGACGACTGTCCACAAACATGAGTCACAGGTGGCGTGGACTGGCTTTAGCCTCCGAATGTAAATTTTAAATATGAAACTCATAGCCTCATATTATAGCATTAGATACCATGTTCACTCAGTAGACAATCTGTTGTGTAAAATATCTTTTAATAATGGGGATCCTTTTTGGCATTAGTTACACAGATAGACACACCGAGGGTTTTTTTTCTACTGTGAATAAACAGACACATCTGGATTTGATCTCATAAGGCCTGGGGAGTCTGACTAATCACCAGAGTAACCCAAGTACTTGCAGATGTAAGATAATTGCAGAGACAGGCTCTCCAAATAACTTCATTTAGAATTTGCAGAAGTTACTCTGTCAATATGGGGGGTGATAGGCGATCTATCTCATTTCCCTACTTCTCCTCAGTGCAACATGACCTGCCACAGTCTGTAAGGGGATATGCTATTAGTGACTTATCAAAGGGCATGAATATATGCTCAACATTGCATGTCCATGTACTAATTTAATCTAACACACTCTGAAACTCTGTCCTTGTTATTAGGTAAAGAATATGTGATGACACACATGCAGGAGATTTAAAACATAAACTTGCACAGACAACAATGGAGTTTAGACTTTGAAATACAGGCCGCAAAGTATCCTCATTAATTGTTTAAAGTAGGTTTCTCTGCAAAGAAATGACAGAAAATTGTGTAATGCTGAAATTCATGGGTAGATATGCTAGCTAATTGGCTCTTTAAAAGAAGGTTAAGGCATTTAACAGACCTCAAATTGGTTTGGAGTGCCAAAAATAATTAGGGTGGTGCTGATTGTTATGGACCCCATATCACACTAAGGCAAAACAGACAGCAGGGAGGATGCCAAGGGAAGCTTTATGAGTCTCATTTGAGGTAAGCTCAACTGATGCTCATTATACACTGTATGAGTGAAAGATAGTCAGCAGTACAGCATCACATAAGTAGCTGCAGATTTTAAAACGACCATTTGAAGTTTGTAAGTCATTATTAGTGGAAAAGCTTATATTTGGGTGCCGACAGAACAAGCTGTAAACAAGGCACCGCTAATGCCGTGTCTGAACAAAAAGCATATACTCTGCAGTCTTCAGATTCGTGTCACGCCACCGACATGTTTATATTTTCATCAGGCTACCTGTTTGCACTGCTGCACTGCGCATGTGTCAGCTAACATGTTGCAGGCGCAAACATGTCCCGCAGAGCTTTTTTTATATTTCAAGTCAATTATTGCTACAGAAAATAGCAAAATGTTCCTGAGTTTATCACAGCTATTAAGGCTGGAAGCTGTGAAACCAAAACAAGGTGATGAAAAAACTAAAAAGCTGGATCTGCAAAGTACATTTGTCATTTATTTCCCCATGTGAGTAACACCATAAACGTATAAACTATATCACATTATAGAATGGTGCAGCTTTAAAGGCTGGATTTGGTTCAGTATTGTAATATCCTTAAATTAAACAGGAATTGTGAATAACTACAAAGAAACACAAAAAAGTTACATTTCCTATTTTAACCTAATCCTAAAAACGTATTCATTGAGATGATCAAATTTTGTCAACTAGCCTTTAATTTAAGTTTAGTTTTCATGAACACAAACGTGGTTCCAGAACATCTAAACAAAATGTAAATTTGTCAACCTATCAAACTCTGAACCTGAGGTGTTGTGTTCATTGTTGGGCAGCGACAAAGATCAAACATTAATCGTCAAATACTCCTCCGAGCACTCATTCCTCCATTGCAGCTGTTTGGGGCCATCCTCATCACGAGGTTCCTTAACGCTGACATGGAAACACGATGAGCAGTGGGATGTCCTGGTAGCCTCATTCTCCCTGCTAGCAGAGAATTTGTCCTAGCTGTTGTCAATTTATCAATGTATCGTGCACTAGTGGGCACAGTTTTAGCCACCATTAGGACAGGTGCCTCCATCCATCATGGCCAAGTCACTTATTCCACCTTGTCAGAGGAAACTAAATGGAGCTTTTGAGGAAATGTAAACAACTCTCAGTGGACAATCAGAAGACCCATCTCAACACTCCAGCTGGAGAAGTGAATAAAGAGAGACCTCAGTCTACCAGTAAAGTGCCCATATTATGCTTAATTTAGGTTTTCTGGTTTATGGTGCTTCACTGACACTAGATTATATCATTTTCAAGTTCAAAAAATGGAAATCAATGTTATAGTGTGTCTTTATGCAACAGCTTCTCTGACCTTCAGAGTGAAACGGGTTGTTTGAGCTCTTCTCCCACCCCATTCTATTCTGATTGGCTGTGGAGAGGCTGTGGAGAGGGCGAACCATGCCCAGCTAGAACAAAGACAGCCTCTCCGCTAACTTAGTTAGCCTTTCAGCTAACCAAGCATACTGGCCAGACTGTATAGCAACCAGCTTCACAACAGTATATACAGTACGTAACATCAAAATGACCCCTTTAACATCCAGGTTCAACGAGGCTCACATTAACGTTTTCCCATATGATATGCAGCATATGAGCTGGTGTCCAGAGTGTTGTTTAAATCCCTCTAGCTGTGATTATCCTATTGTCTTTATTACATAGAAAATACTATAAGAACAGTGTATTTTTACATGTTGTAAGAGCAACTAATCAAGGCTTATTTATGGTTTGACATGAGAATATTTTTCGTTGTAGTTTTTTTTTTTTTTTTCTTATCCAAACACTTCTAAATTATTAAGGAGGCGGAAATCTAAGAAAAAAATTTTCATTTTCCAAGATGCTTACAAAGGCATTTATGATTAAACATGTGAATTAATAATAGAATAAAGACAAAATATTGTATGCATGTGTTCACTGTGCAAGAGAATGGACTAATTCATGTTTGAACATTTGTTTTGCCAAAGCTTGTTTAGGAGAGTTTCATCTTGACAGTTATAATCTGATGGCAAGTGCTTCTGCCCCAAGGCTGCACTTCATTCATAGTTTCTTATACTGCTGCACAATACAGCCAGAGGTGATGTGCATTGGGTTTTAATTAAAAGACAAAAATAAATTGAAAGTTGGGGATTCACAAAGCTGTTAATCAATCCCCACCAATCAGCCAGGGTGATGATGGCACTACAACCATCAAAACAATGAGGTGAATAGAGAGCAGACAGATTAATAACTGTTTTCTAAATCAACACTTGCAGTCATGAAGAAAGTTTTTATGGCTGCAAAATTAGTGCATTTTTTGTAGGTTACACTTCACTAACTCAGCACTCGTGCACTATGCATTACTTATTTCCTCTTAAACTTATATTAAACAGAGAAGACAAGTAAGAAATATGGAAATACGGCATAGGATTTACGTACCTATTACCTATGTGTTCAAGCAGGCAGTAAACACTGTAAATATCTTGTTAGACTTGAATCCTCGAAATGTATCAACATCTGGCAACTTTTAAACATGTCTGCCGTTGTATTTCTCTCCTTATGTGCATAAAAAGGAAGCTTTTTTTGCCAATCTCATCACATTGCATTACCTCCGTACAGCATTATCCTGGAAGTCATAGGTTTCGTACTTTGATGGAAGCGTGTCTTAATTGAAAACCCATAGGTCTAAATAATAAAATAAATTGAATTGCATTTAGCTGCTTCAGTTCAGGGTCGTGATATTGTGAAGCTGACTAATAGAAGAGAGTCATCCTTAATGTCATTAGTTACAAAATGTCTGCTATTAAACTGCTCTGTTGTAAAAGGGTGATTGTTCCAGGGATTGACTATGAGGTTAAAGGACAAGGCCAGTAGTTTGACGGATAGTCACTGCTACTGCATTAGTGGCTATCAAGTAGTTTCTGAATAACTTTAAATGAAGCATATTGACTTATTTAAAATAAGAATACATTAAGGTGTTTTCAGCAGAGAAGAGGTCAACAGGAATATTTTGTAAGGGATCAACCTTATAGCTTGCTACACTGGTCAGTTAGTCTGGTAGACTACAGTGTGGCTTCTTTACTAATTAATACATAATGTTATGTGCAGTATCTGTGTTCTGAATACAAACTTCACATTTTTTAGAATTTTGCCTATGGCTGGTTTTGAATTAATTTCACTGATTCAACTTAATAGTGGCAACAATCATTCGAGAAGCTCCGGCCAAGAAATAGTTTGGCACATAACCCTATAAAACCACAACTTGTCCTTTTTATGCTTCATTTATGTGCAGATTAAACAAACAAGATATAATGTCTGACTTTAGAGCTGCTGGTTGTTGGAATTTTTTTTTACCTTTGGACAGAGCCAAGTAAACTGTTCCCTTACTTTTTCCAGTCTCTGTGCTGAACTGAGCTTACCATGTCCTGGCTCCAGCTTTATATTGAAAGTGATATGAGTCTACTCATGTAACTCTCAACAATACAGTTTAAGAACTGCATGTTCCCCAAAATGTCAAGTCTGATAGTTTCCAACGTTTATTTTCTCAAGTATAACTTTGCATCCTATGTGGTGTTTTTTTCAGAAAGATGCTTACACAGTAATGAGCAGTAAATGTTTGATTTCATATACGTTTTATGTATTTTTTTCAGTAATGGTTGTTTAAGTGTGGAGGTGAGCATGCTATTATCCACTTAAATGTATGCGCATGAGTGCAACACATGAGTGTAACAGATGAGATGTGTGTGTTTAGGCTTTTTCATACAATGTAGTTTGCCAAATCCAAGTGCACTGAGATGATATTCTTGAAAGCCATTGTATTTAACTCTTGACCAACGCAAAACAGTACTTGAGGAGGGAAAATATGCTAAAACTCAATATGCTAGCAAACATTATTGGAGTAATTTTCACACCCCATATATTTGAAGTGTTAACATTAGATTAAATGGAGGCACATGTGTCACTATGAGAGGAATTCATTTTAATGAAAAATATGAGGCAGCAGCAAATTTTGCAAACCTCATGAAGAGCACTCCTGTTGATTAGCTCGGCAGCTCTTGTGAGGTCAGTGAAAGCCATTACACACACTATACACTACATGTTGAATTATTTTACAGAACCCGAGGATATTTAACCCCAATAGCTTGTATATGTATGTTGATGCAAAACTGAAAAAAGAATTAATCTAATTATGATGCTTATAAAAAGACTTCTTTATGGTTATAAAAATAATAACAGTAACAACACACAGCAGTATGATACACAATTACTTGGAGCAAAGACTTGGAAGAAAGAAAATCACACTTATAATCCAGACATATTTCACCTCATTCTGATATATTGTTATGAAGTGAATTCAATTCAACACAAAAGTAATTATATCTTTTATATTCAAACAAAATGTTGTAAACCTTTGGCCACACTAATCACATCTTCTTTTATTCTGAGTGAAGACTCTAGTTGGCTGTTTCTTTCCTTTCATATTTTCTATGCTTATTATCTAATTTTCTTTTGAAGGCCTTGATTATTCCCACTCTGAAAATGAACAATAATTGCTGCCCTACTGCTTACAAAGTCTGTTGAAGAGAAGAATAAAAGAGTAGTCTTTTCAATGGTCAATCAACAAAGAAGTACATTAATCATTATCTTACAGTTTCTTGTTTTGTGCATGAAACACGGTCCTGGAAAATTTTAAATGTCTTTTACCCTCCCAATTATGCAAGGGATTTGTATGGTTACTCTGAAACATAATATGAACAACAAGCATAAAATAGAATTTGCAAAAAGGTAAGTGCTTTGATCACATACTGTATGTCTTGAGGAGTCTTGCCTGAGAGTCTTTGATGTGAATCAGTGCATGAAAGACAGGTCCAATTGGCCTGAGGTGACCCTTAAATTTACACCCTTTAATCATGTGTTCCATGTCAGGTGTGTAAAAAAAAATAGTCCCTCATAATTCCCACGTCCATCATCATTTTTTTTAACATTACTGCAAAAGTAAGATCTCCTTACAGAAGAGTGTGAAACAGTTTGCTGCTAAATATGGTTTGTGCTTGCTGTGAAAGACATTATGGAGGACAGAGACAGGATGGGAAGAAAAGCCCTAACAGTTGTTGTGTTAATACCTTCATAAACACTGGGATTGCAGCACCTAATTACCATCAGATGGATGGAACTGAAAGGTCAGTCATAGCCTTTTTTAGCCACGCTACCAACATGGCTCTAGGGATATTGACATCGGTCGGTCCATCCCTCAGTCCAGCATTTTGGTCCGGGAATGAAATATCTCAACAATGGGGATGAACTCAATGGATTTCCATTAGATTTGGTTTAGTCATCCACTGTCCTCAGAGGACAAAGCCTAATAAGTTATTGCCTGACATTTCAAGCACTATCAGCTAACTGAAATTTCCACCTGTCCAAGACTTTATTTCTTAATGAAATGAATGTGATGAAAACCTCTGAACAGTTTCCCCTCATCCTCATTTGATAGTTACTAACATGTTAGCATACATAGGTGTATTCATGGATACATTTATCAATTTATCTACAGATTTTATTATAGATAAAAGTTATCATTGTATTTTGTCTTTACAAGCAACTCAGACATTTGACCCATTGTTAATACACAGATATTTATTAGTGCCGCTTTACTGTTTTTTAACCCTGGTACGTTACTAGAGTCATCCTGTCCAGCCAAGTACGCTGGGCCTCATTCTTCGCTTTGCTACTGGTGTCCAACACTAAGTTTTTGGCTTGCTGCCCCCAAAAAGCACCAACCACAGTCGGACCAGTATTCTTGTGTTTAAGTCAAATATTACTTCCTTTCTCAGACCCAAACTCACAAAAAAAGTTTAGTTCTGAGGTGTAGTTGTTCCAGAGTTGTCCCCCAGGCTTTGTGAAGAAAGTCTCGTAAGACTTGTGGGTTTAGCCTGACATGTTGAATAACCATCCCCACTATCCAGTGTGTTTAACCACCAGATGGTGATCCATTTACAGTTAGGTGCCTAGAAAATGGTGGTGCATAAATATCTTTACGAAGACACAGATTTCACAACAATGATACACTCCAGTCATATTCTGGAGGCCAGTTAATCCGTAGCTTAATTGAATTGAATAATCTATCATAAAGGATAAGCGTCTTATTGTCATAACTGTGGCCTGTCTGACTATGGGTCACATTTCTCTGTGACCACTCAAATGTTGCAATGCATTACCATTTTGTGGAAATGCACACAGAGCTAGTGAGGCCTAAACCTTTATAAGTAGTGGGAGGTGTTCCGTCTCTAGAGATTTTTTTTATGGCATACTCACTGTATGAGAATGAATGGATCTCACATGTATTCTTTCCCTTATCTTTAGACCAATTTAGAATATTCTTGGCTAGTTTATAATGCAAAACTATGGTACATATGGTACTTTAATCTTGACATGGCAAATGCAAATTATTATCTGTCCAACAACTAAATTCTATTGCTCTTGCTGTATAGACATTCCTGTGTGATTTAATAGGATTTTCTTATTTCTATATGGAGATAGAATTTGTAGACAAATAGGATTTAAGGAAACACATTACCTCTTGTCCCTCTCTGAATACAAAGGGCAGACCTTAGTGCTATCACAAAGAAAACAGCTTAGCAGCAGTGCATTTGTTTTCCATTCAGAGAGAGAAGCACTTTGTCTTTCCAATCGTTACCTGTCTGTGAATCAGTTGCTCCATTAAGGAGGGCTTAAAGAGGTAGGTGCTGTCTAGGGCTAAATTGCAATTAGTCGGCCTGTAAGTGAGGCTGGCACCAGTTAACTTGGGATATTGGAGTGCAAGGGCCCCGTAATCAGGCTTTGGTCATGTAGAACAATGCATAAAATTAAATTGACATTAATGAATAATTGTGTAATGAAAATGGAGGACTAGAGTTAATTGCATGTTACAGTGAGTGTAATGCCCAGATAACCTTGTGTCTAATGCTATTCTTAGTCTGGCTGTCAAGGCTCTCACCGTGGCTCCTCTCGGCAGGAAGTCATTAAAGCTAGGGAGTAGATAATGCCAGTGTGCCGAAACCCGGCATAGCTACAATCTTGCAAAGACTTTCTTCACAGGCTTTTTTTTTCTTAAGTGGAGTATGCTGAAGTCATTTGTACACAGTCTGAATGAAATTAAAGGTCACCAGTGCTACGCATCTATGTCTGGATGGGCTTTTAGAGTGGAGCCCACTCACCTACGGGGGCTGTCACACGGTCGAATGAACACCTTAAGCTGAGTGAGGAGTCGAATTTTTGCTTCTGATGAAAAGGACTTGAGTGACAGCTGCTTTAACTAGCTCATAAATGTAAACCATGTTGAAGCACAACTTCCATTTCAAACAATTAGACGTTTCCAGTTATGTGCTAAGCTAGGTTAGCATGTCAGAAAAACATATCCTTACAAAGTATAAAATTCAATACACATGGAGAATAAATGATGATATGATGAATATTAACTTGGGTTCAAGTTTAACAAAAATTAACAAAAAATAATTTCAGATCTTCAATTTAAATTTCTTAGTTTTTTCCAGGAAGTTGTAATGAAAACATTTCTATTTTATATAAAATGTGAAGCATTACCCCAATCAGTCTATAGTTGAAATGGTCCATTTACGTATGAAACTGATGATGAAAAATCAAAGACATGTACATAAAAATTACCATATTATTTATTTAAATGTACTGTAAATTATCACCTTCAGTTACCTTCAGAAATTTCAAGTGCACATTAGAAAAAACCTTCTTCCATTTGTTTTGCATTGACACGTTGCAGAGGCCCAAGGGGCCAAACAAAAATGTTATAACTCTCAGTACAGGCACATCAGCAGCAGTGTCCCATAGGGGTAATCACTGAAAACAACAGCAACATATCCATTTACTAGCTGCTATTTTACCATTGTCTCACCTCATTAAGCTGCAATGCTTCCCTAACATCCTATTATCACAGTAACATGCAAAAAATAAAGCTAAGGAAGCAATATTATAGTAATTGACTTAATTGTTACTGGTAATCACTGTTTTGTTTGCTTATTGCTTTTGCTATTAATATAGCAAATGACTAAAATGCATGTTATCCAATCATCTAATAAATAGACTCTAAACTGATCATCCAAGATGGTGTGCATTTTTAAAAGGTGCAGGAAATGCTAAGTTTGGGCTGCTGAATAATATGATTCATGAATGAAAGATTTATTGTAGTATTGTTGTGTTAGACTGTTTCAGCCAAGTGTACCTGACAAACTGGCAAATTATCATAGAAAATTAGTTTCTTGACTGTAATTAAAAATTAGAGGACTATCAAATGAGCAAGGGTTTCTGCTTGATTTGCAAACTTTAAAGCATTCTCATTTATTTAGATTTTATAACGACTAAGCACTGGCCAGAGAGAGTGTAGCAGAGGTCATAGAGCAGGGAGAGCGAGAGCTGGGTGCAGAAGAGTGGATTGATTCAGAGGCTGCTGCTAGTTCTAGCTTAAGTTGCATACTGTAGAATTCAGTAATACTGATTAACATGATGTCACTGTATTTAGTTTCACATCTCCATGCTCTTCAGGGCGTCTGTCTTCTGTAGGCTATAGCCCAGAAATATTTATACTAGATATGTCAGTCTTAACCTTTTAATAGTTTTACATTTCAGTGGCTTGGCTTTTAAACCACGTTTGGGAGAAATCAAAAACTGTTGTTAGAGATATTAACCTGCATGCCAATAAACCATAGAATGATGTAATGCTTTTAATCTTATCACACTGTGTGGAGAATCTGGCCTCTTGTGTCCTGAACTGTATGTGTTTGGTTTCCATGAATAAGCCCAATCCTGTACAGCAACATGTTTCATGAACGAAGCAGAACATCACATTGGAGGAAGTAGGCCAATTAATCTACATCAAATCGCCTTATATTCTTCATTGTTATCCACGGTTTCCAAAAGTGGAGTCCCTGGAGAGTTTCCAGTGGCTTCATAAGTCTTTTCCTTGAAGGGGGAGCTTGATGTGGGGATTTGGGGCATGCTACTGTAGAGTCTGAATTTTGTCACCAGTGAAACTCAACCAAGGGGTTTAAATATATAGATTGTCAGTACACATTACACATTATGGCACCATCGACTTTGTAATCTAAGCCACAAACAAAACCCCAACAACTTCAAGAAATGGCTTCAGTAAATGCATTTTCCAGATGCTGTTCATATGATTCATTTAATTATTCCCTACTCATTTACGCACGTCTTTGGTCTTTTCGACTGCTTTTCCTCACATTAGCCACCATTTTAACAGAACACCACCTTACCTCATTTATCTAAACCAAACATTTAGATGAATATTTTACTTATATGTGCTACGTTTCGTTTAACATCACATAAGGGATGCAAACTGTCAAAGCACATCTGCAGTTTTTGTAGCACCTAGAATTTTCACTGAATTCATCACATTAGCAACACGTACATGTGCTAAAGTCACTTACATTACACATTTAAAGGGATGCAAAATACCAGTGGGCTGTAAATCTGAATGTTTGTGTATGTGTCCTGTCTTTTTGCTAATTCAGATATGTCTTAGGTGGGTTGTTAAAAACATGTGTTGACATTCTGACAGTCAGCAGAGGAAGCCCTGACATCTGGCCATATCTGACAGGCTGAACAAATTATTTAGTAGCTGATGGAGTTTACACACTCTGTGTTAATCACCCCGATTGTCGCATCGATTGATTTTAAATGGTACAGTCATATCAAACTTGATAGATATTCATACCTCAGATACAAGTAATGGAAAACTTTTTTTCCCTAAAATACACTGCTTACATGTTACTATGTGGGTTTTTTATGTTTTTTGCTCTTTTTTTAATATAGATCCAGTAAATATGCAGGCAACCAAGACGCAGAGATGCAACCTGGCAAAACAGGAAACATGTGTCAACTAATTTCTTCTACTTGATAATCAAAGTTGTGTGTATGCACCACTAAAATACAATATCCACTACCATGATGAATACAGTATGAACTGACATGATGCTTGTTTCCTGCCCCTGAGGTCCTCTCTGTGAAGAGTCCAACTAGAATGGATGTATACTCATCAAAAGAGGACATTTTTGTACCTACTGTATGTGTCATTCATACACAATCAAATTATCTGACAAATCTGGTCTCCATAGTATTCCAGCATAGTAAACGTGTAGTACACACTACACAGAGAGTGCAGGGAAAGGGTGGGTAGAGTAGTTCATGGTTTGGTAATAATTTTACTTAAGCAGAAGTAAAAAAGTAGTCATGCAAAAAATTTCTCAAGTAAGAGTAAAAAAGTATTTGGTGAAAAGACTATTCAAGTACTGAGTAACTGTTTGATCGTAACGAAACAAAAATATAAAATAATGTGCAAACTCTGGTATTTTCTATGGAGCCCGGGAGGTGCCACAAAAGAGAAAAAAGGGGAAGAAAAAAGAAGAGTAAGAAGCTTTTCTTCTTCCAAATATTTGCCGCCTAGCAAGTTAGCACAGCCATGGCTGACAGCTTTACAAGTCAGGTTCTTTGACCATCTTATTCTCTAAGGTCTAGTCAAAGCAGAGCTGATCACCAGCTCCTGATGTAACCTTTGTTTGACAGCTGCGCATGAGCATCAAACACATGGTCAAGCCACAAATCAAATGATTATTTTAAGACTGGAGTAAAATTATCCTCACTGTTACATGAGACTTTTCTCAATAATTATTGCATCATTGTACATTGACAGCATTTTTTTTGGTCAGTCTGTCAGATGCAATATTTGATCTTTTTTTTTTTACTTGTTGTCATGCAGCTACTGTACACCGAAGGGTCCCACGTGTGGTCTTTAGCACGACCGCCTGCTGGTGTGCACACTGTTTTTAATAGGGTCCTCGCAGCAGGCAACAGTTCAACCATTTGTGTTTTCTCTGCCCTCCTTCTATACTCCCTGATGGTCTCTGGGTTCCCTTCCTACAATCGCAGTTAACCAGTACAGGGGTTTTCCTTCATCCTGGAGGACTGTGTGTTGCTTTGACTTCTGTACATGTCTAGGCCACAGATAAGCCAAAGTCTATAATGCTGGGTATTAAAGTAAGAAATTATTTATTCTGTTGTCGAGGTTTTTCTAATTGCTGCCTGCCTGTCTCTGCAAAGTCTAATAGTGGCAACGTGAAAACTGAGTTGGAGTTTATCACATTTCACTGTGCAGAATCCAATATGATCTGTTACTTTATCTTTGTGTGATGGAGCAACAGGCTTCACTCAGCACTTTCTATTACCTGAATGTCTCAACTTATGCTGATCTACATAAATAGATCAATCCAAAATGATCAGGTGATTAAATTGCTGATGTCAACTTATAATGTCTTTGTATATTAAATATAATTAATAAATTAAGACTTACTTAAATTAAATCTTCATAAGCCGTTAAAACTACTTTTGTGACACTTTGACACTCAAGCCTCTGCTGACTTACCTGTCTGAAAGGGAGCAGTGAATAATTTGATCACATTTTTCATTTCACTCGAATGCTGAACAAACAGGAATCTGTGATTAACTGTTTTAATTAGGATTCTAACTTGACAAATTCTTACAGCCTCGCAACGTGCCTAAGATGAATAAATCACTGGCCTGGGATCATCAAGCTGCCTGCTAAGTGAATGTGCCTCGAGATTACTTTGTGATTCCACAAACTGTGAGTCAGCCAAGGCTGAGTGTGTTTAACTAATCCTCTTCCCACCACATGTCAGGTGCAGGAAGTTTATGTCCACTCAATGAGCCGACTACCCTGCTCAGGTATTGGACCCTGGTGATTTTCGGTATTTCTTCTTTGACTCTTTGAAAGCTGGATGTCAAAACTGAGTAGAGCCAGTGGTAGTTGGTCTCACTGTGTGTAAGTCAGTTCCAGACATGAGCTATGAGGGTAATGTAAAGATAACATTTAGAGGAGGGGGGGGGGCATTTTTACACGTTAAGCTAAAGGTCATGTAGAGGTGATGCTGGTAGCCTGTTAGTGAAAAAATAAAGAAAATTGCAGTTTTCAACATTTATGTGATTATTTTGTCAAAGAACAAGGGAGACAAGAATCTGAAGGTTAAATTATTTTGTTACTTGGGTTAAAACTGATGTTGTTTGTTGTTAATTGGTTATATTGATCCCCTTTCTTTGTTACCTTGGTAACAACTTCCTTTTCCCAAGGTCCACATTGAACTGCAGATAAAATTAGGATTTAGTCAGATTTTATTATAATTCTGTAAAATCTTGACATGTCAGTACTTTGTTGAGTGAACTATCTCTTTGGACATCATTTCATTTCCAGTGGCCACATCCTGGACTAGTCCATGCTTCAACACTTAACACTGAGTAATAGCACGTTCTGCTTCACAGAGGGTGATCAAAAGATATAACTGTCTCTCCTTAGTGCACAGTCAAAACTATACATTATGTCTCGGACACACTTTCACTAATTTCTCAAGATTCCGTTTCATTTACACTGCGTTTCCTTACTGGTATAAATAGTGAGGTCTTCTGCAAATTTCATTACAGCACACTGGCTTCATTTATATACACACTGAAAATCTGAATCAAGTTTGTCCACTTATATATAATAGTGGAACTGTGTCACACCACTCTTTCCATTGACCTTCTTAAACAGAGTGTGCGATAAGACTCCTGTTAGCACATGTGCTCCAGTTTTAAAAGTTGCCAATAAAGTTCATGGTATTCAACTAGTTTAATCCTTAAGCATAATGTGCCTCTACTTACAGGATCTGTTGGGTGAGACACAGCATTACTCATACTTTTTTATTTAGTAGTCGAGTCTGTTCTTACTGTGCAGCACTCTTCTTACTGCGCACTGTAATTTTTGTAATAGCAGTTGTAGAGTTGTAGGTGGTGATACACACCATCCCTCAACCCCCGTGACCCGCCCTACTGCCAAATTTAAACATCAGTAATGTGCACCGGTGTCTGAAATTCCATTGTGAAATGTTAAATTTAAATCTCGATGATATGCAGCATAACTATTGTAATCAGACATCCCAAGCTTCGCCTCCATTATTAATTGTCCAAAGCGTAATGATTTATTGTAGTCCTGCAGAATGATTATTAATTTTCTGGTTGATTATACCTGTGGGCGGCAACAACACTGTTCTGCATACAAGCATCTGCTAAATGAAAAAGTATTCTTCACATAAAAAGATGTCCTTGGAGAAACAACAGCTCATTTTTACTTTAATCAAACATATGTAAAAGTGCTGTTGATTAAGGGTACTGCGGCATGCATTCTGAGGGGAAATGTGTAATGAACATTATCTGATAATTTTCTTTGTTCAGACTTGTGAAGTAAAAGAAAACTTTATTGCGAGCGTACACTTAAGTCCAAGTTACTGTTCTTCTGCACCGTTTGCATGCCGTGACTTGGCAAAGCATTTCATTTGCACTTAAAACTGCACCTGCACCACAAACGTGCAGTTCCAGTATATAACACTGGTGTCACACTGGTAGTTTACATTCCAGCAGAACAGCGGCGAGTGACAGGAGAGTGTGTACAATACAAGCTGCTCTCAGCCAGGCAAGTCTGGGTACGCCTGAGCTGCAAACAGCAGGCCAAGTTCAAACTTCACTTCAAGAATCACTGGGATCTCGACACTTAGAGGAATGCACAGGTGCAGACTCTCGGCAGCAGACAATACCGGCTAACACTTGATCAATCTGACTCTTTGCAGGGCTGAGGCCAGTGGCAAGTTCCTGTGGGACTGTGAGTGGGGCTCATGCAACAAACAAAGAAAGGAGCTGTTTTTTACTTCCCTCTGCTCTTGCAGTATCCTGACCTAATAGATTTGTTTCCTCCTGCTCATTTACAGCATCACAGCTGACGATTGTGTAATAACACTTTTACTCTGATAAGCTTGGCATGGGTATCCAATGGCACATTAATCCATCCATGTGCAATTAATCAATGTTGGATCACATTCTGTTGCTCTTAACTTCAGACTTCCACTTACATTTACTTTACTTTGTTTTTATTAATATTCTGTACTGAGCAGTTTCACTGTTGATCACAAGAGATAACACCATCCTTCAAAATTTCCCAGACCTTTCATTAATTAAATTAAATTAAATATTCAATGAAAGAGCTTCACTTATAAAATTAGAGAGGACAGATATGATGTAGTATTCTAATTATATTGATTAGAAATATTGCTAAACACCACAGCAGCCTTATCTGAAATTAGATGTGTATTTGTTTGGAACAGAACACATGACACACCAGCGCTGAAGAGGGAAGGCAGCGCTCTGTTTACCCCGTCCTCTCCGGCCACTAAGAAGGAGAGGCAGATTAATTAACAGACCTTTGCAGCCAATGAAGACAGGTGGCAATAATCCTGACAAGAGACATATCTGAAGCCTCTCATACAAAACCAATTTCAACTGCACTCCATTTTTCAAAAGCTCATCAAGGTGAAGAACGACAGAGTTGAACCCGTGTGGCTGCAGAATTTGTTTCTCTCTGATTGCCTTGTCAGGATATCTTATCCGATGGCAGATGACCAAAACCCCACTCCCTCTTCCTCTGACACACAAACTGTTTCACACAATGCCTTCCCTGTTTTCTCTTCCTCCCTCACACACACTGCACATCCTCTCACGCTGTCTTACACTTCCCCACAAGGAGCCACGGAGCCACAATTGACCATCTGCCAAGTTACTGTTGGTGCGACTGTCAAGCTTTCTGTTCTCACACGGCACATATGCAGTTCACAATAATGGGGACAGATTCCTGAAATTCTTATTAATTGAAACAGAGTTAGACGAAAGCATCTTATTTGTACTTGGCGGCCATCAGTTTTTTCCTGCTGAACTATGACGGTGTTGCAGGTTTTATCAGGTGTAGTTGGCTAATTAAGCACCAACACCATCAAACATGATACCATGTGAAAAGACTGATGCTAAAACTAAATGCCAAAAGGCAAAAAGCTCTTCATGCTCACCAGCAGATAATGATCGCATAGAACACATGGGAGGAATAATCTTCAACTGTAAGATTAACCTAATGGCCATACTAGTGTTGCAAGTATGATAATGAAAAGTGTAAGATCGCTGAACTGCTTTGTGTTGAAACGTGGGCATGCTACTCAGAGGTTAGACTCATGCTTTGTTCTTCATGTTCAAACAGCATGCTTCTGTTTTATTTTTTTATTACAAGAGTAAAGGGCACTGCTGACACTGCTACGCACGTAAAAAGTGATACAATTTCCCAAATCCAGTGAAGCCCAACATTACATCCACTGTCAATGTACTGGCAATTAGTGAGGCTTAAATTAAAATGTAAACCTAAAAGCATAATAAAGCTAGTTAATGATAAACTAACTCTTGGCATTGGTTATTAGTACACTAGATAGTTACTTTTGCTTGTTTTACTGCAGTAAAATAGTTAGTCATGATCATTATAGGCATGGTCAAAGACTAAACATACTTCCATGTAGCCCTTACACCATGGGGTACCAAGTAGTTTTCCAAGGGGACCATATTCAATGTCTGGGAACACGCCTGGGAGCCAAGTGCATCTCCAGAGACATTGTTGGGCCAGGGCAGCGGGGGCATCAATTGGATGTATTTTAGGCTATCAAGAAACATTCCATGAACCAAAAACTCTAAATTCCACAACCATTTATAGGCAAAGATTTATCTGTGGTTATCTTTAATAAACAGGTTCTGTGGTATGTTTCACCAATTGTGCTGCATCAATGTATATATACACTCACTGCCTGCATTATATGAATGTTTTGGCTATATATGTAAATAGGGGGGTTAAAACATTGGAAACGCCTCTCAGTATAATGTACTCCAGTACAACTCCACCATCCACAATGATCTCAAATATCACCTTTCTGACAGTGTAAAAGAAAAACTTAGAAATTATAACCTTGTAGACCTAGAACTCATTTCAGAGCTGCTGTATTGGATTGTATTCGATTGTAAGTGGCCAGTTGGTGTACATTGTAAAACAGCTGTAACCTAAACTAAATTGTTTCCATAGAGGACATTGATTCTATTTATCTTAGTTATTGTCTTAGGCACAATGAGGTTATTTATCTAAAGACAATGGACCCCACTTGGTTCGCAGCAATACAATCAGCAACACATTAAACTAATGCCACTATCCATTGGCAATTAGTACATAATAATGTGCTGCACTTGCATTAATGTGATTGAGCCCGTCTGCATTAGGGATATGCATATGTAACATTCATTTGCTTTCTTTTTACCACTCCAGCTAACCCTCTTTTTAAGAGAGCCTCAGTGGTAGATGATAGGATCTACCCTGATTGTCCAAACAGCATCCCTCAGGGACATTAATTTTCAAGCAGTCCCATGAGTGAGTCAAAGGAGAGAAAGCTCACAGAGCATGAAGAGTAGGGAGTGGAAACCACAGTCTGTTAAAAAAAAAGCCTGTTTTTTTCTGAAAGGAGAGTATGGAAAGGAGAGAAAGTATAACGGCAAATTAATTTTCCAGAGATTAATGTACAAGCTAAATATTTTAGTGCGAGTACTTAACTGCTAAAAAGTCAGAGGGTGGACAATACTTCACTCCCTTCCACCTTCCCTGCTCCCCCAGTGTGGGTTGAAACAGCTTAGATGCATAAAGAGAAAAGAGTCCAAGCTGCCTGATGGTTCTCATCAATCACCTTTCTCCTTTGGAGGTGTGGTGCTGGCCGGGGGGGAAGGGAGCATGGAGGGGCTGGATCGAGCAAAGGCATCAGGCTTTTAATCTCAATAAGTTAATAGACTTTCTAGTCTGGTCGTGCTAAGTAGAACTTCAAGCCTGTTGTTAGCAAACAAACGGCATGTACATGGGAGCCAGTCTCTGGAGCTGCTTGGCATTTCCACATTACACAGTTAATTTGTGTTGTACCTGAAATTAGGAGATCTAAGTAAAGTTTGTCGATACACCAATAATGGCCAGTTAAAGGTTACTGAGTACTGAGCCAGTTTAGGAAAACAAATCTCTAGATCTCTACTGCAGCAGCTACACAGCCGATACAGTGCGTGGTGTAATCCCTTTAAATATGTGGTTCGAGCAGCATTTCACACTTTGCTGTGTGATGATTTCCACTATAGTGAGATATTTAAAGTAATAACTGCAAACCTATAATTCATCATCCGAGACACAATAATATGTTTAACATGTATGAAACATTTGCAAATGTCGCATTGTGTTGACATGTAAAAGGTCAATTGAGCATTAACCTCTTCTCTGAACAATCAAAGTGTAGTCATAGCTGAAGCATGTACTGTAGCTTAACTAGCTATAGAGTGGATGATGCCATGTTTTCTATTTTTCCAAAATCATAAATCGGAGACAGCAAAAATTATGGTTTCAGCAGCGTTTGCTTGTGCAAAGATCAGCTACTGTAAGCATGCTAGCTAGCTAAGTGTAAATGTATTTAAGACAATGGTAAATTCAGTGCATGGTAACTGGCACTTGCTTTAGCTAGCACTTGGTTAGCATGATAGCATTTCTTTAACCATCACAACCATGACTTTTTCAGGTTTCTCACCAGGTCACCAGACCTACTGTATTTACTTCACTTAGTTGATGTTAAGGGTGTTTACACATACATCTTTCATTTCAGCTAGTAACAGTGACACAATACATACAAATGGGCAGCTACTTTAAATCAAGATATGTTGTTTCCAAAATTAATTTGTATTACTTTGAGGTTTTTTTCTGCCACCACCAAATGCTAACACGCATGGCAAACATAACAAAATGAATGAAATGAAATTGAAAGTTTTGCAGTCGTTAATCTGGCTTCGGTTTGTAATGTCGTTTGTTGCTTGTCTTTTCTCTAACAGTTTGTTCCACCCTGACCGTATTTGAGAACGTTACACTAAAACCTTTATGTTATTAGTATTGTTGTTCAATATTCAATATATCAAAAGGACTGTTACTGTCAATTAAATGGCAGGTCAAAGATATCTGACCATTACTTTATGAGGATAATATTGCATTTGTCCCTTTGTCCCCTTTTCTGTACCAATGTAGCAGCATCTAATTAAGTATCACCATGCTGGACAGTGTGTATGTGGCAGTGGATGTACTTGTACTACAAGAGAGAAAGTAATGGAAGTGGAAAATATGCAGAAAATGTATTTGGGCTGACTGTCCAGCTATTAATAATGATTGTGTTTGAAAAAATAGTGCCCTACTTTCAGAATATGTGGATCTAAATATTCCCAATAGGCTGCCTCCATCCTGTATTGATTGATTGGTATAGTGTTTAAAGGTCATAGTCATAAAACATGAGGATGTAATTAATACACTGTGATTTTTTTAACCAATGGTTAATGTATGAATTGTTGACTTATCAAGTTATAGCTTGCTCTTCAGTCTAGTGTTTGCATTACTACATGTTATTTGAATTTGATATTAGGTGCAGAGCAAGCAATCCTTACCAAAAAAGGGGCAGGTAAGCCTGCCAAACATGTGATACATGTACTCAGATAATGTGTCTTTAATTGTGGTTTCTTCAGGGAAGAGATGGGCCATTGTTTCTTCTTTTTCTTCTGAACCACAAGCCTCCAAAATAGTAAAACCGTGCTTATATTCCATGCAGGAATGTCTCTCGGAGACAAGACAGGCCTTACTCCTTATGGTTACTTTACTCATCCTCTTCACAGATAATTAATTTGGTTGAGGCAATACAATAAACATATAGAGCTGCTTTTAACGTGATTCAAACTGGCGTGGCCTTGAAATGACTAAAAGCTGTGGTCCCGCTGATGGATTTGACGCTAACAGCCTCATTTAGCCGTACCTTTTCAGGATTGTCACCAAAATGTGTTAAATTGCTTTCAGTCTCCCAAACCTGAAGGACTGACCACCACATTTAGTCCCATCTTAAAAGCTTGTGTTATTAGGTTCCATTCCCTAAATAACAAAAGAAAGCCTTCACTGTGTGGCAACACATTTGCTCTGTTGTTACCTTGGGAGCTGAGTTTATTCATATTTCCTGAAAGATTGAAAACATGTGTTTTGGTTTGTGAAGACATTTATCTAAATGTCTGGGTTTTCTTTGGCAAAAAGGATGGAATGAGCTTACATTTTTTTCTGTCTCTAAAAAACCCTTTTTCCAGCAAAAACACAGGACTGGTTTGCATTATAAAATCAAATGGAAAAAAAAGATTAATTTAACATTAGCGTTTAATTTATATTTGATTAAAATTATTTGGATCGAAATTTCATTTCAAATATGAATGTTTCAGAATTATTAGTCGCCACGTACAAAATGAACATAGACATAGTAGACTTTATAATGTGTTGACCTGACTCTGAGCTTAAGCTTTAGTTTGTCAGTATTAAAGTTTAAAATCAAACTGAATGATTAATGACTAATGTTTTACTGTTTACTAAACCAGATTAATTAAAAATGGCTCAAATGACAGGAGAGAATGTGAATTAAAATTTATTTACAAATTACTTGGCTCTAATGATTATCTGAACTATATAGTTTGTAATTCAAAAACAAAAAGGGTGTTTGGCTTTCATCAGACCCACAGCTTATGTTGAAAAAGAAAACTCACTACTAAAGAACCCAAAATGAAAGGTAACCGCAACCCAGTGACTAGAATCAAAGGAGGAAAAAGTTCAGGTCTGAATGCATGTATCAGTTCCTTAAGAGCCTACTGACATAGCTCACTTGTGGAGGAGCAAGCCTAGACAGAAAGGGCTGAGTAATGAAGATGGATGCATTCTGTTATCAGGCAGCCACTTACTGGGACCTGATGTAACCTTAAACATTGAGGATAGCTCAGTTGCACAAAGAATCTAATTAATGAATAGCAGCCATGAAAGAGGACAAGGCAAGTGTGCATTTGCAGATGAATTCCAGACACTAATCAAACACTGTTCAAGTCATTTGGTTTGTTTCCAGAGCGAGGCGATATTTGGCGAGGATTTAAGGCACTGTTTGCATGCTCGCTTGATGAGTGCATGCATGCTTTGGCGTTTATATGTGTGGCCCAGTGTGTGTATTTGGGTTCTTTTTAAATGTATGTTTGAGTGTTTTATACGGTTGCTGAAGTGCCAAGCCTGTGCAACTGTATAAAAAAGAATCAGAAATGAAGGTGAAATAAATGAGGTCAAACTCCATCTAGAGCTGCTATCATTACATCAATATGTATCTAAATCTACCTGTAATTCAACCTGGACAAACAACGGGAATCAGTGACTGACACGTTTGCAGCTCATTCACAGCAACACAATTCTTAGAAAACTCCTATTTACTGCTTGGGGCTAAATGCTAACATCAGCAAGCCAATGTGCTCAAAACTCCAGCATGATCTGCTCAGTTTCAGTCATGTTTGTACTATACTGAAAAAAATCCCAACGCCAACTAACGGTGTGGCAGTGTAACTGCAGAGTGACAGAGTCAGCGACCAGCACAGAAGTATACATTCTTGGCAGGGGCCACTTGAGTAGCTAATGAGTAGGCTTTGCATAAATCAAGCTCAAGACTGATGGGAATGTTGTGAGTTTGCAGGTACAACAGTGTGATTGTGTCAGGAGGACTCAGACTTGCATGCTGTTCTCTTGTTTACTCAGTATCAGCTCCAGAGGAGATCTCCATGGTGGTCCGTTACCTTCCAGTGGAAGACGTGGTTGGTGCTGATTACTGCATTGGTTTTGTTGGGTCTGGTCCCTTATGTTGTTCACTGCATGATGACCGCCTTCACCAATCCACCTCCACCTACCACCTTTAAAGTAGCAGCAGCCACTTTTGGTGTTCTGACAGAGATCCTGCTGATCAAGTGAGTATTTTATTTTGTACTCTGTGTTTATTAATTCTCATATCTGGACCTTGGTTCTGAACCTACTGTGCCCTGTACAGTCAGAATATTAAGAATTAAAATGATACCAGATGCAAGCAGTATTTTCTAGTACTTTTCATTGTTATGTGAGTTTGAAAACAAGAAGCTGTGACGGTCCATGTCATCCAAATAATCATCTCTGAAAACATGTTGTTGTCCGACCCCCAATGCCCTCCACCCATCTTGTTTTCATTTAGTCTTCTTTCCCATTTTAATATTGCTAATTGGTATGATGCCTGCGGTTCTGTAAACCATTAGTAAATGAACAGTCTGTTTTTATTAACATCTAACTTGTAAATAATGCATTAGATTTCTGGCATAAACAATATGGTTAGAAAGCAACATATGGTGAATACTGTAGTCAGATTACAAATACAGATTATGTAATCTGTAACTGCCTAAAGCAGTAACTCAATCAGGCTGCATGTTGCTGAGAAATATTTATTACTTATAATTATATCAGGAGAAAAATGTCATTTTAAAAAATAAAATACTGACTGACTGACTGATGAACGAAATGGGATTGACTAACTAGGATTTAGACACATTCCCTTGCTTAATAAAATTCATTGTAAACTATGAATTTGCAATAGCAACCATCCAGTCACCCTAAACAGCTTTTCGTGCCGGTAGCAAAATTAAAACTTTGTGTTCTACATCTCTCCTTCCTCCAGTATTTGTCTTAACGAGAAAGAGGCTGTTTGTAATTAACTCAACAAGGCTTGTAACTTTTCCCCCCATTAACTGCCTTCACAAGGAATGTGGCTAGTGAACTGGTAATTAATAAATATGGCTGCACTAGTAATGTGCTTCTGCATCATTATTGTGTTGTAGCCCTTATCCACGCTAGTAATGAGCTGTAATTTTATGACAGGAAATTGGTTTGTTTACAACTCAGCAGCTTCGGAGGAGCGACATTCTTGTCATATGTCGACTGCAGGTATTTGCTCATTGTTTGAGTTGTAAGAGGTTCAGATAAATTGTCGTGCTAACATTTAACCTGCTAAAACACCAACTCTTCCTCACTTTCTTCAAAAATAACTAATAACTTATGTTATTTTGAAACCCCAATCATAAATGAACAAGCCTCAGATTAGGTGCTGTCTATTACGGGGAAAAGAAACAGTCATTATGCTGCACACATGTCAGTGTGCTTAACACGCAGCTCAGGACACTGGAGGTATTCCGCTGCAGTAAACAGGTTTGCTGTCAAATGTTGCTTACATTATTAATGGTACAGTAGGAAGGTTTGGTGGGTGCCCTTATTAATATTGGTGGGTCTCACAGACCCGTGCCCTGTGGTGCTTGTGCTGTCTGGGATGTGCCAGCCTCCTGCTGCCCCCTGTCAGGGTGCATCTCAGTCACTTTTCAGCCCCAGGGTGGAAATCCTTGTAAGGAGCAACCCCCTTGTCTGTCACCCACCACACAGCCTGTTAGTTTCTGGTACAGGGCTTTAAGACAAAGATTAACAGTTCAGAATGACCTTATACCGTGCTGGACCCACGTCGAGTACTCGTGTGATCGTTTACACTGGATCTTAATGAAATGGTAACATGTAGTAATGCCTGTTGATGGCAGTGGGGCTACAGCCTTTTCTTATCACCCCAGTGACTGAGCCTCTGTGTCTCCTTTACCTGTTGTCAGTTGCCATGGCTACAACACTTCAGACACAAGTTTAGTTTGGCAGAAAGCAATTAAATACTATACTATGGAAATCAGTCATTACAGGCTGGTTCTGTCATTATGTGTTTACACTTGGTTTTACAACATTTAAGTTCTTACAGATCTTAGGGCAAAGTACTACATATTTTATAAAAGAAATAGTGGCACTCAAGTGAAATCAGTACGAAAGTGTTGATTACTTGACTCAGAGTCAGTTGATAACTACAAGTTTGAAAATGAAAAAAAAAAACTGGTGGTTTCCAGACCTCTCCACCTCACTCTGTGGTCTCTGTTTGAGGTTAGCAGCTCAAAACTACGGCAGCTTCTACTAACACCAGCACACTTGAATCTGTGAATGCATTGTTTATGATTAGGCACTGTGGGTAATGTAGGCAAGACAGACGTGTGGGCTTAAAAAGACAATGTTGTTTTGTTCTGCTGAATTGATTTACATACATTCTTAAACTTATCATTTTGAGTCTATGTTATAGAAGTTCAACGCTTAATGTGTGAAATACTCTTTTAATGAATGAAGCTACTAATATTTAATATGCTTCTAGTGGCAGCGAATGCCATGAAAAGACAAAAACCAACAGTGAATTGGTCATACTAACAAGTAGTGCCTGTACAAAATCCCAATCTGTTAGTCCTCTGTGCCACAGAGCTTCATTATTGTCCATTAGCTATTAAAAAAGCCCTCAGTGAGCCACACTGGTTGACTTTGTTTCTTCATTAACATGAAAACACACACGCACACTGCTGAGGTAAATACCCTGTGGAACACCAACCATGTACTCATCCACAACTGAAAATAGTCCCTAACAAGCCTTTCTTAAAATCAAACTATACATTTGTGACCTGTTTTTTTAGATTAACGTCTCCAGCAGAAACTAACAGGCTTAGGACGGAGTGACAGCGAGTTGAGAGACGGACACATTTTCGGTTTTAGTTTTCTCAAGGGATTCGTTTGCAATAGGAATGTCAGAGTCCACTTCTCTAACCATTAGGTCTGTCCCAGTGTCTGTTAATATGATACACTGTATTTCTCACAATCTACTTATTCCCAATAGATAAGGTTCAGATTCAGATTATTATGTTTGTGAGCTTAAACCATTCATTTGAAATAAAGACTGCTGGTGTCTGCAAAGACCCCAGCGTGACTGCTTCTCTTTTGTGGATCACCAGGGTCCGTACAGACACCAGTTTGCACATTTTGACCAGACAAACAGTTTAATTTTGACCTGTAGAGAAGTTACCTGGTGATTTCGTGTTAGTTAGCAACAGTTTGATCGTCTGTCATCACGGAGAGCAGTGATTAGCTTTATCTTAACTAATGCTGATCCATTAAAATGTACCTGAATAAGCCCTGATACAATCTTCAGGACTGAGTCAGCCTTCAGGGTAAATCTGTATATTTCTGTTCAGTCTTGTGTCTTTCTTGTTAGTTCTAAAAGGAGAATGAATTGTCCTGCTGTTCTAAAGACTGTTGTATTATTACACAGTAGCGGCAGCAGAAGAAAAGGGTGCACAGCCGCTTTGAGTTCACATATCAAACGCTGCTAAATAACATAACACGAGACCCTTTGAAATGCTCAGGGTCAGCATCATTTGTTCTACTTCCAAATTTCTTTAGATGAATCTTTCTCATTTCCATCCAAGTGTATCGCGCTCTGACTTCCCTTCATAATTCTGAACCTCCCAAAAAAAAAAAATCTTCCTCCAGTTCTGTTATTGGACACATTCACAAAGTCACATGACATTTGCTAGGCTTGAACTCCCTTCCAGAAGGCTGTCACACAATATGCGCCCTCTCCTTCCTTTACTGTCATGACGGGAGCTGCCGCGCAGAGACAGTGCCCTGACCATGCAGCACTGCACTGTGAATTTTTATATGTCATTGCCTGGAGGTTAGAAACTCTCATTATGCCGTGTTAGATTTATTAAAATAGATTATGGAAATGTTAATTAAGTCATTAATTACATTATTTAAGCAGCATTGACAGATAAGGAGTGTGTGTGTGTATATGTGCGTGTGTGTGTGAGGGGGTGTCGAGCTCCCTGGGTGGTTTAAAAGGATGTGATTGGTGACAAGGGACACTGTGGAGATGGCGTCTAACCGCTAACGCTGACATGATACAAAGTGGCCTACACTGCTCTCTCACCTCACGCTACTGTCTGCAGCAGTTTGCCGAGCTGCCTCAGGACGAGTAGCTCGTCACCCTTTTGCTGATAGAAGTCTACACAAAGGTGCAAACATGCTTTTTGAAGCAACAACTGCACAGACGTTAAGAGAATTAGTGGACAAAGGAGGCACTATACATATTTAGCACTGTGCTTTACATTTCCTGTGCATTTGCTGTGACATCTGGGGAAAGGCCTCAAAACATATTTCCAAACTGTTCGAAAGGAAAACAGCACAACAGCACAATTGTACAATGAATTACCCACAAGTTGATACTATGGACTCTCTTATCTGTTGACAGTTTAGTTACCACAAAGCAAAAGAAATGTGTTTTCCAATTCTCTGAGAATTGAGCTTTTCTTTGTCCCATCAAACCTATATTAAGGGAGGGAAAATTGCTCTGATCACACTTGATAAGGACAAATGATAGATGTTGTAAACAAGCAGAATGCTTCAATTCTGATCTGAGCCATTGATTTGCCTCAGCAGACAATTACCATGTGGACTGAGGTTATGCATTCAGTCATTCTGCTGGAAGAGGGGTTTTTTGTTTGCTGTCCAGTGTATTTCTTTGTACTAAATGCATTTTATTACCTGTTAGATTTGGAAACATTCAGGGGGAAATAATGAGCATCAGTCTTGATTTTTATGGTCCTCTGTCAGGTTGCTAGGCAGTAGTGAAAGGTGTGTGTCTTGATATTAAGTGGCCACTGATTGTAGAAAATGATACAGTATGAGGATGTCCAACCACCTCAGAGTCAAGCTGTCATGATTAGCTCCAACATCAGTCATATACTCTTCATGATAACTAACTTATTGCTGTGATAAAAATACACCAAGATGAATCACATGAAAGCACATATTACATTTTAATGCCAATATCGGCCGGACATCCCTACTTTTGCCAGACAGTAATATTCTGTAACAGCAGCGCTGCCTAAGAATACACTGATAAGTTGCATTACCAAAAAAGGCAACATGAAAATATTTACATTAAATGTATCTGCAACTGTTTCTTCTGCATTTCTGTTCTTACCAACTAACAATGTATGATTAACATTTATGCAACTAAAATCATCTTTAAAGATGCTCATTGTTTCTTTATCAGCGATGGATGAAATGACTGAGTGAATAATGTGAAAGGTGTGGTGGAAAATACACATTGCCTTCAGCTCCATGGAGCTCTTTAGCATCTTTCAGCTCATTGCCTTTCTCTGCTCACAACTTTCTTCTTTTGATCTCACCACTCTCATAAGCATTGTTTCTACCAGAAGACTCTGACTATTTTCAGCAAACTTCTCT
Source organism: Ctenopoma multispine (assembly GCA_034779795.1). Taxonomy (NCBI): domain Eukaryota; kingdom Metazoa; phylum Chordata; class Actinopteri; order Anabantiformes; family Anabantidae; genus Ctenopoma; species Ctenopoma multispine. The sequence continues at coordinate 3,676,824 of JAUYWH010000020.1, forward strand.
AAAAACCCACTGTGCGCTATCTATTCAGCTAGAAAACAGCATATAGACAAAGTTCAGGGCTATCTGGTGAACATAGTGGAACATTTAGCAGCTTAAGTACCAGATATTTTTCTCAGGAGGCGATAGATCTACATTGAGAGTGAACAATGGACTAATATTCACCAGAAATGTACTACAGGTGATGTTAGTCCAGCTACAAAAAGTAGGGAAACAACACTTATTCCGTTTTTTAAGATCAACAGACAAAATGATGTAGAATTATATGTTAATACAGTATGTGTAATGTGGTTCAAGGTTTGATGATATTTTCACATTTGAGCAGATAGATCCAGATAACACTTTGTATTTTCAAGTCAAATGGGTGAATGGTCAACATGAGACTACTTGAGTTGTGTTACTGAATTATCTGGTCACATCAGGTAAAGAGGCTGAGCAGCACCCTGGATTCAGCAGGTGCATGTTTCCCACATGCAGTTAATATAAGGACAGAGACCTAATAATGAGATTAGGGGGATATTATTATACTACCAAAGTTATTTACGATGAGTCCAAGTGTGAACGTAACTAATTAGACTTGCACGACAGAAGTATGTGGGATAAAGCAGTCAGACCTTGAAGCCCAGTGTGTGCTCTTCCTTAATGTTTGTACTTCTCTGGTGTTTCCTCAGGTGCCTGTCGAGCTACATCAGCAGTCGGTACCAGCAAGCCGAGCAGCGCTCCTTCACGGTCCGACCCAGAAGCCTCGAGGGGGACAGATTGAGCCCAGGCCAGTGTAAGACCACTTCAGCAGAGGCAGGTCACGCTTTAGCAGCAGCAGCATCACCCAGTCAAATGGACGAGAGGAAAGTGAATGTATTAAAATCTGGATGTCTTAACCTTTTCTGAACTACTGACAGGAGCAGTTTATAGATTTCGGGGTGAGACTAAATCCTTTAGGTATTAGATGTGCCTAACAGCCATTCAAGATATCACAGTTTCAGTTTTATCAACATGGCATTTCTGAAATCTTACACTTTAAAACCTATTTTTGAGGTGTCAGATATTCTTGTTTTCCCCTATGTGAAACCCTTACACTCTCACTTCATTCAGTGGATATATTCTCACATATTGCAAATTGACGATGGGGAGGAGAATGCACGCCACTTCCATGAGTGTGTTCAGGCTCAGAGAGAGGGGGGGGGAGGGAGCCTGAAATCACTCTCTTTCCTTAATGATGCCCACACAGAGACAATGGGGCGCCGTTCTGATTAGTGTCACCTGTCCTTGTGCATGTCATCAGCTCCATTATGGCTTTATCTCCCAAGCTTCTTCTGCTAATTGAATAGCCTGTGAAGTGGTGACGAGGATAGGGGTGAGAGCACCGTCTGTCCCGCTGCTGCTTTAGAAATGAGAGTAAAGCTTCCAAGTGAGACACAAGTCCTTACAACATAGACTCACTCTGTGCTCAGTAAACGCTCAATGTCACACATTGTTCATTATACGTAAATCTGAATTTAAAGGAGCGGCTGTGGCTCTCTTGGTAGAGCAGGTAGTACGCTGATCCCCTAACTTATAGCGTCTTGAATGGCAGGTGTCTTCAAAAGTTCCCCATGGGATTAATGTAGTATTTCACAATAAAAAATAAATAATAACTCCGATGGCATCAAGGGTTATTTTCTCAGACTTGACATAGCTTCTCATGGAGCCACGAGACATTGTACATGAAAAACATTTAATGCATGCATATGCTCTGAATGTACTGTAAATAAATGTTCCTCTATATGTGTGTGTGTGTGTGGGAGTGTGTGCGTGTGTGTGAAACCGTCGTGTATATTAAATAATTATTTTCAATAATTAAAAGTTGGATGAACCACTATGTTGTTCAAATGTTTTATACTTATGTGGAGGCAAATAAAAAGTGAGGCAGGTTTCTATCTGCTGTTTATATTGAATGATTTTCAGTTCTATGTGTATTTTATTCAAAGAAAAATACATAAAATATTTTTCAGATCTGCAAAGAAAACCTTGAATTAAAAAAAGCAGTCTTTTATTTTGATTGCATAAACATTGCCAGCTGTGATGCAGGAATGTAGTGTTGGTGCTTCTCCTGCCAGGCAGGAGCTCTGTTGTTATCTACATGTGCCTAAGGCACAGCTAATGTAAAAAGATCCTCCTCACTCTGCTCTCCTCTGCTAGCAGTGAGCTCTGCAGGCTTATCCTACTCAGTTCCTTTCCGTTTTACCTCTCGGTCACAGCCAAGTGACTCTCAGCTGTGCACCACCTCAGATCGAGCCTTTCTATGGACAGAATAGAAGAAGTACAGCAGTATCTCACACTGCTGTATCTGGTAAATGCCACAACAGGATTGCAGGAGCTTCCCAGTGTCCCCATGCCTGTATGGTTCCGGGGCTTAATGTGTGTATGTGGGGCCAGATGGACACTTTCATGAGTGTATGAGTGTGGATTATTCTGCCGGCTACATCTGGGGCTCCACATGGTACAGCAGACTGCAGTAAGAGAGGCAGGTGGGCACGTGGGGAGGGCTGTCTTACATCTATACCCACCAACAGGGCATTGCTGCAAATGGCAGACCGAAAGGTTACAAGATCAAACTAAACAACAAATGCCTCGTTAAATCCTGGCAGGTATGATCTCTTCTGTCTTTACCTTCTTGTCTGACAATGACAAAAATTATCTTTACACTAAATTTACTTGAGAAACTTTTGTCCAAAACATTTTCCCCATACTTACACATTTGGACCCTTTTTAGGTGCGTCATCTTGTTTAAGAACTCTTAGTAATGTGAGGAACCAGCGATTGCACTGCCACACCTGAGATTTATGGCCTACCTACTGTACCTCCTGAGCTACAGCTGTTCCATAATATGAACATGCTACCACCATCATCACGCTATGTTCTGATTCATAGTAGACCGTGTGTGATTGATTCATACTGGAAAGGTACAGCAGTTACAGAAAGCCACATGAATTCAGTTTAATTACCCCAAGTTTAAAGAAGAAATAAAACTAGCCTTCTTTAATCTAGGTGAATATCTGAAGCTTTATCTGTTTGATTTCAGACAAAAAATTCTTAATTCTGAAAAGCATTGGTCTATTTTTGTTCTGAGGCCTTTAGGTGGGCTAGCACCTGAATGCATCATATGCTGTGTAATGCTACCTTTTAAGACTTTTATACACTTTACACCTCCATAAACATTATTAACAGCACTACTCTCACAACACCACATCCTAAATGACATGTGTTAGTCTAAACTAACTATATAGTGTGTTCATTTACAAGATGTTGACGGAGAAATCTGGTATCTGAATGTCTGTCATATATTTGAACCACTGTCCAGTTTTGTTGGGGACGTTTAATTCAGACACATGTAAGCAGATCATCATAAAACACAGGTCGATAATAACGTTGTTAAACTGACTGAAGTTCGGTGCTCGCTGACGTGCAAAAAAGCAGACAGCTGTACAACTGAGTGCAGATGCGCACACACACAGACCCGTTTGACTTCTTAGACTCTCTGGCTGCTTTTACCCACGGCCACATGGACAGAAACTTATCTTATTCACAGACATTGCTGAAGTGTAGTTGCTGAAGTCTGTTGGTTGATCAGGATGTGATGGTAAATCGCATATTTTTGAATCAAGAGAGATGGGGAGCAGATCACAGGAAAAAGAAAAAAAAAGTTGAATGCAGACTGAGATACATGAGCATCAGAAACGCAAGGTAAGTTTTAAGGAGTAAATGTAGTGTCATGTAAACATCAGAACAGGATGTTCAACCACAGGTCCTAGGCATTAAATAATTGTGACTAATTGACTAATCAAAAAAAGATTTTGAACGATTACTCGACTACCAAAATAATCATTATTTGCAGCTCTAGTATATAGTGTGTCTAGTTAGAGAGGCGCCTCACGGATCCCCAACAGACAGTTTCATAAAAAAGTGCTTAGTCTCAACTTCAACAGTGAAGAGGACAGGCTGTTGGCCTTCTAGTCAGAGATGCAAAGAAAAAGCCATATCTCAGACTGGCCAATGAAATAATGAGATGGGCAAAAGAACACAGACACTGAACAGAGGAAAACTGGAAAAAGACAGATTAAGTTTAACATCTGTGAGATGCAGACACAGCCTTGGGCATCAAACATGGTGGAGTCACTGTGATGATCTGGGGCTGCTAAGGTGGTGGTAAAGTGAAGGATTTGCACAGAGTAAAAGGGAACTTGAAGAAGTGATCTTTCCGTTTGCCAGTGCCATATCATGCACTGTTGGCGCTGCTTGCCAAACTATGAAGGGAAGAAGCAGTGAGCTGGCATTATGTCTTTAGTGATCAGAGATCAGCACCTTCACCGGATCTCAACACTAATGAGCTGTTGGGGGAGCAGCTTCACTGTGTTTTATGCAGGATGTGCCCATAACACCAGTCCAACTGGAGAAGCATGGGGTGAAATCTCTTTGGATTTACCTAACAAATTGACAACTAGAACGGAAAGTTTGACAAACACAAGTATCAAATGTTTTTAAAATCATTACTTCTAACTTTGTCAATGAACTTACAGTATTTCCTATTAATTTCACTATGTTTCTTAGTCAAACTCACTTCATGGAAATTATTGAACAGATTTCTCAGTGACCCCAAACGTTTGAACAGAAACTTTTCTGTGAATCCCTTGTGCAATTTGAATGTAGCACTGGAACCTCAGATTTCCACTCACAATGAAATTCAGATATACAGAGAGGTAATTACTGAATGTAAATGCACTGAATGGCTATTGCTGGAAAAATTGTAGGCAATACTATAAAAAACAAGGTCACCACTACCTTTGAAAGTATGAAAAATAGCATGACATTGCCCTTCAGCCAGAAATGATCTTTGACATTTTAATATAATTGAAATCATGTCGCTCAATTCAGTAATATGACCACCACTATAATCACACTATGACATTGACACAGTGGTGTACAGAGGTGGCAGATGTACACAACAGTGCCTAAAAAGTACTCCACTACATGTAGAAGTACCACTTCAAAGTATTTACTTAAATTAAAGTATTACGTATGCTCTACAAGTGACAGTACTTCACTGATAAACAATGTTTATCAGAGAAAGATTAAAAAGAAAAGCTAAGTATTATAAACACTATTGAACCTGATGACGTTGAATGTACAAGTCTAGTCCAGGTTTGTTCAACACAAGTGTTCAGGCCTTGTTTAATTCATGTACAGATTCAAGGAGAGAACAACTTCAAAAACCTTATTTCTGAGAATAAAAAAAAAAAAATCATCCAACATTATTTCTTCTATTCAGAAATCTCCAGGTTATTTAGTAGCAATAAAAAAACAAATGCCGGTTGGTTATACACAAGTGAAACTAACAGAAATAATATTTAGCATGAACTCATTTCACATGTGTGCTGTAAACTGCAAACAAACGTGTATTGTACATTTGTTCTCTACATCAGAAAGTAACTAGTAACTGAACTAAATGTAGTGGAGTAAAATGTAAATAAAAAGTACTTGTAATGTAACTACTTCCTTCCTCTGGTGGTGTATCTACTGTGTACCAACATGCTGCTAATATATAAGTTAAACAGCACATAGTGTGAAATTGAAAAAACCTAAATTATTCCATTTCAGAATTGCAGAGGGCATGCTCACAAACCTCGACCCAACTTATTAATGCCTCACACTCATATTAGATTGAACTCAAGCCAAGGCCTTTGTGAAATCAGAGCTCATTAGACAAGTCCACCTCATAATGAGTGGCCAGATCCATCAGGAGTGATAAAGCTCCCGCTCTGCGCTGACTGAGATCCAGTTAAACACACCCGCAGAGCTTCAGACCACATGTGAACAAGATATTTTCTTTGAAGCACCAACACACAGATTTGAATCGGCGTGTCAGAGTGCCAAATATCCTAGGTTGTGAGTGACAGGGGATCCGCTTTAGTGTTGGCTACCTATTGAGGAGGATTAAACAAAATACAGATGGTGTTTACATATAAAAAAAAGCAAAGGAAATTCTCTGTTCTGCAAAAATACTTTCATCAAATGAGGTTGTAGTTAAAAGTATAAAAAATTGATCTGATGCTGATTAGCTGGAATGCATGAAGTCTGTACATGTACCTTTTCACAAACCACCACCGCTCTGTTCCGTACATCTTTCATTCATGTGTTTCCATATTGTTTCTCCATAAAAGCAGAATCTGTGGCTGCAGACAGGAACTTAGGAGTGATGTTTGTTTGGCCTGCGATACAATCACAAATCACCCTGAGATCACCTCTGAACAACGGATGCTGCTGAGTGTCCGGCCATGTGCTGTATTCTGGCCGTCAACACGACGCGAGCGTGGCGCTCCCTGATCCACCGCGGGTCGAGTTGAATAAATTAAATGAATTACCAGCTGCCTCTTGCAAGTTTGCAGGATGCAGGGTGGCATGAGCACGACATTACAACAATGATAAGGATATCTGCACGGTCTCGTGTTAAAGGAATTACACATAGCATCCAGAGCCTTTAAGGGAGTCTGACAGTTTTGCGCACACTTGCAAGTTAGTATGACATGAAAATGTGTGTGGCTGCAGAACGGCTCAGCTGCTGCTCGGCTTGAGTCAGGGGCACTGAGCGGTTGGCTTGCTGAGAAGTCAAAAAAAAAAAGTGTTATTGTGATGCAAATGGACACGGTATTCACGGACATGGTGCTTAAACAATGCATTAATGTGTCTCTTTTGAGAAGATAACATCACAAGATGCAAAATAACACAAAATGATGTCCTCTGAGGTTATTTAAAGAGATACGAGATCAAATCCTGACACTGCAAGAAGTGCCTGTCCAACTGGTTTTGTCTCCAGTTTCGATATAAAGTGATGAAGGATAGAAGGCTGCTTCTGAATCCCAACCACTATATGCGCTCGACCATTTACATAATATCATGTATATTGTATTCCACTGCATTCCAGTGTTTGAATGTAAACTGAATTCAAGTCTTTATGCGCAAAATGTTGCAGCTTAAACACAAGACACGTGGCAAGGTGTCCGATAACTTCGTCTTCCTCCTGTAATCTGATGCTGCGCCGGGAGGAGGGATTGGCCTCACTTCCCTGGGGTGATTTATGATTGAGGACATGTTAAAAAAAATATCAAAACAATCTGAGCTCTGGTAGGAAAGATACTGGTCCGCTACGTACATCATACTCGACAGGCCTGTGCAGGGAATCGCCCGCTCTGTGATATTATGCTCGTGCGGATGCCCCGCTGCCCTGCTCTTGAATAGAATATGCAGCTGTTGTTTGTTTTTTTATTTTGAGGGTCAGTCGGGGTAGAGCTACTCACACAAGGTGACATTTGCGTGAACATTCCTTGCTTGATAGCTGAACCGTCTTGATGTCTTGGTCTGAAAAGAGGAGCCAGAACTGGTTTTCCTTCTTTAACATCCTGTCCCAAAGCTTATATGAGCTAAACGTCTGTTTAATTTCGAGCTACATGGGTCACCTGCCCTTTGAAAAGAGCACAGTATGCTGTCATATTATACCCAGTGGCACAGGACTGAGGAACATGCTGCTGTTACTGAGTAAACACCCCTTCAAAATCTGCTCTCACTAAAGAAAGCATGCCTGAACTCACTGGAGAGACAGATTTCAAATAGTTCATTAAATGCCTAGAATGACTGGATGAAAAGATATAGCGCTGTTTCCCCCTCTCTCGCCTTTGATGGATTTATATTGAGTATGGGCGTAGAAGCAGAGTAATTTAGTATGTGTTAAAAGCCACTGCAGGGATGTAGCCTGTAATACTCACTCAATTCCACGTCCAATATCAGTGTTCCTGAGATCTCAATGATTTTCTGTCTCCGCATTGCACACGAACACAAAATCATCACAAAGTGCGCTGCCAAAAAGAAAATGTTCTGAAACATGGAATCCACTCCAGCCATGCGCCGCACACTGATGTTGTCAAAGTGTTGCTCTGATGCAGTAGTACGTCTCAGGTTGTTCTGTGAAAAAAGGTCTTTACATTTCTGGATGTGGATTTTGTGATGCCTTCGCTTGGTGTCTAACGCTTCCAACACAGCTGATTGTTCATTTCTCTAAAACATGTAGCTTTACATTTCTTTTCCACGAAATACTGTGGTTCTTAGAAACAGCCGTGTATAATTCTTGTCTGTATAAGTGGAGACATTCATCTTTCTTTAAGGTCCATGCCGTGTTAAGCGTAGCCTTGTAATCATGATGTTCCTTTTTCTCAAGTAATCAGTAAGTCGAGACTGCCAGGTGACATAAGCACATCACCACACAGGAGCGCAGCTGAAGATGTTTAACACAGAGGTAGAGTTATATAACTGAAGGTTTTAGTGAGATCAACCAATTTTGACACTGCTATTGAACATTATGTTTATAATTTATTATAAAATGTAGGAAAAAGGCCATTTTTCTCGTAAACAAACACCAGAATAGCAGAAGCATTAAAGCTGCAGTGTGAAACATTTTATAGATGTTTTTATCAGTAGAAATATGTTCCTGAACGTATCTTAATGCAGAGGTGCTGTCAAATGTGACCCTGACAAACAACAAACCTCGGGCTCTGGCAGCGGTGCAGAGATATTCTCTAAGAATGGTTTATGAGTGAGGCTTGGCCTTCTAACCAATCAGAGACAGCCCATTTCAACTTGGCTGCTATGTTCTGCCTATTTTAGCTTTTTATTTTAGCATTTCTTAAAACTGTGTTTTCTAGTACAACCTGGGATTTACTTTGGTTCTTCTTGGTTAAAATAATATTGAATCCACGCATTTCACATGGGCCACAAACTGCAGGTTATAAACAAGGTCTTAGCCACATCAGACTCTCACCTTATCTTAAAAAGCACGTCTGAAACAGACAAATTCAAACACAGCGTACCTACTTTGGCCTAACTGTGAAATACACTGTATTGTTTTTCCACCTCCAATGAGTCTGACAGTTAAATTGCAGTATATGCCTCTTAAAGGTAAAATAATGCAGTCTGCAGCCACACTGACATCACAAGGCATCTTGGTGATGATTGGCTTGTTGTTCCAGGTGACCTCCAGCTCTCTTACTTTGTCTCCCCTGTCCTTCAGAAACACATCTATTGTCTGGAAACATCACACAGGACTCCTGCGTCTTCCTCTTACAGTGGCCTTTTTTAGCCTGCAGCGTACACTACAGTGTCATATGGATAACAGCGAGACTTGCACAAGTATACACGTAAATTGTTGCTGACAGCGCACACATAAAAGATCACATGTGGTTCACCACATGGACCATGCTGAGAGCTGAAAGAGGCCATATCATGCAGAATTTCAGGTTCATATTTTTATTCTACTGAAATAGTTTTGCTGCTGATGATGATGATGACAGACCAGTACTATCCCTATATCCCTAGTACTATGGCCCCTTTAGGAGACAAGCTAACAGCTAACTTTGGATTTATTAAAGCAGGAAGTTTAGGGCAACAACAGAGTAACATTAATCTGCATCATTACATTTCTGGGGGTCAGATCCAAAATGCAAACCTACCTGCATGGTTTACTGTCCTTTTTGTGTTAGTGAAGAGAACAACAAAAACCCAGTTTCCTGAAAGGGCAACAGGGCATATAACAAATCAGAGAGACAGTGAGACCCCAGCTCTCAGTTAGTTTAAGCAGCACAGCTTTTTTATTGACTTCAAACACACTCGTGGTTTGGAATCACTGTCTCCTAACAGTGCAGAAAAACATTACTTCAAGTCAAATTTCACCCAACATGAGCTGTTGCACCCTGACACTGGCAAAGTTAGACTTGTATAAATGTCAAGAGAGATGTGTCCTCCTTTTGTTCGCTGCAAAATTTGCCAGCAGCTCATTTCCTCCAGGAACGCATTAACAAAGCAGTTAATTCTATCATTAATTAAAAGGAATCACAATTCAGTGAACACTTCAAATTAATCTATTGAGATTTGCTCTCACACAATGCTCACATTCTATTTTCTTTGTCTCATCAAAGAAATTGCGGCTCAGGAGGCTTTCTTTTTTTTTTTTCATGTCATTTACGTCAGTCTGGTCCCGTGTAGCTCTGTTAGCAAAGCATGTCACCACCACTGCCAGGTTTAACGGTTTGGTTCTTAAGGGATCCATCCATGCAATAAATGAAAACACTCGTAGCGTTAGCAGGTTTGGGGAAGAAAAAACACACACACACACAGAGTCTGATACACATATTGTGAAGGTGTAAATACTCATAAACTGATTTTAAGCATCATTAATTAAATTTAATTGCTGGTGTTGTAACGTACATGTTAATACATTAAACAGAGCGCCCTTCAGAGTACTGAGTTCATGTGGAATTGATCTAAAAGGCTTTTTTTCCCACTATAAAACCCACATTTAGTCGAGAATGAAGCAGCTAAATAGTTTCGTAACACTGGCAAAATATTTGATCTGGCCATTGGCCACACTGAGCTGTTTATCTCCTCAGTCACTGGAGTTGGGTTATAAATACTCTGTGCTTGGCGTCTCCACAGTATGGAGCTACTTGGAGGGTGATAAGGTGCTAATTAGCAACTGTTAGCAGAAGTAAAAAACTACATCCACAGAATGAAGCACAACTCGTTTTTGCCACTGAACGTTCAGCTGATGATCCTTTCTTCTCTGCTCGCAGACACCGAGACTTGAGAGATGTCCCTTATTAACACTGTGTACGAGAAACTCTGTGTTTTTTTTTTTCTTTCTTTCCTTCCAGGCAAGCCAGGTCTGACAAATTAAGGCTGTGGAGTCATTAGATTTAGATAAGAACTTATCTTTTACTCAGAGACACACTTTTATCTATTGTATTTTTCTTCTCTCCCATCTCTTCCGTTCCCTCTTTCCCCTCATTCACTGTGAGATTGTTAAAGTAATTGGGATGTTGTGTGACCAGAGAGGCCAGATAAGTTTTTAACCCCGTCATGGATTAACCCTACATGTCGAAGGTAGGTCGCAAAAGGTGCAGGTGGAGACACGTTAAGACTCATTTAAAGGGAATCTTGATGTAATATTGTTCGAAGACGGCTTATTTATTCTGCAGGCACATGCGCTGGGAGCTCCAGAAAGGACTTCTGTGTGCTGTCAGCAGTTATTAAAGCATGAAGTGTATTTTTAGGGTCGCTGAGCAGGACTGGTGTAGTGTCTCCATCTCCAACTACATCATTTAGAAACATTCAACCAGGTTTCATTGCATGGTTCTTGAAAGCTTTTTTAAATGACCTTTTAAGGTTAATCACAGCCATGCTCTGTTGAACTAAAGAGAATATGCAAAAAAAAAAAGGAGAAAGAAAAGCGGAGTTTCTCTTATTAAGGAATCCACAGAAGGATAATTAGGAAAGTAGCTCTCTGAACATCAAATAAACAATCACTATCAGTGGCTTCATTTTTGTCTAAAGGCTGTGTGTGTATTTGACCCAACCTGATCTTTATTTTTTTGTGTTGTTAATATCCAAGGGAAGAATCATAGCCCGGAGCAGCGTGATTAGAGCTTTGAGATTTATTATTCTTCAAAGCAGAACATATGAACAACACCTGAAATAAATGAGTTAGACCCTTACGGTTGCAGCAAGTGCATTTCCACGATCCCGGTGTTTAGAATCGTTTGTTTTAAAGGTCATTGCACCACCTTGTTGATATCTAGACATTTCTTTGTAGCACTAATTGTGTCTGCATTCTTGACCACTTTGTCAGACAACTCAACACTAGAGCCGAGAATTCAGAGGAGTATGTGCTGCTTGTTTACTGAGATCAAGATAACAAGGACAAGTCTGTGAAATAACGAAGGCCGGGGCCGATGCAGAAAACACTATATTTTCTATTTTAATGGCGTTTAAGCGTGGAAGCTGGAGGAGAGATAGCTTGAAAAATGTAACTAAAGGATTGGATTCAGTGAGATCCAAATGGCAAGGGTAGCTGTTGGGCATGATGGCGGTGCTTTGATGGTAGCTATAACTAGCTTTAAGCTCAGCTCGGGCGCATCATGGCTGCATCCTGACTGATGTGGGTATTCCACTTAGATGAGGGCCACTTTGTCGTGTGCGCCAACTGTACCTTTAATTTCAAATTCTCTAATGTCTCAGATGGGATGACATTAAAGGCCTGGGTCATTAGTGTATTGTAATGTTTGCCCACAACTGTGTGAGCTGGACTGTCATCTCTTGGAATTTTGTCATATTCATCAATGCTCTGCATAATGGGATGAGAAGCTATTTACATATCGGATCAAAACTGCCAGAGGAGAGCATTAATTATTGAAAAAGTGACAGAATCAAAAGAGCGGCTTTTTTTCCTCTTCATAGTTTGTTGTCTGCACAGGCTGAAAGACACTCTGTGCCCAGTAAACACAATTATCTCAATTTTAAAGACACTGCAGGCTTCTTTTTTGGAGAGAACATGCTCCACACAAAGGCCAGAGCATCTTCTGTCACCATAGTAAAATGAAGGTTTGACCTTCATGCTGCACTTCCCCAATAGGCAGTAACAAGCGTCTGAGTGTGGACATGGTACAGCCTCTGGAGAGCCACCTACTGTACAGTGTGCGTCTTTGTTTCTGTGCCAGGCTGCTAATGTGGTTAGCAGGCTCTGAAAGTGCCGAATATTGATCAGTTGTCATTGAGCGGGAGACTTGTCCTGACTTAATTATTGAATATAAAGCAGAGAGCTAACGAGGAAGTGGACACAGCAGCTGAGGATTGTTGTGCATATTTATTTCAGGTGGTATCTGCAAAGAATGAGCCTCAAATGACTGAATGAATTCTTCCTCTTCTATGAAAAAACACAATACATCCCCTTAAACATGTTGTGTGAATTATAACACACAGTATTTGTGTACATTTATTATCATGCTCACCTAAACTGTATTTTTGCAGTAGTAACGCTAGTACAATTTGAATTAACAATATTTTATACTATCACAAAAAGTGACTCATGGCTTACATAGTGGAACTTTTAGATTTAGCAGTAATTATTTAATTTTTATGCATTTTCCCTATGGGGATCATTAAAATTTCATCTTGATCTTATCTTCTTAATCAGAATCTTAAAACCTTTTTGAATATGTTGCGACCTGCTTTTCCACTGTTGCAGCAAACTGTCTGTCAGCTGTTTCATGCTGAATGCTTAGTCTTCATGTCTCTACATACAGTAAGACTATATATTAACAATTTCTCATTGATGACTTTTAAGGTGTCTCACACACCAGTCATCTGTTTAAACACAGCCATAATGGTGGATAATGAAGTTTGTTTTACAACGCTCCCACACTATATACAGTAAATCATATGCATAGGCAGTATACATGTGGGGACAGTAAGGACTGGAAAATGCAGACAGATACTTTTTACTGCATTTCCCCCCCATCCACAGTGTCATCCCCTTAAGCTGCCAAGAGAGTGTAGGGGGGTGAATTCATGAGGGTCTTCTGTAATAGGCTGGCACACATACAGGCACAGCCTGTGGAACCTTACAGGCTGCTGAAGCTGGTCTTGGCATTGCTTTTGGCAGCTATGTGCTCTCTCGCACTACACATTCTTTCTGAAAAAAAAAGAGAAAGTTTTAACTAGCTGGTCTTACCACTCCTTTATAAATGAGGAAGCCCTTGGCATAAATAGATCTACATGTTCATTTGGTATATTAACAGAGACACACAGTTAAAGAGTGTTCATTACAATTGTAAATTTCTGCCCTCAGGCCCTTAGCCTGGCGCTAGATTACATGAGGTCTATGCTCACGGACAGCGCCTGGCATCTGATTGAGGGTCCAGTGCAGCTAATTAATTTCATTAGAAAGTGAAGTCATCTTCTAGCAGGAATTAATATTTGGAGCGTCATGTTGCTAATTTATTTCCAGATTTAATTAGCTCAGAGAAGAAATGTTGCTTGGGCAAGAGGACTTTTTAATTATCAGCTTGGATAAATTTGAAAATGTTGATGCCTAAGGGTTGAGTTAATTAAAACCTGCATTATTTTAACTTTAATTAGCTCCCATCTTTGTTTTTCTTCACCATATGGCCATGTCCTGTAGTCAAATTTAGTTAATTAAGCTAATTAAGCTAATCATTTTAATTACTCAAGACAATGTGATTGGATAGAGGATGACTACAAGTTTATAGCCAAGTACTTGTTTTTCATTAAGTTGAAGGGACAGAGTTATTTCTGATTGCAGTTGGCAAGCATAGCAGAGTAGTTTGAGAATGTGACAGCCTCTGAGATATTAAGGCTGAAGTCTAATTGCAATTCTTGATAATAAAAAAAATCTTGTCACCAGCACAACTCTTTTAGAGGAGAAATGGTTTACTACACACTCTTCAAGCTTTCTGCTCATATTCTAATGTTGGCCCCTTGTACTCCTGATTCAATAATGTCTGAGCTTATTCATGTTTAAAGAGGTTCAACGTCAGGATAGATGCTCTGTTCACCACAGGGAGCAGGAGGGAAACATAATAATGCATATCTCGGTCTGTACGAGCAGATAAAGTGTTTGTTCATCCTCGTAGTGTGGTAAACACGAAACCTTCATGTCCAGCCTCTTTCTTTTTACCGCGGCAGGCTATCCATTTGAATTGTAATTGAGTAAATGCCTGTGGTTGCTGGTAGGAGAGGATGCTGCCCTTCCCCTTCATGACCCTGGAGTGTGGGACGGGTCTGTGTGAGCTGCTAGCAGCTGTGCGTCAGTCTGGACACAAGCTGGGACCATCCAGAAACCAGGCCTAGCTGACAGATGCAGAGGCTAAACCCAATAATGAAATAATACTGGGAGACATCATGTCTGTGGTTTCCATCATTGTTAAAAGATTTTGGTAGCGAGTACCCCCACTTAGGTAATTTGTTTCCATGTATAATCCTATTGCTCACTTTTAAATTAAACCAACTGGTCATTTCAGTTTGGAGCCTATAAATAAACTGGTTGCTATGTGCAGGGCAGTATGTGGGACGTCTCATCTGATTAGAGGAGAAGCACTTAATAATTTGAACTGAAAAAGGTGACCTTCAGTGTCAGGTGACCTCCGCAGTCTGCTACACATATGGCCCTGCAATATTACTAATGTCTGCTCCTAATGTATTTTTACAATCCTGATCCAGGACCACTCTCCACAGATTGTTTTGGACAAATGTTGACATGTGGTGCGTCAGCAAAGTGGACCGTGCTGGAGCTGTTTACATGGTCAAGAGCACTAATGTTTTGGACGATGGGTGCACTGGTCAGGAGAGATGATAGGCCCCTCTCTGCTTTCATCAGAGTGATGCTGTGTGTGTGTGTGTTCAGGTAGGGGAGGAGCCCCCGGCCATCTCATGGTTGCACTGTTACTTAGAATGCAATATGAGAGCAGAATTAGTCACCACATCCCCAACAGGCATCCACCCTCTGTAGTAATGTTTCTGTCACCACCCGCGTACAGTAAATGCTCCAGTCTCTCATTACAGCTGCCCACCTGATCGGCTGAGCCTGACGTACTGGAGCCACCCCACATCTGGATGCTTGGTTGTGTTTACCACAGACAGAGTCCTAATTAGTCTCAAGTAAATAATTGTCACTGCAAGAGGAACATTTGCTGAGTTTGTTCCTCAGGTCAACCCTGTCAAGCTTCTGTACTACCAAAATGCAAAACATTTGTTACATGAACTTCACTGCAACTGAGTAACGTTACCTACTAACACAAAGACAAGACAGCAAAAGTGGTTAAGGTCAGGGAAAGACTGTAGCCTGGTTCAACAAAGAGAAATGCCACGTCATACACCTGTTTGTTAACCTTTATACAAAACCACAATCTTTCTGCTGCAAATCTTAAACCAGAGAACTTACACATACCAGGAATTGAACTTTTCATTGATTGTATTAATTGTATGGATGAATTGCTTTGTTCATTCAAAAATATGTTGAACAGAACCGAGCGCATAGGCAGAAGATTGAAGAATTTTAGACACCACTTTGAAGTGAAAAGTAAGATCATTTTAGTTGTAAAACTGCTCATGCAAACAATGTAGTAGATCAGAAATGTAGCAACAGAAACAAAAAGATATAAAATAAATCATTTTGCAGACACACTGGGTAATAATGTTTTTGGTAACCTTTGTTTTTAATTAAAACCCATTAAAATAACTGTAGCAGTTTTAGTTTCATCATCCTCATATAAGCTCATTAAAAAATAGATCTGTCAGTTTGGCCTAGGCTTGGACCACTGTCCAATAAGCCTCTCGACCAGCCAAGGAGAGCACGGTGAGAAGCAGCTTAGTAGATTAAGATGAAAGGAAGAAAGTCGTGAAACCTCAACTCGCAGAGAGAGAGGAGAGCATCTGCTCAAAGGCCACCACCCCATGCCCGGATCACCATCTCCAGAAGAACTCGGGCATGGAGCCCCCATCTCCACAGCTCCACACTAATTCCAGTGCCCTCGCCACACGCAGGCTAATTAAGGCCATGCATTTATTTATGACTGAGCTCATTAAACAGAGAAAAAGATGGTCGCCGCTCTGAAAACACATTAGTCCCCGAGGAAACTGCCTGTGAAGCCGCTCTCCTCAGGCTGTTTCAGGTCACAGATTCTGAATCTTTGTGACATATGAAGAAACAGCGAGATGCACTGTCTAAAAAATAAAATAAAAAAACATCAGTTCTAAGGCAATAAAGTGATGGTGCAGGACACTCTTCAGGGTATATTTGAAGCTGCTTGAACTGGTCCCATAATTACATGTATAGGTCATTGACTGGAGGATTAATAGAAACGTTGCTGTTCAGGGCTTGTACTTTGCATTTCTGCCTCCGGGTATTTATGAAAATCTGTTGTTCTTTACATTCATCATGTGCTTCCTTTTATACAATATGACAACTGCCACAAAAAGAAGTGACACTTCAGGCAGAAAAGCAGTGATTAACGGATATAACTCAACTTGGATGAAGACAAAATGCCTCCATCCTCGACTACACTCCACCACCACCACCCACTTTTTTATATCACTATGGTATTTAAGTTAATTTAGAACTTAGGCAGTGCAGAGCTATGAAATCAAAGACAGAGGATATCCCTCAGGTGTATTTTCTCTCCCTGGAGTGCTTGTCTTTCTCGCTCTCTCTTTGCGTTTGTGTGTGTGTGTGTGTGTGCACGTAAAGGGCATAGACAGAGAGATCTAACACAGATCCTACTCCCTTCCTTGTAATTGCAAAGATAATGCCAAATCACACAGTCCTTTGCTGAGACAACTCGCAACTTGATTTAGTGCTCTTTAATGACTCCAACTTTGAAAACTCAGAGAAATTCCTTGTTTCTTCTTGCACTGTTGAACAGCTCGTCTGAACTGGTAGCATAACTGGATGAATACTGTTTTATGTCTTCATTTAGAAAAAACAGACTACACGAATATTTTCCTGTCACTCATTTTTTCAACAGTATTTGTGTTAAAGCGAGCACTAGGATAAGCATCATGATGTGCAATGCTGCAGGCGCAGAGTGGCTGAAATCAATCCACAGGATACGCGCTCAGGGCTTCATTTTGGATGGCTGATAAACAACAGCATTTGGTGACCTTTTGGTGTTCTTATGGGGGATTTAACCCCCTGCTCAGAGCAGCACCATGCTGGTGGCTCCAGCAGACAGGAGCATGATGTGCGCTGGAACTCAGATGGGACTTTTTCTGCAGGCATCACAGGACGCCTGAGCAAGAGCGATGATATCGCACGTTCAGGTCCTCCAATTCACCGGACAGTGTGTTTGCTTCATCATCCACAGACACTGTGTGTGGGGGTCTATTGTGTGTATGTCTGTGAGGGGGGTGGGGGGGTTCTGTGTAGGAGCGAACTCTCTGCTCTCTGTAGGACTCTGTGTGAGATGCTTTCAACAGCAGGCAAACTGGTTCTGCACTTACTGTGAGAGGAAGCTCTGAGTGTTTAGAGTACTCAGGCCACTTAATGTTGCTACATTCTTGAGGAGAATGGGGGAAAATGGAAAAAGGAATCCTTTTCAAGAGTCAAACCAGTAAAAAGGGACGAGATGTGAGTGTGTGTGTGTGTGTGTGTGTGCTTGTTTATGCATGAGAGTAAACATAACATGAATGGTGACTATCTCGTTCCTTCTTTATTTATGCTCAATTTTTCATTGTCTCATAGAAGCCACCTAAGCCCAGATGTCATGTTTGTAATATTCTCTGGTGGAACAAACATTTCTGTCGATGAAGAAAGAGTAGCTCCCATTCCTTCCGTGTATTTATTTTTTCCTCTGAAAAAGATAGTGAAGTTACTTGTTTCTAAAATGATTTATAAAATGATAATGTTATAATAGTTGTTTATGGTGTCATGATACAGGATTTCTTTAAAAAATATATACTAATCAATATATTTAGGTTATCACAAGGTTTCATAGGTAACAAAAACTTGCATGTAAATTTCCACTTTGAGTCAATGTGGCTTTAAGAAGAGTCCTGAGGGCAGGAGGTGCTTTGTTTCCCTCGTTGCGTTACGAGTGCATTTCCATCGCGAAGGATATCTGAGCGTAAAGTGAGCCTCTTTTTGTCAGGAGGTAAGCCTTTTAACAGTAAAAAGCACAGCTTTAACAGTGCTCCTTGAACACCAGAGTTCACAGCATACATAATGGAGAGGATAGAGTTACCTGCTACTTTAGGCCAAACATGACTGCCAATAATTGCCTTACCAATATTTGCATGTCCCTCTCTGTGTTATTGAACACCCTGCTAAGTAACTAAGAACCCTGGCTCAGGCACTATTTTAAGTTGTTTGCTGATTCCACGCTGGGCTGAAACAAGACAATTATGAACCGCATTTCACACCATTATGGTGTTTTACAGGGCTTCAGTAAACCCTAGGATTCTGACCTACTGAATACCATGCTAATGTACTAACTATATACATACTAGTAGTTGGTGTGCTGCCACGTGGAGAGGGGGTGGTGGGTGGAGGTCTCTGGAGGCTCAAGCCCTTCTCTTTTCCCCAAATTTATTAAAAGGGCCCCCTTAATTACCTTCCCATAAACTCTGTTGTTATATAAACATCTGTATAAAGTAGTCATTGGACTTTTTGAATATGTTTCCAGCAGTAATGTCACATTATTATATATAAAGGTAGGAAGAGGTAAGAAAGAGAAGCAAAAGATGGAAAGGTACTGGAAGTTTGATGTCAACTAATGTATGTGCAAATGTTACTGTCTTAACATGTATAGTTCAACATGTGAAAAAGAAAGCCCCCAAAGTCTATATTACACAGAAGAATATATATATATATATATATATATATAATATATATATAATATATAATATATATCCTAAAACCTGAAAACTCACATCAAAAACAATGGTCACAGATCCAGTATGGGTTCTACTTATGGCTGTTTACCTTATTGAAACCTCATCCTTTCCACCGTGTGTATCTATTGTTGTATTAAGTTCTATTTGTAATAACATGCTTTCAAAAAGAATAAAAACACATGTTCCACTGTATGCTCAATGCATACACATTACAGGGGTTTCCAGTGTGCATGGAGGGTGGAACTTTACTCTGTGTGAATCAGAAACTTTCATCCGTTATTTTTCTGTTGCAGAAGCTGTTTTAAATGCTTAGAGCTACTGTAAATATAGATTTCTCAAGTCATACTTGTAAATTGGTGTTGAGCCATTTTGTAACCAAGGTTTATCTTAGCTTTATGCATGGTCCACCTACCAGTAACACAGCGTGTGATTGGACAAGACTGCAATTCACAAAAACAGTAATCAGTTGTTGGCATAGTCAAAATTAGATAAAATGGTAAGATAATTTTATATTTTTAAAAGACAAATGATTAACTACATTGTAATCATAAACGACTGATACAAATCGAAAGGGTTAAAAATAATTATGTCATAGTCAATAAAACTAAATGTATTTGAATTTAGTTTTCATGTGACTGTTGTCAGACACACCTCGTTACCATGCTGCAGATGATGCCGTGAGCGTTCATGCTAATCTCATCATTACAATATTAGCTGTTTTTTCATGTTGGTCATCAAGATAAAAACACCAGTAGGTTATATCAATAGTCTCATATTCACAATTGTCAATGTGAAAGAACATGATGTGTACCATATTAATAATTAAAAATTGGACAATATTTCAGACAAAGCTGTGTATTGATAGATGCCCCTTTTTTTACATTTGAGCCTTTTCTCCAAGCTTCTCTCCCCGTTGGTCTAGATTGGACAGATGTTAACTATTATGGAAATGAGATTTTCTAAAATACATTTGTAGATTGTTAATTAACTACTCCTCCTAACTCCTGGCAGTCAGTTGTAAATACCTTTCAATCATTTTAATCAGTGTGAATTTTAAAGTTTTGAGTTTGGTGTAAAATGCACCGCTTACCCAAGTCTTGTCAAAATGTGATTAATAGTTTATGAGATACAAATGAACAAAGGAACAGACAAAACCCCTTGGACCTAATCAGTGTAATTACAGAAATGCTGGAGCGAGATGCTGAGATGCATAATTTTCACAGGTTTTGGCAAAATCTGATTAAGACTGGCCAAGAAAACAGATGGATGAATGGACTAATGAAGGACCAAATAAAGAAATTAAAGTTGAATGACTGTTTGGAGGAACTTCAATATAGGAAATATAGGACATGGCTAATACTGGAAAGATTTTTTATTATTTATTTCAGAGAACATAGAAATAACAATTATCCACCTTGTAAAGTTGCCATATTGTAATGATTTATTTTGAGTTTTGTTGTATGTCAGTACACTAAGAGTAAAGCTATGTTACTGTTCTGCTTTAGCTATTCTATACCATCCAGCATAACAGCATTTTTTTGTGTGTAAACTTTCTCTAAACTTTAAATTTTTCATTTTCTGTACTTGTGTCCTACATAAGCACCGTTATATTTGAACTATATGCAACTATTCACCTCTAATTAATCCTTAATATTTAAGGAAGTAGTTTAGAACATTGGAAATTATGCTCATTCACTTCATGGCGAGAGTTTGATGGGAAGATTGATGCAACATTCATAACTATACGTTTAATAAAGTACAAGTATGCCAGCAGTTAGCTAACTTTATAGCATAGCCTGGAGAGGTTAGCATGGCGTTAAACAACAGATTAACCAAACAAGGTGAAACGACTCACTGATTAACTAAATTGTTAGGTAATAAACTATATTTAAAGGTGAAAGTAAGAGCTTGTTATCTTTTTACAGAGTTAGAGAAACTGTTTTCTTTGTGCTAAGCTAAGCTAACCAGCTACATACACAAACATGTATCTGTAACCCCCTTAAATGATTTCCTCTCAAAAATAAATGTATTCTTTCTTTTTAATGGTACTTATTAACAGTCCTGCTGTAGCATTCAAAACTGGCCATCAAAACAAACATTAGATGTGTTTTCTAAGAAACATTGACCAAAATAGAATAGAAAATATCCATATTTTTGCATATTGCAAACAACACAGCGTAATGTGACATTTCTCTGCTTGAATGCTTGAGCCATTTTTCATATTAGCCATCAAACAGAAGTAAGTATAACCAGTGTCCTTTAAACTTCAGTGGTAGACCAAATGGCAAAAGCGCAAAGAAAAGGACAGTGCCATCTGTGGCACCAGCCTGCTGTTCCACTGTGACATTTGTTTCAGTTTCAGATTTATTTCATAGCACTTTTTCAAATGGATAGAAATGGATCGAAGGCAGGATGGTGTACAGTGTGATGGCTTAATATTCTGAAGTAGAGTCTTTTCATTTAATTCATGGATGGATGGAAGTACTGGGGCCTATTACACAACTATAGAAAATTTTTTTAGGCAAAACAGCCTCTTCCCAGACATGTACTTTAAAGAAATCTAAAAAAGTGTTGACGTTATTACCATAGAGCATCTGGAAGATATTACATATATTGCTTAGGACACATTAAACCAAAAGAGAGGAAACTCGTCTGGCTGCATTCCTCGGTTTGTACACCTTATCATGCAGAACCCAGCATCTACTTTGCCACAACAATCTCCTAATCACGCTGATAATCAAAAACGTGCGGCAGAATGAAGACATAAACTAATTACAAATAAATACAAGGTGACTAATCATAAGTAATCCAGTTGTGGGGCATCACTGGGCTCCCCAGTGAGAGCAGGAAGGAGCCGGAGTTGAAGCTAAGTGATTTCCCTCAGGCAGACATGCCATTTGAGTGCGCTCCATTGTTGTGGGTGAGATCCATTAGTCCTCACTCTGGTTTGCCACATCAAAGCAATTTCTCACATATGGATAATGTATAAATAGTGTTTTGAACATAATTTCAGTAAGTCTGGACTTGTTCAATAAGTTGATTTTAAAAGACATAAATGTGTGTGTGTTTATCTGTTTGCACATGTGTACAGCTTATGTATATTTGTGTGTGTGTGTGTGAGTAAACAGCTTAATGGAACCAAGCGGATTTCATAATGGAAAAGGCCAACGTTAGCGTAGCACGAAATACTGTTGTTGTGATGTGGCTTACTGAGGTCACTTTAAAGCAAAATCAAACCGCAAATCAACTTAAAGGATAATTCATTTTTAAAAATCTGATACGCTGGTGTTTAATAAGCAGGTGAAAGTGGTGTGCATGCTCTGAACATCAAGCTAGATGACAACTGTAACATGTTTCATAATTCATACTGAAATCATCCTAAAAGACCTTAAATCAAATGCATGAGTTAAGCTAAATGAGGATGATGGTTTTGAAGCATTTTGCAGTCATCTAAGTATTAATGCTGACCACATTTTGATGATGTTTACATAGCTGTTCCCACAAAATTCCAATTTTAAGTAGTTCATAGAACCTCCAGCCAAAGTGCCCTTTAAATGTCATGTAAAAAAGCTGAATTATCCCTTGAGATTGTTTTATTTTTTGTTAATCTTACCATATTGCTTTTGTGCATTTGCAATGCGAGTGCTGTTTGGAAGTTCAACTTACCACTAATATTTCCCAACCACATGTAGGGTGAATAACTATATTTGATTTGATTAGATAGATTTGATTTATTCTGTTTAAAAAACACACTTTGTGAAATTTGTGAGGTGTCCCGGACTTGGATCTGAATTTTAGCTGTCATATTAATCAGTTACAGCATCAGCCTCTTATTATGGAAACTTGATGCTAGAGATGGTGGGGAAGGGGGGTGGGGGGGGGTTGACTTGTCCAAACATGATCATGATCTGAAGGAAAAAATCAAAATATGATAATAGAAAAGTCTTTAAACATGATTAAGTTGGAAAAATCAATCAATGAGAACAATATGCAGTGGAAACAGACTTGAGGGAGCATGTGGCCTCTGCAAAGACAAGCAAAAAAAAAAGGGGGGGGGGGGGGGTTAGACAAAATGATGAGGCCACTGTAATGTAAATAAATTAAATGAATGTTTTTTTCTTGAGCATATTCTACATTCTTCTGGTTTGAGGCTTGACTGCTATTCCTTCAGTCATGTCAGTGGTTTAATGCATCAGTTTTCTTTTCCAGATTTGTGGGAAATGTGAGTGACTTGATGAACAATTCCCCCAAATGGAAAGAGCTAAATGGAATTCAGACATCATTCGGGTTATTCTTTACACCTGTGCCTTTCCTATTGGGACAATTTGTCTATGAGAAAGATTTTAAAATCCTACTGAAAGTACGCTCATTTGTGGCCTGCTCGAACAATAAAGACAAAATGTCATAAATGTCCATGCGCATGATCGGTTAGGAGCATTACTACAACATTCACAAAATATAAAAACACTTGTGGGACTTAAAAACCATATAATATGATAAACTCAGGCATTGATAACGGATCAGTCGTGAGACTTAAGTTGGATTCCAATTCCAATTTAAAACACAAATGTTTGTTTACTCTTCAGGGTTGTTTCCTCTTCTGTTTGAGCTGATTTTTGCATGAAAACCCTTATCCTGTACCGCAGTTTTGTTTCAGCGACAGCGGCGAGCTCATGAGGGGCCCTGACTCTGATGATAAGCGCATCAGCCATTACCGGGTCCCTCCTTCAGACCCATTAGGTCTTGCAAGGACTTCAAACACCAATTTGTTCTGCAAATAGCCCATTCAATTTGTGCCTGCCAAAGACAGACACCTCTCTCCCTCTCTGCAGTAATTGAATCTTCAAAGGGACATTTTCCTCTGTTTCTGTCAGGTATTAGAGTGATGAATAGCAAATGGTCATTTGAACAGAAAGAGGGGATACATGTTTATCCATTTTCGGTTAGACGCTCATCATGCACCTTGATGATTGCTAGGCTGGAAATGAAATTGCAGCGCTGCAGGAACTTCAATAGAGGATTCTCAATGCCAAGGCAAGTCGTGCACTGAAATCAGGCCTTTGCACGTAAGATAAATTCTTGGGCGCATAGCTAACGTAATGTTGTAGTAATTATGTAATTTAGATATAAAGATGCCATGAAATGTTTCACTGGTAAAAACAAGCGACCTAAGAAGAGATGCAGCTCTAAGTGAGTGAACTACAACTCATAATTCCAAAATATAAACTATAACATATTGTTACATTTTACAATGAATTTAAGGAGGCTTATAATCTTCAATATTTTTATTAATTAAATACACCATACTGGAGCAAATGTCTCGGAAAATATCACAAATAAATTTCTCTTTCATTCAGCATTTATATGTTGGTGATGATCTCTACATTACTGACTGTAAGCAACTGTCTTCAGTTTGCCAAGGGATTAGGTTCTGAGGGGGGGGGGCTGGACTGGAGTGCGGAGAGGTCGGATGTACTGTAGCCACGCCTGGACAACGACATTTACATGCAAACTGTACATACATGGTAGTTTTACAAATACACCAAGAAGAGTGTTCATGATTTGTTTTCCACAAAAAGCCACAGATTTTTTTTAAAACCCCATCTTTTATATATATATATATATTTATATGTACCACCAAAGAAAAAAACACATTCCCCTCTGACAACACTTAAAATCTATAAAGTGGAAACACCATGTTGTTGGGAAATGAGGATAGAAAAGGAAGAAAAGAGAAGAAAAATGAAAAAGTCCCGGTTTTCCCCCAAAACGTCTTTAAACAAATTATGCAGAGTTGAAAAGTCTGCATGTCTTTAACCTCATTAGTCTTTTTCTTGTTCCCCCACTTCAGTCACAACATCCTCTTGTGTGTTATTGAATTTTGTCTTCCTGAAGAGTCCCCTTGGATTCTGATCAGTCTCCTGTCTTTTAATTCCAAGGTCATGGAGTCCTCAGCATCCCGACTGAGGTGTGTTAAGTGCAAGTCTCCACCCATACTTGGGGAAAAGCCAAGGTTGAAGACTGAGCATAGGGTATGGGTTGCAGAAATAAAAGTCAGGTTACTGGTAAGATGGGTAGAGGATTCCTTTAGGGCAAAGGGCCTGGGAGCACAGCTAAAAGGCTGGGGTTCTGCTGATCCACGCTGTCTCGGGTGACAATGAGTAAGGGCTAAAATGAAGGCACACGTCCTGCTTCTCGCACAGCTCCCACCTAACACACCTGAATAGTGACAGACAAAAAAAAAACCAAAACATTAAAAAAACGTAGGCTGTCGTTAAGATCATCAGTTCACAAAACGCCATCGACGTTACACCCTGATGAATCAACTTTCCTCCCTCTCCAGTGTTTCATTTATTGATCAGCCAGGCTTTGAAAACCATCTGGTGTCCCATTTACTTAGCATTAACTTAAAAGTGCATTCATGAAGCGATTCTCTTTGGTATAATTATAACCGCGCTCCAACATAACTGCAGGAGGTGTTCAGTCCTGTGAAACAGAAAAGTGCAGGGAGTCGAGACAATTATCTGTCTGGGTTCCATCAGTATCCAACTTTTTCGTCTTTCTTGTTTTTTTTCTTCTTCTTCCTTTCATAATTCTGAAGGGCGATTTATTTTTCCCTTCATCCCTGAAATCACTAGGAGGGTTTCAGTCTATTAGTAATTGCAAACTCCTACTTGGAGGCTAATTAAAGTGACTGACGCTGGGAGGGTCTCACTCCCCTGGGTCAAAGCAGCTCTGTACGAGAGAGGTAATTTGTCTGTTGTGAACAAAGAGATTAGGAAGAGGCTGGGAAGAAAGCTTAATAAATGAGCATAAAATGTCCCACGCCCTGAACGTGGACAACACCAATTATGTCATAGCAAAATCGCACAGAACCAAAAAACAATGGTCAGTGGATAACCCTGTGTGTCTGTGACCGCTCCATTTTGTCTGTGCTCAACCAGCCTGTACTCAATTTCTGTAGTGCTGCTGAGGATACATGAGGTGTATTGATTTTGAGGGGAGTAATTCTGTGTTATTTGAGGCTGTCCAAATTCTTCTTTAGCAAAAGAAATGAGAACGCTTGTGTGATGAAGTGCTTCATTCTCCTGATTTCACTCACCGAGATAACAAAAGCATCCTGAGAGTGTTCCTACTGAGCGATGTGCCTCTGTTTATTTAATAATTCTCTCTCCGCTATAATTAAAGCACCAGGGCCAATATTCAGATTGCATTTTAGCATTAATAATTCAGCAGTTTTCACTACAATTGATGTTAGCACATAAATAAACAATGAGGCCTCATATTTACTACGCCAGCCGTGCTACAAGAGACACTGGGGGTGGGAGTAAGGACTTAAACAGACATTTAAAATTAAGCTAGATAATGCAGCGGCTTTCAATTTAAATGTGAGGAGCTCTAAGAGCTGATTTGTAAAAGTGACAAGCCCTTAAAAGGCCTGTGACGTGGAGGGAGGGAGAGTGTGTGTGTGTGTGGGGGGGTTTAATGGAGTTCTACCTCTCCTCTACTCACAAAACCACTCAAGGTGAAATGCATGCTCCCAACAATATAATTCCTCTTTCAGTCTGACTCTGACACACTGCAAACACCTCCCATATCTCTCTCTGTGTGCTGTGTGTGCAGACAAGGTATCAATAAAGCTCCTTGTTGTGAGGCAAAAATGATTATATCTCCTGTGGGCAGAATGAAGCTATCCTGAAGAATGAAGTTATCCTTCGTATATGATTAGGCCTTCTGTTTTGCTTTCACTGGAGGCATCAAGATCAAATCAGAGAAAGCCATGATGACAGCTTTCATGATGTACTAGGCGCTGCAGTTTGCTGTCTGTGTTCAACCTCAGGCCCTGGATACATATTTTTGGCCTTGGAGTAATAACTTAGGCCAGGTGAACCCAGTCTTGGTGATAGAGTAGTCAAATACTGTTTTAAACACTCTGTATTAATGGCAGCATGTGTCATTTTTCAGCACAATTGCAAGTCTGGCTCTGGGACGGCGAATAAATTCAAGATGAGTCGAATATGTATCTGCTCATAACAAACTGAGCGCGTGGACAGCAGCACAAAAAAATCATTTTCACATGTTTTGTGCTGACGCTTAATACAGATTTTCTGAGTGCGTGTCCTCCAACAAGAATGATGGAAAAATCCATTGGCTGTCTAAAAATAAAATTCATCTCTGCTCTGTAAGATTTAATATCTGCTGCATGCCTTGCAGTGGAGTCGAATCAACGACATCAATATAAACAGAGTGAAAAATGTTGGTGTAAAATTACAGATGTTTTTCTTTTCCTGCTAATGACTGCTGCTGACTGATGACGAGCTCTTACTGACTTGCCCTTTACTTTGAAATCATCAGCCTGCTGCCTGTCTTAATACTTTGAAATGAGACCACAATGAAGTCGGGCGCAGTTCTGTGGGGTCTCACCTTCTGGTCGGGCAATAGTGGGTTCGTCTGGAGTGAACTCAAATGGCCGTTGATGAGTGCTGTGGGTCTGTCGTGTTCGCAGAACAGGCTGCCGTTGATGTAGTGGAACCGGTCCCCGGGAACAAGCCGGTTCCGGCAGGTGGAACATGTGAAACACTGCGTAGGGGGAGGTGGGGAACAGAGAGAGAACTGATCACAACCAGGCCTGCGGTCCACAAGGCAGCGCTCCATCCTATTATGTAATACCACCTTGGAGCAAACACACATGCTAGTGAACGGATACACACGCAGACGTGTCTGTATTTCTGCACGAATGGTGTGTACGACTAATTAACAGCTCTTTTAAAGCTTTTTATGATTCATCGAGTAACAGTTTGTTCTATGAAATGCAGATTTAGTAAAGCACTTAGTGATGTCTTGATGAAAAGCAGCATTTCTTACAATATAGAAGCTGGGGGATGGTAACATTAAGTCAGTTTTGCTTTAGAAAAAAGATCAAATATCAAAATAGTAATTTAAGTTAGTAACAATTAGTAATAATCCAGCTGTATGTGAACAGAACCTTCATTGTGCTACATAGATTTATTTCTAATAGTTATTCAACAGTAAAATATCTCAATCCAGACGACCTACACAATTATTTTGGGTAACACAACTTTATTTATCAGTAAAAGCAGTCCGTCTGACTGGATCATCCATAAACAGTCAGTGGTTTGATCCCTGGCTCCTACTGGCCAATTGTTAAAGTGTCCTTAGATATAGACTGAACTCCCAAGTAGTAGTATGAGCAGGTTGAATGGCAGCTGTCCTCGACAACAATTTCCCCACAGGATCAATTAAGTATTTCACAATAAAAATAACAGAGTTTAAAGGATTTTACCTTGAGATGGTACACGTTGCCCTGCGCCCTCATCACCAGTTCACTGGCTGGGATGGACTGACCACAAGCACTGCAAGCGCCACTGTTTCCAAATAATCTGAGCGGGAAAAAAAGACAAAGAAGAAAAGGTGCAGGGGTTATTAATGAACCACTTTATTCATCTGCATAGATTTATCCTCGTGTAATGGACTGTGGCTTCCACGCTTTTGTCTGCTGAGTGTGTGACTAAATGAAAACTACATTCAGTGCTAAGTTCACTATTCCCCAACTCCATTTCTAACTTAAAGGGAAAACACGCAAGAGGGAATTTAAAAAAAAAAAAAAAAAAAAAGAGGAGAGGAGAGGAGAGAAACAGAAAGTCATCACAATATCAACAGAAAAATGAATCCTCCAGTCCTCTACTCTCTATAAGCATCCAGCGCTGAAACTGCATATTACTTTTGGTGCACATTTTTTGCAACCTAATAATAACCTGGAACATAAGCAATCAGGACCTAAGAGGATTTGATTGTACATCCAGGCGGAGACATAGTGCTTTTGCCATTAGGACTCCTGTGAATGCTCTGTCAGTGCCGTGTTTCCATTAGAAACCCGTAGCTACTCGGGTTGATATATAATGTGCATGGGTTAACCTTTTCAATCATGGTGTCAACACTTTAGATTTGCTTCTGCTCATCTCTTACGTCCCTAACCTTCTCTCTCTCTCTCTCTCTCCCTCTCTCTCTTCCCTCTTGATAATGAAATGCTTGCTCCAGCTTCCCTTCTATCTTCCTTCTGAGTCCACAATTTAGATTACTTCATCTCGGTGAGCAGCAAACTGAATGAAATTTCGATTTGAGCAGAAAGTAATTTACTGGGATCTGGACCCATTTGTCATCATATCTCACCAGGTGTTTGCTCTATCACTGCACTTTTCCTAAGCAATCAAATAAGACCACAGCATCTGACATGCTCCGGAGAGAGGGGGAGAGGGATGGAAAAAGAAAGGGATATGGGGAGTGGTTAACATCGGTGCGAGTGTGCGCATCACGTAAAGTTGTTAAAATTAACAAGAAAAAAAAGTGTTGTGAGGCTTATGTTTTTCCTGTTCAGACATTCTTCTGGACAAATTTATGGAAAGTATTTAACAAATTCACGCTGAGACGAAGACTAAACGCTTCTACCATCCTAACCATAACCCGAGCAGTTGTTAGATATATTGACGAACAAACAAGCCAGAGCTCTCTGCAAAGGGACACAGAAATGGCTTTCAATAAGACGGGCTAGGCAGAAGCAAATTTTGTCTTGGCATCATTTGGAAAGGCTCCATCAAAACTCAATTTCAGAAACTAATTAACTGGAGACTGTCGTCACAACACTGCCAATTCGCAGCTTGCACGGGGACAAACATGATAGTGGAAATGAACATATAGAGTCTTGCTTTAAGACTCTTGTGCTCATTCACTGTGTGTGTGTGTGTGTGTGTGTGTGTGTGTGTGTGTGTGTGTGTGTGTGTGTGTGTGTGTGTGTGTGTGTG
>JAUYWH010000020.1:3722418-3756296 GCA_034779795.1 Ctenopoma multispine
ACACCACTTTGTATTGGTCTGTCACGTGGAATTCCAATAGAATTGATTCATGTTTGTGGCTGTAATGTGACAAAATGCGGAAAAGTTCAAGGGGGCCGGATACTTTCGCAAGCCACTGTATGTGCAGGAACTACTGCACTTCTGCGTATGTGTGGCTTTACCTGAGAAAAATGCCTGTATTTCTCTGATATTTGCTTCAATAGTACTCCACATTTTAGCTTGTAAATTAAGCTTTGATAAGTGCAAAACACAGGCAGTGTCGGCCCGGAAAAGAATTCATAGCGTCCTCCAACCTTTGAGCCTGCTGTTTGGTGGGTCCTTGAGCCCCAGTCTAAAGCCTGCACTTAAAATGTCTGAAATGACAGGAATGGCTAAAAGAATTGAACTTACATTATTACCCATGCACTGTATTTTACTGTAACACAAGTTGACTCAATTGTAAGCTGATGTGTGAAATGGAAATAAGTTGAAGTGGCGAGGCCAGCGATCAATAGGAAGTTAATTAATGAAGAGTATGCAATGTTGTGAAGTATGGATTTTCGAATGCCTCTGATTGTGATTCCAATCATTGAAATGTCACCAGCATTACATCTGAAAAAAAAATCAACCTACCTTTAAATTACCTTGATTTTCTAATCTAATAAAGAAAAATATTTAGCTTTGCCTGTAACCAGTAATTCACACTTGAAGTACACACTTTCTTTTTGGACTAAAAGTCTGAGTGAGGAAATTAATGAAACTGCAACATGTCATAACAGAAATTAGTTCTATTTAACTTGTTGCTGATTGAGTACTGATAACGTTAATGAGTTTCCAAAGACATCATTCGATTATTACATTTTTTTGGCTTTTGAATATATTTATTTACATTTAAATTCTTTTCAAAGCTATAATTTTACTGCGTGCTATGAATAAAGATGGTATCTATCTACTTTGTTTACCATTCATTTTCATTGCTGACAACTGAACAGCTTTGATCCAGATGGTTCTGAAAGGCCAAGACGAGGTTCAGTTCAAAGTGTGAAATGAAGTGAGAATGGGCACGAACATCTACAAGCAAATCAGCTTAAGGCAATATGTTTAAACTAACCAAGGACATAATGAATTCATGATGTGCTATGTTTAAGAGACAGTGGAGCTATGCACACACTGAACATAACGAGTATCCATTGTCATTGACCCATATGGAAGCAAAGTGTGTCTCAGAACGAGCTCACTTTGAAAATGGATGTGTGTGTTTTATGTATGGAGAACATAGCTGCAGTATTGTTCAAGCTTTAAAAGTTTACATGAGAAAAGTTGTGCTGTGAAAGAGACCAAGGATAAAAAATTAAGTTCTGATTACAATTACAAGACGTGACACTTAGCTGATTTCAAATCAGCGAGGCCAAATTTCACAAAGCCTGTCAATGGTGGCAGCAAGCTCGCCAGATCCCTCCCCAATCAAAAGTTTGCTCTATATAATTTTACGCAATCAGATTTCTCCACAGTCATCCAGTGCAATCAGGTAATCAGAGGGGAGCATTAACAAGACAAATGGGGTTTAAAAAGTGGGTGCACTCTGTTTGCAGGAACTTCCTATGGAGAAGCCCCCTCCCCTCCTTGATTACTCCTATCACCCTCATACAGCGCAACATCCCTGCTAAATAGCTTTCTACTACAGTACAGGCAGTATGTGCAGAAGGAACCAATGTGATTGACTTTACATGTACAATTCGACAGGTAAATTGTTACTCTTAAGGCTATTTATGTCAAGTGATTAACTGCTCCAACTAACGGCTTCACCGAATGAGTTCTTACTGTGTACAGTAATGGCACTGCAGCCTCTTTCACACCTTCCATTTGCACAGTCAGGGACTATTTATGCCAGGGTGCAGTTTCACTCTAACTATGCAGATGTTGTATGTATGTGCAGTGGATTTGTGCTGACTGCTGTCTATCCTCTTTTCACCTTGGGTAACTGTATGCACTATATTCTGTATCTTGCACGGCTTGTCATAAATCCACAACTATATGGTCCTTCCTAAGTTATTTAAAACTAGGAGTTACTGACTAGATCAGACAGAACCATCAACATTAAGATGTTTTAGGTGTTAAAGACGAATACTACATTTGTTAACAAGTTGAAGCTGTATTTACAAATTTCTTTCAGTGTGTCTAAGTTTGCACAATCAATCCATAAATTTCAGAATAGCAACATGTCTGTTGTGGTCTCGTGAAAATGTTTACACCTGGCTAAAACATACAGGGATTCTGGGCGATGCTATCGCTAAAAGAACTAAATTAAAATAACCTTAAAAAACCTAGATTACTCTGACAAGAAGTGAAACTTGAGTGGCACAATAAAAAACATGGCTGTTCAGCAACCAGCAAATATTTACCAGTTTGCTACCTTTGCTATGTTCATTCTATACACGTTAGTGTATGTGAAATTTCAATCTGAAAGTTATTTAGTGTAAACAGCACAGAATGAGCAGCAATGTGAAAATCCACCAAAGGTCCTCAAACTCTTTTGTTTGTGAAAAATAATAATAATATCTTGCCATCTCCTGCCAAGACCTAAATGAGAGGAATGGCATCATAACATATATCATGAAGCTACAGCCACAATTAGCTTAGCTTAGCATAAAGAGTTTATGCTAGTCTGGTTGTTGCACCTATCAGAAACTGTAAAGTGGTGCTGTGAGGAATCGAGACCATAGATATCAACAACATCATGCGTACTGGACATTATCAGTTTTATGTTATTATCAAAATCTTCCTTTGACCGCAAGAGTCTCTTATATTTTTCATTTATTTCGCCACATATGGGTGGCGTGGCTAATTGCTTATTGGAATTAATCTCTTCTCTCCTAAACTTTACTTCTCCGCAGTTCTAATGATGCATTTCTGGCTAATCTAAGACACTGGCCTCTTCAGACATTTACCCAATCCTTCCAGCAGATTTTCTTGGCTCTGAAATAATTAGGGAAGACGATGTGAGGATGACAAAAGACAACAGGAAAATGAAATAGGCCCTCTTTCTGGCCCTTAGGGTCTTTGCAACAATTCTAATTAAGCCCATCCAGAAACAGAGGGGCTGGATTGAGGCAGTTTCTCATCAGGGTCCCTCCATGAGCCTCTTTTGTCATGAACACACAGCCAATTACAAAGCTCAACAATAGAGTGGGGAAGTCTTATACCCTCCACAAAGACGGCAGACTATGGAGAGCTCGAAATATCCACAACCATGGGGTGACTTTGCAAAAATACTCTCACCTTCCTGGGAAGTGAAATCTAATATGCATTCTTTTGTGTGTGTTGCCCAAATTAGTGGACGTGAGAGTCTCGGGTTAAATTCCCTCTGGTACACAGTAAGGTTGTTTTACTGTACAGTATGTTTCCAAGGGAACACTATAGATCTGCTAATAGAGTGCTTTTCCAAGTATGTGTGCAATTAAAATGAAATAAATTTCAGTACAAAATAAATCTGAACAGCTCCCACTCTATATCAAGACAAGCCAAAGATGACCTCACTTGTTTATCATCTCTGCATATTAGTCTTGGCGACTAATATGAGTGGCTGTGTAATCTCCAAGCTTGCCAGACCATAGATTATGGAGCTGTCTCTCATTTTATTCATTGTGCACAGAGGGTAATTACCCAGAGATAAGTGTTCCTCTATCAGGGTCCGGTCACAACGCTCCGAAAGCAATCTCCTCAGACACGGATCCCGTCCCAGGCTATTTGGGCTGTGCAGAGTAGGAAGTGGGTGCCGGAGGACGCAGGCTGAGCTTTGTGGTTGCCTGCGTTCGGATGAGGCCCCCTGACAGTCATGGTCAGGTGGGCCAATCTTTCAATCAGACACCTTATTTACCATTGCAAAGCTCTACTGCCCTGCCTCATTTATAGCCGCTTAGGTTGCTTGCGATGAAAAGCAGATAACAGTGTACATACACCCTTCCACCTCTCTGTCTTCAAAAAGGAGGGGAAACATTCCTCTGGGTGGCTTGGACTATTATTTTTTGTGCCACATCCATAAAGAGATTTGTCAAGAAAATCAGACGACATGACAAAGTGCCATCAGTCACTGTTTTAGTTTTTTGGTCATTTCTGATGGGGATTAATGGTTCTAGGAAAAACCAATGAGCATGAGAAAAAGTAAACTTTACATTTTGTATCAGAGATGTTTGAGTACACGCACACACACACACACACGCGCACACACACACGCGCACACACGCGCACACACACGCGCACACACGCACACACACACGCGCACACACGCACACACACGCACACACACAGGCGCGCGCACACACACACACGCGCACACACACACAGAAACAGAAACAATAACAAGATTTTAAAAAACTGGGTAAGTATTGTTTGCAGTTTGCCTCCAAAAGAGAATGATATCCATACATGCTTACACAAACCTTTTGCAGCAATTCTATATGGTATTATGGTATTATGGGCATTGTCTTTAATTATTTTAAGCAATTTATATTACGGCCTCAATTTACCTATTCGGTACCCAGAATTAATTGTTATGAAGATGTGTGTGTTCACCAATTTGATTTCTGTGGTCTTCTGATTGGATAACAGAGGGTAACTTCTCTGTGTCTACATGGTGCGATGAGATCAAAACAGAAAAACAGTAAATTCACAAATATTACAGCCCATGAAAGATAGTGTTCTAGTGTCTTTCATGTCTCTGTTTTCAGTGCAGGCCTGAACGCTTGACCCCTGCAGTGAGGGAATCTGGTGGCTCTGTAAAGCTGATGGGGGCATTTTGCTGGTATTGTTTGGCACCACTTGCCCACTTAGAGATCGGGGACACTTCAAATCAATACAAAGTTGTTCTGAGTGATAACCTTTATCCTACAATGAAACATTTCTATTCAGACGGGAGGAGTCTCCTGCTGGTTGATGGTCACTGAGTGGTTTGAACATCTATGGGAGATGTTGGACTGACATATCAGACAGCAGTACAGAGAATATTCTGTGCCAAGGTGCATTGAAGCTGATCTGGTGGCACATGTTGGTCCAACACCTTACTAACTCACTTTAAGTTGTTTTCCATTTTGTCACCTTATTAATGTCATTTCTGCCAATGTTTGTGACTTATGGTTACCATAGTGACCATAGTGTAGGCCCACAGAGAGGATTACACGTACCATCACACTGATTATAATACCCACATCACTCTGACGTGAGCAGAGTTACCCCTCCTTAATTTCATGTGTTCAGTAGACATAAGGAAACCTCATGTCTGCCACGTCAGTCACAAAGTGAATTGTAGTGTGACTGTGTTAATGAATAGCATCAAGAGAACGCTTTTGATTATAAGAATAAACATCTTACCTCCACAATGACACACACCAAATGCAGCCACCCCAGAGCTAAGCCCTGCTGTCCCAAAACAAATGTGGTGCAGCTTTATCTAATTTTACATTTTTATTTTAACCTTTTCACATGGACAAGGCCACCACTGGCCCCATCTGTAATGGAAATATAAAAAAAACATACACTTGTACATATGCAGTTTGGGAAATATTAGCAACGCATGTGTGTGTTTTATGTTCAAATAAAGTGATAGTTGTTCTTGCTAAACTAGGAAAGTGTCTAATCCCGGAACAACAACAATGCACCATAGGGAATATGCTAATATACTAAGACTCAGCAGCACATGCATTGAAATCATTATTTCAAGTTTGAAATGGGTATAATTTTTAACTAGAGTTGAATAAAACTTCATTAAGATTAGCTGTTTCCACAGTTTTGCACTTCCCCTTTAAAGTCACCTTCTGTAGCACTGTAACTTCAAAATCAATTGTTCCAAAATGTGAACTTTAAGGCAAAGTCAAAATAAAGACCTTGTCTTTAAATGAGCCATTTAATATCCCCCTAGTTCTAGACTTTAGCCTCTGATGATCCCACTGAAACCAAGTCTGAGTACGTCACTCGGGCACCCAGAGAAAACACAGGCAAGGCAACTGTCCCTGCAGCTGTTGATGTTTTACCTTTATTTATCATGGGAGAGGTTTTGCTAAGCGTGCATGTTTTCTTTTTTCGTGCTCTTGCAACGGCAAACGTCTAGTTTTTGGCCTCTGAGCAGCATTAGCAGAACAAATGGAAGAAAAGTGGTTATTTTTGGAGGCAAATACATTACTCATTCCTTTTCAGCACAGAGATTTCCCCAGCTGGTGTGGAGGGTCCAAAAGATACAAACCTACTACTGTAGCCTCCTTAGTAAAGGCTTACTTTACTCATCCAAGAAATACTTTAAAACTTTAATAAATGAGGGGAATAAGATAAGACCATTATTGTTCTTGTTTGTGGGCCCATCTTTAGTATATTCTCCAAACTGCATGTTGCTTCTCTCCCCTGCTGATTCCATGCTGTCCAACTAGTTTCTGAACAGCATCATCACTTATCCTCCTTGCCAAAAAAATTCACTCCTTCTCTCAGACAAGAGAGTAACAGTACCAAACCATTTCCTGGTGTCACATGTTTCAACTCTGCGAGGCTGAAACAATTCTTTCTTTCATTATGATGAAACATGAGATGCCAGATAATCTCATAAATATGTGTTGTATTTCTTTTGCTGCACTCACGCTGCTCGGGAGAAAGGGCAAGCCTTTGTTTGGGGCTTCCTGGCTCACAGGAAGTGATTGCAGTGGGACAGTGAGGGACACTCATCTCTTGGAAAGGGGGAACGCTCGAAGACGTATCCCTTTTTGATCAAGGCTTGCTGACGGATCGCCTGGGGAAAGGCAAATGGGGATCATACTGGGACCTGATGACAAGAGACCTATTTTGATGTCCCTTTTTCTCATTGCGGTGCTTCTC
Source organism: Ctenopoma multispine (assembly GCA_034779795.1). Classification (NCBI taxonomy): domain Eukaryota; kingdom Metazoa; phylum Chordata; class Actinopteri; order Anabantiformes; family Anabantidae; genus Ctenopoma; species Ctenopoma multispine. The sequence goes on from JAUYWH010000020.1 coordinate 3,729,253, forward strand.
TTTCAAGCCAAAATCTGCTTGAGCAGCCTGGGAAAACGGCCCTGTACCCACCTTCCTAATCACAGAGTTGACATGAGGACTGAGAGTTAAATGCAATTTAAATTAATGCTGAGAGTAAATAAATTGCTTATGTCCTAAATTTGATTGCAATGAATAGCTTCCTAATTTCTCTCTTTATATATGTAGCACCATCTATCTCGTTCTGCAGGATATTCATTCACAAATGATCACAACAAAGCACATCGAGAATTGTGCTCTAAAGCTGCAGCGAAAGTGGCCACAGGGAGCCCAAAGCGCTGAAATAAAAGCTTTCTGTGAGAAAAAAAACAAGAGTGCCGCTTCGTTTCATCCCAGACTGTTTAATTCAAAAATGTTGACCCATGTGAGAAACATTATATCTGAGTAACATCAACCTCCATATTCAGTGTAACTATAACCTCAAAGGCCACATGTTCTTGCAGTGTTTATAATGCATTAGTGGAACAAACTCTACACTGTACTCTCTTTACAAATCCCACCTGGTCATGTATTAGTTGCAGATGTGGCTCTCTAATTCATAATGAACTAATAATGGTTTTGTTAGTGCAAGATTGTTTTCCTTTCCTCCCTCGCACACACATAGATGGAGCTAATCTGTACTGGAGGTGTGGCAGTGCAGGAGAAGATATTGCAGCCTGCATGAAACATAGACTTTGGAATGTGTTGTTGCAAGATAACAGGCTTTGAGTTGTCTTAATGTGACTCACTTGTCATGAACGGATCTGTATCATTAAATAACATCTTTTTTCTTTGGGGAGTCACCTTTCTATATCCGCCAGGATTATAATGACTTATTGTAAAGGAGGAAAAATTGAAGTGTGAGCTCTCCGAACCCACACACAAGCGAAAGCGCGCAAGTTCAGCGCCTTGCTTTATTGAAGGTCTTTGACTGTATTTGCAGCAAATGAAACCACATGACACAGAACAGCAAATTAATTATGCCATATTTTGATGGTGCACTGATATAAAGGAGAGCTGAAGGACGAGACATACAAGATAAAGTACAACAAAAGACAGAGATCTAAAGGCATCAATTAACTGCCTGATCCAGCTTGTATGTCAGAGACACTAGTGCACAGAAGGATTTTTCAGCTGCATTGACACTGAGCTTTACTGGTTGTTTTAATGCATATAATTCACACAATCATCATATATTCAGTGTATCTATTCATGTAGACTATCAAAATCAAACGTTATGTTATTGTTACCGTATCGTGACAAACATTTTAAGTTTAAAAAGCAACTTTCCTTTTAGTCCCTAAACCTAACCCAGACGTCTTTATGCCTATAATCACAACCAATCGCATTGTTTGCATGGCTGTAATTCAGTCATGTGAAGTTAGGAAAGCAGTAACTTTTAGGCAAAGGTCATTTTACTAAGTTTAGTGCCCAAAACTTCTTTATGCTTCTTTATTCTTTATGCCAACAACATTTTACAACAACAAGTTGACTTGTTGGAATATTTTTCTATTAAATATTCTAGTGTTCTACAGTTTGCTTTAGGATCATAGATATATATTATAAATTAGGTGACAGTGAAATTGGCCTAAATGACTACGTTATAGAAGGGATCAAGTGTATAGTGGCCATAACAGCGTATTGAAATTTCACCACTTCAAACAATCAGTGAAACAGCCATTTCTGAGTTAGTGCTGCTATTCCTGCCAATTATGTCACAAAAGCAGCTGACAATGATAATGGTGGCAGATTTACCACATACAGTTCGTAGAACTTTCTGAAACATCTGTCGTTGATTTTTGACTGTGTCAGCCAAAAGCAGGTGTAGCAGTGCTGGCTGGTTAAGGTCAGTTATTTGGAGCTGAAGTGCCAATTTTTAAAAGCAAGCAAGCAGATGACTCATCCCAGGAACTTTTCTCAGCACTTCTTCTTCCTCTGCTGCACCTCTTCAGTTCCTGGTGGATTTTAGGTGTTTTAGATGATTCCTGATGGGTTTCATGTCTCCCTCCTGTGTTTCAGGAGGTCTAAAAGCTAGAACAACAAAAAGTTCTGTCTCGCATACTGTATGCAGGAGATCAGAAAGACCATAGCGACTTAAATTCTGCCCATCCCCTCAGAAAAGCACCAAACACAAGTTGGAGGAAGATGGTCAAGACAAACTCAACATTGTAGTTCACAGCTGTAGGTAATGAGTACAATACAACAACTCAAAAGTCTTTAAAAGCCGAGTACTGCAGACCCTTTCAGCATGTGAAGAAACCTAAAACCTACCATGCCTTGTGATGGTTGATAAGCTTGCAAATGGTCAATTTATGTCAGCCTCAACTATCAACATTTAAATTCCTTCTGCTGTACATGCTGCCAAGTTCAGGCTCAGCGTGTAACTGCTTAAAAGATCTGCTTATGATTTTTAAAATACCTCAGACGATGCCAAACGCATAACGTATTTTGTATTGAGCAGCTTATTTTTATGATTTATCTCTATGGATTTGGCCAGTCGCCTCTGCTCAGATCAAGCTCTGATGAAAACGGAGTAAAGGAGACATACGGAAGCAAAAGGTTTGACCATGGATCACATTTTAAACTTGTATCAACTGTGTCTGCGCACAGTGAGCTCTCGTGTAGCCTTATAACAAAGCTAGACACAGAAATAGAGCCTGATGTTTAAAGTATTGAACATCACACTTAGAGGGAAGTTTAAAGTGTATTAGATGTCTTCCACTGAAAGAATAGAGTTGTGTGCATGTATTTCAACAAAGAGAGACCATATTGCACTGAGGAGTATGTCATCATGTTATCAGTTCATCAGAGGTTGAAAAGCATGTTGATGACGTGCAAAGAACAAAGCCATAACACGTGCGGTGTGAAGTATCACATTAAAATGTCTTCCTGCTACTTCCCTCATAGATTTCTCCTCGCCACTTTGATGTCTGACCTGTGAGGGAGAAGTGAAGGAAGCCGCACGCTCTGTGTGTGTTTGTGTGCGTCTACAGTAGGATCTCATTAGGTAATTTTACACCCTGCTAAAGATTTTCACAATAAAGAAAACAAGGATGATAAAGAAAGTGAAAGAAGGAGAGAACAGAGAAGGAAATCCAGAGGAAAGGAGCACCGGGTATATTGTAATTAGTTGCACCTGTTTCCTTTAACCCAGCTCCAGTTTCCCTCTACAAACGCATGCAGATTACCCATCAAAGCCCCTCGTCGCTGCCTCTGCTCAATGGATCCTTTGTTGCCAGTTGTCAGGGAGGCGGCCTGCAAAAGTATGTAACACAAGCAGGCCACATTGCTCTGGAACTTACAGTCCGTGCAAGCCTTCACCAGCCACAACAGGAATAACAGGGAGTGCTTGTAGACGCAGGCTTTGCATCACTTCCAACTGTTTGTGAGACGTTGGTGGCATTTTTTTTTTTTTTTCATCATCTGTCAGCACTCTAAAATGGGTGACAGAGACACGATGAATGTTTGCATGTTCACACGGAGGCATGCACGTTCAGTGGAGTGTACTGCTACTTCTTCTAACAACTGTAATGCATCTCCTCCAGTTGTTGTACTTTTTAGCATATCTAAAACACATTACTGAGCTCTTTAGTTTTAAGTCCAATGAGAACGACATCTTAAATGATGTCTGCGGATCCACAGGCATAAGCCTTCACTGTTGTCAAAAATGCTGCTTGTGACCTCTTCCAGAGGAACCAATAGGTCTGGGGCCGATAGCCACAAACAGGGTGGAAAACTCTAACAGTATTGAGAATGGACTAACACAATGTTGATTTTGGTCTTTCCATGGATTTGGTATTTCATATTTCTGTGCTTTAAGGCATATGATTCAAAAGAATAGAAAATCATAACATTAAATGACTGTTATAAAATCTTTACCTTAATAACTACAATTAAATTAAGGGGCCAAAATGCCTGCAATGTCTAAATTCAGTATAAAATCCTCTCTGACCCCACTGATCATTACAACTCATGCTGTGCAGCCAAACATTGTTAAAACTCACAGAAGTTTATTTTAAATTCTGGAGGAGATCCCAAAATTTCCCAAAAATATCAAATATGTCAGATTGAATTCTGGGGAAGTGTGGATAAAATAATGTGCAACACATGTAGGATAGTTCCATTTCATAGGCAGACATAAGTGGAGCCATTCATATTTTATATAACAAATGCTCATAACATAAAGTGCTATATTTGTTTCATACTTTTTTCTTGCTGCTGTGCTACTTCAGTTTTGACTTTGTGAGGATGATAAAGTTTGTTTTGTCTTCAGACTGCAGGTCTGACTAACATGTTGACAGTGGTTGTGGGAACATGAATAGTGTTTTAACACCCTCCATTATACCATGTAGTAAGATCTGGCCTGAGCGACACCATAATCAATAGCATATATGAAATGTACGTGTTTCAGTATGTCCAGATCCAGCAGCTTTACTAGATCCTCCATGTGGTCCCCACATAATTGACAACACTTAGTGGAATGACATGTTGCACACAGTGTTCGTCTGCACAGTTGCTGCAGACTAATAGCATTCATTTGAAGGAAGTGTCCTTGATTAGGTTGTTATCAAGATCATTTAGTGTTTCAATAAGATGTACCAGGAGGAGTGACGGCAATGTGGTGGTACAGCGGCATTCTCTGTCATTGAATTGGATGCTGATAGGTTCACATGCTCACCTCATGGAATGTATCTGACAATGAACGCCGTGGTGGAAGCAGGGGGTAAAAGGGGGAGAGACCGCTCTGGATTCAAGCGCTAATTAGAAAAATTAGATCTATGAAAGGCAGCGAGTGATCTAGGCCTTCAGCCTACGTCTGTGTACCGCTGTAGCAGCACAAAGAGGCGGCAACAATGAGCACTGAGGAGGAGGGGGGGATAAATAATTTAATCCATTATCTACTCTGCAAAGCTCATCAGCACTGCTACACAATGGCCACGATTGAATTGCTGATTGCATTTCTCTCCTACCCTCCAGGAGAAAATGCCCATGCTCCACTATGTGCTCTCAGCCTGCCAGCACGACCAAAAGCAAGAGAAAGACAGAGAGGGAGGGCGAGACAGAGTAGTGTAGAGTGTCTTCCACCAAGGTCAAACTACAATACAGCAATCTAATTAAGAGTATCAGAGAGTTTCCTGTATGGGGTCAACCTCTCTTTTTTGCTCACGGGGCTCATATTGTCCATTATGTATTACATCATGTACTCCTACATGTGATACTGATTAAATCCTTTTACTTCTCATCCATATTCTTTTTAATTAGAATAATAAGAGTGGATCTATAAAAAGAGTTGGAGCAGTATTGTCTCTCTGTGCTACTTTGACCACCAACATGTGTGCATGGATTGCTGCTGTTGTCTATGATGTGTACTTAGACGTGCTGCTGTGGCACTTGGTATTGGAAATGTCCAAAGGTCCAAAGTGATACATGACAGCATTGTTATGGTGGATTTTCATGAAATGTATTTACACACATTCATGGTACCCTGAAGATTACCACAAATAACATTGCTGATTTCTTGACTTTTCTAGCATCACCATAACATCTTGGGTTTTTAGGGAAATAACTAAACAACTAGTGCACAGACTGCTATAAGTTTTTTTTTATACGTGCATGGTCCCCAGAGGATACATACTAATGCCATTAATGATACCCTGTCTCCTGCTCACAGTTTGTACTTTTCCAGTGAAATATCTCAGCATCTACTTAAAGAGTTGACACATAATGTTGTACAGACGTTCTTATTCCCCAGGGGATAGTTCTACTTTTTCCTCCGATGCTCACCATGAGGTTGATTTGTGGTTTTGAGTAAAAACAACTTCTGGATGAAATTTAATTTCATCCGTTACTCATTCGTGCCCCCCTCAGGATGAACCGTAATAACTGGTGATACCAAATCTTAGCAAACTACCACAATAAGTCTCAAAACATTTTTTTCTTTTAGATGGTTAGAAGAGTCTCTGGGAAGGAAGAGGATTTGGGAAATACTTTCAGAACTGTAATAACTCTTGTCAAATGACATTGCGGAGTATTAATCTTTAAGAAAAATGTGTGCTGCGGTCTATGACTCATATTTAACTCTAAAGCTAATATATTAAAGGGAAAAACATGGGGCTATACCGTGTGTAAATACAGCCTCACAGAGCTGCTGAGGTGGTTGTAGACTCCTGGTCTTGTTGAAGTATCCTTCCGTCAAATGTCAGTGTGTAACAGGCTAGAAGGCAAGAAACCATTAATAGATGAATCTGGCAATGCTTTCTGATGGTGATGGCTTCCATCGTTTCTCCCCCCATCAACTGTAATCTATCATCGGCAAAAGGCTACAGTCAAATAGGAATATCAGGATCACTTGAGGTTTTCTTGGCCCAGTGCCTTTGACATGCTGGGTTAATTTTGCCTTCCATTTCAGCGTGGTGCATTTACATAAAACACAGTGAAAAGTAGTACACATAATGGTCCCCTTTGGCCAAGCGCTTTAAGGTTCTGTCCACAGTCCCAGTGTGGGGCAGTCAAGCTGCCTCTGCTCTGCTCTGTTTGTTTTAGAGAGCAGTAGTGAATCCACTTTGAGGTCAGCTAGCTGCAAAAACTGTGCTGGGTCTCCTATGGTCTGTTGAAAAAGGTTCCCAAATCAATCCAGAGGGGTATTTCTAGTAGTCCAGCGAACTTTCATTGACAAAAAGAGGTCATTATTCTGTGCACTGCTTCAGCAATAACAGAATCAAATACTCTGGATAGTTTGTAATAGAGACATTTTACATATGTTTTGAGCTGCTGGCCCTGCTGATCAGTTACTCTTGCAAAGGTGGTTCTGCAGGAAGAGGCACATTATTAAAAAAGCCCAAAATGTTCCCTTTCACAACGTGCAGCAATATGGGTACTCTATTTGCACACCCTGAATTAATTTGAGTGCTGTCATTATGCAAGTACAGCACAAATTGTCCAAGACCAAGTGAAACTATTTATAGCTATCACAAGGCCTGAGAGCCAAGTGTGCCTAATGGTGTAATTTGTATTGTTAATGGTAATGCACTATTAGTTTGTTCCATTTGGCTTTGCACAGGTGCAGTAATGGGGGGCTTGGTGAACCGTTTCAGTCCTGCCAAGCTGACACGCTGCTCCGTGGACGCTTTCAGCAGGGCCACGGCTCCCTCTAGTGGTTTAGAGCAGAACAGTGAGACTGAAAACAGCCTGAAGAGAACACTTCAAACACATGCAGCAGTCACAGTTGGGAAGAGAAGCTGGTTATTCTGCTATAAGACACACACCTTTTGTTCAGTAGTATTGTGGCAGGTAGACCTGAACAGTCCTTAAAACTGCACATAGGCAAAAAGACAATAACAAACAGCTCCAACTGTCGAACAACAACAAAGCAGACAGGCTTTTGAAATATTGTGTTCCCTAATTAACCTTCAAGCTCATCAGCTACAATCAATATAGTGTAGCCTTTTTTCTAATTGAGATGAAGTAATTATCAGACTGTATTCATCTCGTTAATGAAACAATGTTCCAATATGCCTGCAGCAAAACTGTTAATTGAGTTCTATTTTCTGAGACAGGCAGCCTCTCCTTGTGTCCATGGCCACAAAGCGTCAAATATGGGTTGGGGCCTTTGTGCTCGTCTCTGTGCAGACACAAGAACAGGCTGTGGACTGCTGGAGCATGCTACTGCTCTCTCCCTGCAGACACTCTCCCTCCCTCCTGTCTATTCTCCCATCAGAGAGGAGGCAAGAGTTGGTAATGTCGCTGACTTCAGCAGATCATCCCATCCCAGTCTGTTATTTCACGGTTTCGGTGGTTAAGTATTCCCTGTTGAGTAAGATATAGCGAGGCAATTATTCTGTAATTATGGAACCAAAAAGATGAGAAATGGAGTCAAGAGTTACTGAGAGACCCAAACGTGAGTGCAAAACAAGCCTGACTGCACACAAATGGGAACAGGAGATATTTCCATTTGCTGTACAAAAGATCATCTCCAAACTTGACAAGGCCAATAAGTCCAGTTCTAATAAACAGTGGGGAAACAGCCTTAATATTCACCCCCCACTGAAACTGCTAAGCCTGACAAAACGACTCAAGGTGTAATTTCCATTTGGACTTGGCAACTACACATTTTTAACAAAACGTCTGCATCACAAGCTACAGTAAGATACAGAGCAGAGCTGAAACAACTTTGTTTAGTCAACTGACAGACAATGAGTCAGAAGCTATTTAGATAATCCTTTTATAATTACAGCCACTTTTCCTGGCAAACCATCATCGTCAAGAGTACATCTAGACAAATGAACGCTTTTTTCACCATTTTATGAGCCAAACAGTTCATCACTTAATCAAGAAAATAACCTCCAGATCAACTGACAATGAAAACAATCCTTAGTCACAGCCCAGGTCTTTTAGTTTTGCTGTTTAGGTAAAACATGATAAGTGCAAAACGAATGACATTCCCCCTATTCGTGGCTTTTTTTAGCTAAATAGCAAGATGGTCGTTAATTAAAATGAATCATCTGGAGAAATTCTGGAGGTGCAGCTCGACCAAGACCACAACCGCCACAGTATGACCACCCAGATGACATCTGAAAAACAGCAGCCTCCATATGATCCTACAGAAGAGATATTAATATGGAAAGTTTGCCATACCATACCATTGGTACCATGGTACCACCAAGATACCACTCATGTACAGACTACGAGCATAGGAAGCACGTTAACATGGTAATTAGGCCTGTTTAGCATCAGCATGTTAACGTGGTAGATGTGAATGTGTTATTGTAGCATTTAGCTCAAACCACCACCTCAAGTCGAAACTCCCACAGATGCTGGAAGAGGATCGACCAGTCCCAATTATGTAAGCTGTCAAACTGAGTTATCTGAAGGGATGTAGGCCTGCTGTTTATCTGGTCAAATTGATATTAAAATAAATAGTTTAACATCTAATATTAATATTAAATTATTCATGTAAACAATGATTACCGTTATAAAATGAATAACAACTAAACATCAGCATGAACTCTAGCTTTATTGAAGTAAAATATAATCTGTGGAATACCCCTTTAAAAAACTAATCTAAATCTAGATTCTAAATCTAAAGATTTAGATGAAAAAAAGAGTCAAGAGATTTGCAATAATGTATTTATGTTTGGGCTGTTAAAGTGTAAAACATGAAATGCAGTTTGTAAGACAGCAACTAAATAAGATGAAACATGACTGTCGGATCACTGGGAAATGAAAAAACTAAAACATGTCCTATACGTTGTAATAAAGGCACTATCAGTTCTACCCGTTTCTGCTCAGAGCTCTAGTAAAAACCTCACACTCAAACACTGATTGTTTTTCTCCTGCTCCACAAACCACATCACACACCTGTGATAAAACACTCAAAACATGTCTCTCTGTGAGATTTAAAAACACAAAGGAAAGGATGCAATGCTCCAACTGATTTCCTCTTGTTACCATTTGGTCCAAAACCATGTTCACGATGTCATTACAAAGGGTATCAATGCAGCTTGTATCTTCATTTGTAAACAAGTACTGGTGCACCTAAAATACATAAACCACATGACTTTATTTCCTGTTCCAGTCTGAGCTTTGCTCACAGTTCACACTGTTTCACTATGTCAGCTCCCCCCCCCCCCATTTGTCCCCAACAGTTGCTCCAGCAATAAAACAGTGTGAAACACTTCTTGCAGAAATGCCACTGTACAGCCTGAACAGGCTTTTCTGTGCTCTACCAGTGTCCAAGCCTGAATCCCAGAAAAAAGTAGAGGAACAGTAAATCCAGCATTCATCAGCATCTCTCAGTGTGTGTGACATCTAACGGAGTCTCTGTGCAGACACTTTCAGTTCACTTTGGGGTAGATCTTCTCATAGAAGAAGCTCTGAGCCAGGACGTAAAGTTCTCCATCCTTTTCCCTGACAGCGTGGGCACGCACAAACTGAAACTGTTCTAGTGCAAACTCGTAAAACTCATTTTCCATTTTCCAAATGTTGGACTGCTGCAGCTTGGCTATTGTTTCTTTGGTGGGGGGTTTCTTCTCGGTGGTCTTTCGCAGATGGGATTTCTTTCCTGGAGTAACACAAGAATGCAGCTGTGAGTCTGGGACACAGATTTTCTACTGGGGAGCAAAATGAATGCCGTGCGATGCTGTTGCTTGTGTTGGTACCTGTCCTGTAGAGTTCTGTAGCTCCCTTGAAGAACCGTGGAAGTGCTGCCTCCAGGATCATGATGAAGTCCTCCAGTTCCTCAGTTACTCCAACTAACAGATACTCATTGACAAGGTTGTACTTTGCTTGTTCCAGGGCCCATCTACTGCCTGCAGTCCTGCACACAAAACAGTACATTAGATAAAATGTTAACTGGGAGATTCTGGAACTGATGGTTTTACTGAAGAACGTGTCTCACTGTGTTCAGGTGCTCTGAACTACGGAACATTTTTAATTGTTAAGACACAATCAGGTCATTGATTCCATATGGGGAACCTGTGGTGTAACTATGTAAAGTGTTTTCTTCTCATTAATCTACATTTGGACATCAATATACCACATATCAGTGTGAACTGCTTTGCTTTTATCCTTTCTCTCGGGATTCAATGTCTTTACCAATATGCTACATAATGCAGAAAGGTGCTCCAGCTCTAATCAGATCATCCACTTCCGTGGAACCTGTGGTGTATTTATGACATTTCTACTGTGCATCTTTCTCGCGCGTCTGCAGAGTCACAGATACCAGCTTGATAACGTCCTGCATACCACGCACCGTCTTGGCGGGACATAATGAATTGTGCATTCACTCAGACTGTGGTCGCAGGTGCAGCACACTCACCAGCACTCTGAGTGATGGCCACAGAAGAAGGGGATCTGAAGCCAGAGTTTCTCAGGAGCGCAGTCGGAGCCTCCTGATGACACACACTCATCAAAGGTCTGAAAGAAACACAAACACTTATTCTCATAAATCAATGTGCTGACAAACAAAAGGCCCCCGGGGGTACGTCAATTATTTATTGAGTTGGCCTGATGAGTTCTGAGTAGAGACCTTTTTGTCCCCTTGTTTCCTTCGTCGAAGGCCAGGTCTGTAGTCGTCTCCAAAACGCAGGAAGTAGTAGTATGACACCAGGCGCTCTATGGGGTCTCGCACCACATTTATGTACAACGGCTTCCCCTTCACATCATATCTGAACAAACAGAAAAGGGCTGACGTGTTATTTCAGGATCTGAATTCCATTATTCTGACACTGGAGGACCAGCTTCAAGTCCAGCAACAGAAACTGCTTTTCCATCCTTGAAAAGGTGGCAGCATCAGGGAGGACTGAGGCTGCAAGTCAACAGGATCTCTCTCACTGAAAAGCCATTAGGATAATTACCTGTGATCACTGAAATGATAGTGTCAGGGGAGATAAGGACAACAATGCTATTAATCAACACTAGATCACACGGTACAAATCAATACATGACCTCCCTTTGTCTGCTCTGCTAACTGTTTGTAACTAATCTGGATATTAATGGTATTACAGGAAATAAAGGGCCTTACTTTGAGAAGTCCAGATAAGCTACATGGCCGTGGTAGAAGCCAGGCTTCATCTCTCTCCATGAGGTGACATTCCTGACAAAGCGCACCTGTAGACAAAGATAATGGAAACTAATTAGAGAGCAGCAGGGGAAACTCTGGTAAATGGAAAAACACAGTAACAACAAAAGTCACTGGGACAGAGGTGTGAAAGTGGCTCAGTTTACAGGCAACCCACACACTTATATTTCTGCTCAAAAGATTTGACTCTTTCATGCTGTAGTCAGTCTGTGCAGCTTTGACAACAGACATAATTCACTGTGTGAAAATCACACTGGCCTGCAAACAGACCAGCCGTCAATCAGCTGACAGGCTGGGTCTCAGACTCCCCGTGTCGACAGCAAATATGTAGGTTAGTTAAAGCAACTACAGAAAATAAATGATCACAGTTTATCAACACACAGCTCCTGGATGAAGTTATAATACATCGAAACCTTTAATTCCAGCGTGGATTGAGCAGCACGTTAGCAGAGCAGCCCCAGCAGCTCTAACATAGGAGGCGTTCAGGTGCAGCTCAGCCTGCAGGTCACCTGCATAAGAGAACTGACACGTGGCCAGCGTTGACTGTTTGATTTTTTTGAATAGAAGCTGTAAGATTCAATACGACAGCACGACTCAAAATGGCAGCTTTCTCTGTAGACACAGTAAACACCCAACTGCTGCAATTTGACTCAAATCTGATCCTGGTCCTCTGAGTCAAATCTGAACACACTGACGTTTTTTTAGTCATTATGGGAAACACTTTGAGGAGATCGTTTTCTCTGTATTTAATTAATCCATTATGAAATCACAGAAAGAACATGATCAACGTCAAAGCTTGCCTTAAATTGATCACATTTTATAAGTTTCTTCTTTCTCATAGTAATCTAGTGATAACTGTTATTAAAGCCATGGCTACTTTGCTAACACAAACGGCTATCAGCTAAAAGCTATAATGCTTTGGCACACTTTTGGTGGAACCTTATATAACCAAACCTATGAAAATCTGCAGCAAGTGGGGGGGGACTCCAGAAAGCAAATTACAACCTCTGTCAATAGTGTAAAACCCCTGTCACAGTACATGTTTTAATGCTGTAGTTCTTGGATAAAAATGAAGGGGACATGTTTCCACAGCTGGATGATGTCTCAAATATGTGTGCCTAGAAGTACAAACCTCATCAGTTCACATCAAACAGAATCAGTTTCCTCTCAATGTCCACTGGGCGCTGAACAGCCTTTCCACACGCCAGCACACCACATTCATTTGTTACTGTTGTCTTTGACACACGCCGAACAGTCTTACACAGTTAAAGCTGAGCTAAATGCTATTACTGGATCCAAAGTCAAATGTTCCGGCAGTAAAATGAACTGAGCTGAATCTTTCCTCACGTGTCTATTCGGTCATGTGCGGGGCAGTGACTGACGAGGTGGAAGGGGGGCAACTTAGCATTTAAACTCACAGAGAAGACTGCGGTAGCGTTAATTCAAACCCCAGTCAAACCGCTGCCAAAGAGACACAGTGAGGGCGATTTCAAGTATTATGATAACCAGGTTTAAACACTAATGAACAATCAATGACTAATGGAAAATCCAATCCTGAACTGAAGATAGTGCCTGAAATGACTGTGTGTTTCCTTCCTCATCAGTTTCTTCTGCATAGTTTAGTAGGAGATTTGAAACAAACTCACTCGTGTTGTTCAGAAGGTTACAGAGGGTAGCTCTATTAATAGCCACGACAGTGTCCTGTTTCTAATTCCAGATTTTCATTTGTGATGATCAAAGTGCTCACAAACCTTTCATAAGCCACCAAAGGACTCTGCTTTCTTTTTATGTACAGCATCGTTTGTACCGACAGAACCGTGCTCATGTCAGAGGTGGATTAAATTTTCTGTCTTGCAGCTGTGCTGCATATGGTGAACGCTTCTCTCTGCTCCCCCTTAAACATAATCTAACCTCTGCCCCATACAGTGATGCCACTTTCCAACCAGCACAACGTTTTTGATAGTACTAGGCTGGTGTTAGTGCTGCTTCAACAAGGGGAACAGCCTAAGAACTGGCGTGCTTTTCATCGGGCTAGAGAGTCACTGTATTCACTGATCCGTCTGTCTGCATAAGAGGCGTTCAGGTGCAGTACAGAGCGTGGTTCACCCATGCTTCAGAGGAATTCAGAGCCCAGTACAGTAAATGCAGGAAAAGAAAAAAAAACTTTCAGCGGAAAATTCTGGTGACGGTTGAATGCATGAAACATAAGCTGATACATGGGTTATTAGACAAAGTGTAAGGATTGATGTCAACTCCCAAACTCCTTTTGTTTAGATTAGATTAGATTTTACAATTTAGTTCTTGAGCTGCTTCCTGCTGCTTTTATGCTGTCAGTTTTGTCCATGTCAGCGTACAGGGCTGTCTCTTCTCCTAAACTGAAGAATTGGAGGAAATGTAACTTCTCAAGCCAGCACCATTGTGGTCCTCAAGGTCTCCGTGCGAATACTTCAGCTGTAACTATGGTGTTTCCTACAAGTCTGGTGATGTAAGAGTTTCTGTCGGCTGGAAATTCTCTACTTTTGAATTGGATTTTGACGTCCCTATAACCTTCTCTAGTATCTTCACAATACATTTTACTGATAACACTGGTCATTTTCTAAATTCCTCAAACTGTTTGATACAATCCGCACACAGACACTAGAAACCAACAATGAAAACCTCTACTCACAGGTCTGTCACTCTGCAACCTGGATCAGTTAATGTCTACTCCTAGGTTTTCATAGTGCTTTGGTGTCGTCTGTGAGGGGGGAGTGGTTTTTGTCCCATTACTGTAATCATATTTGTAAAACCACTACTGTAATATAAAAAAAAAATCATCCACAAAAACATGAAAATCTTTATTTCAGCAGTACGACTTACAGCATTTCAGAGCATTCAGCTAAAATCCTTTAACAGTTTCTCAACCAAGCATCTGTATTCATGGATCTCACCCATGCAGCAGTGTGTCCGACAACTTCTAATCGTTTATGGACGACGCTGAAGATCTACAGCACAGACGGACAGGATAATCCAGGTTGCAGACTAGCTGCAGACTGACAGACTTTACCCATTAGGTAGAGTGAACTCATTGTTGGTTTCAGTGTGTGTTTGGAGATTGCTGAAAATACAATTGATGCAGAAGCTGATCGAAGTTATCGTGTAAATACATTACCTGGTCTTGTAAAGACATGACAGGGTTGTTTTTGGTCGTGTTGATGTGCAGGACATGGAAGCGATTCTTCCCACACAGGTCATAGGCGATGTTACTGAAAGACGTGCTGGCGGTCTTGGGCACTCTGTTGTATATGATGACCGTGTCGTCTTTGTCTGTCAGTGGTGATAATTCCTGCCCAGCACCTTCACTGTGATGCTGCCCTATTCCAGCCACCTCGTATCGGGCAATTGCTCGTTCTGAACAGATTAAATGTGCAGTTAATGACCAGACGTACACACAGACTTCTGTCAAGCGTCTCTACATAGAATCAATGTAAACGCCATTTGAATGACTGAGGACTGGCAGGGTTTCTCTGAAGCCTGGATTTTAATGAGCCCAAAGTTTGTTGATGCTCATTGTTTTTCCTCATTTGACAGCACACGCGGCAGGTGTGAGGACACCAACACCACAATGAAGAAGGAGACAAAGGTACGACTGCTGTTTAAATGAACAAGTCATTTTGAAATTAAAGCCAGCGAGACTTGTTAGCACGCATTAATTAAGGCAAACAAGACAGTCCTTCAAAACACAACAACATCGAAACAAGTAATTAAGCTTTTGATGATAATATTGACAGGAGGCATAATTAAAAGTGTTTTCTCCCACTTCTTTCCTCCACTAAAATGTTAATTAAAGCCAATTAAAGGAATGGCCTTGTGAGTAGCTCTTGGACCGGCTGTGTGTTGCTAGTGTCTAGTGTGTGGTGTACGCCTCCTCCTGCACAGACAGCCCTCGAGCGTCTGACACCATGAGGAGAGAGAAAGCTCAGAGGTAGGTGGCCTTGTGTTTGCTGCACTACATCAGAAATCAGATCATGGTCTAGCTTCGTCTGCCATTTTCTCTTTTCTGAAAGGTTGTGTATAAACTAGCTGGCCAGCTAGCAGTTAGCTGCTCACTACACATAAATAATGCAATCTTCTTTGTGTTATCAGTCCACATTCAAAACGTGATCAGCCTCTTCCACCTTTGTCCCTGTCTCGTAACACACACTGATGTTTCTTTCAGTGTTCACATTGATGCACCTGATTCCAGTTTAGATTCAGATTATTTAACTGTAAAACACTACTATACTGTAATCCAAACTGTAATGCAATATTAATCTTATATACAACAGACTTGTTTTCATGTTTGACATGTGAATGGCAGCTGGTCCAGTGTCCTCATCCCTAGACTGGGACTGATCTGCACGTAGCTTCACTAAATAACACACATTATGTCACTTATAGATGACAGTTTAAAACCTATGCTGAGAACAAGGTTACAGAAGAGACATAGATGTAATAATCTTGGTATATAAGTAAACGTGCTGGCTTTTACAACCTTCCTTAATAAAAGTAGCTTAATGTGGTGATTTCAAGAAATTCCTTCACATCTTCCAAGCCTAAATTTAAATGTTACCAACTTTACAGTCGTCAATATTAGACTCCAACAGCACCTTGCAATGGTACAAAGTTATTAGTTCGTCTGTGGTGGTCTTACCGAGTTTGGCTCTTGACTCGTCCAGGTTCTGGATCTGGTTCTCTATAAGGAGCATCGCCAGCCCAAACGCCAACACAGCCAGAAGCTGGATCTTGGGCGACGACATGATCCTTAAAAGCCCCATCAAACCACCAGATGAATCATACCGCGGATACAAACAGACAGTGAAGGGTCTCAAGTCCACTTCTAGTGTTTCACCCAGGAGCTACTGGCTTCCCTGACTGACCAGCAGATTGAGTTCATTAATTAATTCATTAATTTCATTCATGTTAGCTGCTTAGCGCCATTAGGTTAGTTTTTACAGGAGTTAACCACCGTGCAACAGGACTAACGCAGCGTTAGCTAAATAAAAGAACAACTATTAGCTAGCTGCTCTGCTAAATAACATAATTAAGCCACGTAAAGCTCACTCTGGCGTCATGTTCACACATAAACACGCTGTTCACTCGGCATTTTTAACTCAGGTTTGTTTGCTTTCAACCTTGGCGACAGCGTGAACTGTGCACGGAGCTCCATGCAAACACGACTTGAAACTGAAAGAAGATAAATCGTGAAAAACGAGTCCACGTTACGGAGTTTAGTGACGTTACAGCGGCGAGAGTGAACACGGCAGCTCCGTGACGTAGAGCTGCTGCTTCTTCTTCTGTGTGTTGACTGGACCATCACAAACACTGTTAAAGAGCGCCGCCTGCTGGCCGGGACTGAAATAAATACATACACACGTGGGGTAAATACGGTAAAAAAAAAATAATATATATATATATATATATATATAAAACACAAGGCAAAACCCCTCATCATCCCCAGAACTTCTACAGCTTTAGCTCAGCTTCAATCGTTTTAATTTCCCTTGATCTTTCACCTGCTCTCAACAGTCTTTTAAGCTCCACTGCTGCCCCGCCTCGCTAATCTTATCTCACATCTCCAACTGATTTCGTTAAAATGCAGAACATGTTCCCAGTTTTTCACTACGTTACGCCGCTGTCACAGATTTGAAAGTCTCTTTCCAATTAAATACAGAATGGCACTGAAATGTGCACGAACCTTATAAGAGATCCGGGTCCACAGAGCTGTCAGCAGGAAGAAGACAGAACAAATTACAACATGTAATTGTAGTTCTTTGAAATCCAGACAATGCTAGATTATATTATTATTACTAGTAGTAGTAGTAGTAATAGTAATAGTGCCACAGTCTACACTGTCATTTCTCTTATTTCCTTTCTTTAGGCTGCATTCATGTGTGCATCTCATACTAAACAGTTTCAAAGAAAATCTAACAGCAGACATAAAGCAACCTGAGCAAACACACAATAAAAGTTTTAAACGACATGTAGTATTGTGTATTTTCAGAAGCAAAAAGGTAATGCCAACAAGGCCTGTGTGGAAAAGTATTTAACTACTCAGTTACTACACTGGTCAGTGCACTGATGAGTCTGGGAAGGGTTACTAAGCTATTTCTGACGTTCTGGGACTGTACAGATCCACAGATACCAGGGGAATAAAGGACGTTTCAAAGACGTCAAAGAAACACAAAACACAGCTGAGCTTGTGAAAGAGTAAAGACAGCCCCTGACAATATGATGGCATGTAATAGTGCACATGTAGTGGAAAAGCTGATCAAACCTCTAGTGTCAAATCACAACACATCTGATCAGAAAGACCAGCAAC
This sequence comes from Ctenopoma multispine, assembly GCA_034779795.1. Lineage (NCBI taxonomy): Eukaryota > Metazoa > Chordata > Actinopteri > Anabantiformes > Anabantidae > Ctenopoma > Ctenopoma multispine. The sequence goes on from JAUYWH010000020.1 coordinate 3,747,168, forward strand.
AGGAACAATACCAGACTTTCTCAAACAATTTAGCTTCCTGACAAACTGTGAGTAGGGAAGTGTGCTGAGATAACGCTGTATATTATCAGAAAAATGTGGATGTATCAGATAGCTATAAGTTCTCTTCTTATGTTCTCTGTGTGGCAGATCCTGACTGATTCTACTTCCTGAAAGACAACAACAGTATGTCAAACAATATGATAAATAAATGAGCTGAAATAAGAACTGTCATTATGAAATGATTTCTTACTAATCATATACAGTCTGAGTGACTTCAAGGTGATGATAACTTACTTACAGTACATACAGTGAGACTAAAACAAATACTGTAAGTGTGGTTGGTCCCAGATGGTGACTGTTAAAGGATGCAGCTGAAATATTTTAACACCACATATTTTACCTTTAAATGATGACTCATCAGTGATACTTACTACACTCCTTTTATGTATGCAGTGTCCTTTGTGTATATGTAAAAACACCCATCTGCATGGCATGGGCCTCTAAAACCCATATTATTCATATATATTATATATTTTCACAATTATTTACAGTTTAATCTCCACTGAAGCTGAAAGAAAAATGCATGAACGTGTCATTATGGTACAGATCTTCTCTACAGAAATCTAAGTTAGTGTTCAAATCGCGAGAAGGACTTCTACCAGGCCACATATTTAAAACGGAAGCCTGTGTCAAATCTCATTTAACCTGGTGCTCATTTTTACTGAATGTTTTTTATGATGTGTTTATTGTTGCAGATAAGATTAATGTAGCTAAGCCTGATGCTGGGTGTCCCAGCCTCCACCCACAGCTGCCCAGCTCCACTGTTTCACTGTATTATCTTCAGGGTTTGTGTTGTCTGGGCTGGAGCACAGCTTTTGTCGGAGTCAGTGAATCTGTGCACCAATAAGCACATGGTGGTTAATGTGGTGAACTTGGAGATGTGATGTGTCTCGGCTCATAGGACATAGAATCAAAATCAGCCTTCACAAATTTAGTGGCAATGTATTACTTAGCCAGTAGGTGGAGCCAGAGTTTTAAGGATGAAGGTAAATTTCTTGGTCAGGTCCAATTTGGCACAACACTAAGTCTTTTTTATCTGAGTAAAGTGGAACTAAAAGTCAGAACCAAACTCAGGTTTACAGTTTCTCCATGAACGTGATTATATGACCCACACAAACCTGTGTTTCTATTGAGTTAAAACAACCATTTTAGACCACTGACAAAAACATTTTTACATCTTATGTTTATACTGGAAGAACAACGGGATATAACAGATAATAACCTGATAAAAAGCACTACATATTCACTCAGCTGCTAAAGCCATTCATTCTTGTGAACCAAATCTAGGTCTAAGTCTCTCAGATAAGACTTTATAGCAGCAGGAAGCTGCTGTCATTCTCTCTACCCCATACACGACTGTAATGTATGTAATGTTTTACAAAATATCTGACGGACTGATATCTGCAGTAGACAATCTTGCACCAAAGTGTTGTTTCAATCCAGCTGGTCTTTGTCTAAAGTCAGTCAAAGAGCCAAGCAGGTGATTATTGGACTCTGCTCATTGCAGCGTCAAGAAAGATTTGAAAAATCAGCTTAAACATTTTCTGAATACAGTGACTTTACTTTTTAGAAATCTATGTAAATCTATATAGCTAATTGCTGTCAAAAACTATAGTCCAGATACATACAGAGTGTCTGACCAGTGAACACATCAAAGATGTGGCGTCTTTCTGAGGAGAACCATTTTTCAACGAATTATCATGAAACAATGCAGATTGTTTTATTTATCGTACGGAGCTGGAGGGCTACAGATAACAGGTGACCACCATGGATAAACTGATGACCAGTGCATTGTCCAGTGATAACATTAATAGGATAAACAACAACACAATCATGTTTTGTTTCAGATGGTTTGATCATCATTTGTATGTCAGGATATGCACAAATTAAATGACGGTTTGTTGGATGAACAGCACAAGTGATTTCATTTTATCCTAGTTTTGAACTTATTTGAAATATACTATTAAATTATATTCCCGAAACATAAATTGAACACCACCTTATGCTAATACAATCTTTCAACTGGACTGAAAAAAATTGAATAACATATTACACATTCTTATAATAAGGCCAAAATATTTGAGTGACTTAGTCACATTGTGAGTTACACAACTTCTTAGCAAACGAAAGCTAGTTTCCAGTTAGTGATTTGCTAAACAGGACAAAGAGGAAGTAACTGTCACATCACCAGTTGTAACAAATAATATGTCCAGGACGTGTATTAAAATGACTATATTTCTTTGTTAAAGCATGTTACACTGTTTTATATAACTGTAAATCTATCATGAAACATGCAGAGAAACCTGTAATCAAATAAGCTAACGTAATCCGATCCAGGTTAATGTTATATGCATTGTTTTGTTATTTAAGGTATATATTATAGGTTAATAAAAGTAAGTAATAATAAATGTTGGTAATTTTGTTTCCTGTTTAAATAGATGCTACTTCCTGTATATAGCAAGCTAACGTTTGATGTTGGCTAAGTTAGATATACGTGCCCTTTGTACTTTAATGCATAAATCTCCACTTAGCTAATGCTTCTAAGTGGTGATAAAATCTGTGTTAGACAAAATAAGTTTAAAGTTTTTGAATTTTTATTTGGCACAAAAAACTAAAATAACAACACAAAGCACAAAACAGCATTTGGTAATTAGGATTATAAAATGCTATTGAAAGTTGAATGTTTAAAAAATACACTTTAAATGTTTAGAAGTTCCAATGAATTAGAAATAAAACAGAGAGAGAGAAAAAAAAAACACTCTTTCCATGAATGCAGGCAAAAAAAGAAGAAGAATTCATGGATTGTCACAGAGCTGTAGAACATAGAGTAACAAGAGCAAGAGTAATTACTCTACACATAGTCAAATTTCTGACTCGTCTGCCTTCCATCTGCACTCTGAGCTTTGTAGGAGTCATTGTAGGCTGGACGGGGGCCGATGTCAGACTTGTAGATAGTGTGGTGAGAGGCCGCTTTGTAAGCCATTCCATCGTACCTGACGAACATCAGAAAAGAATCCATTTTAAGTTAAGGCCAGAAAAGAACAGTAATCAAGAGTCTGCTTTGAAACATTTTTGATCATTTCATTTTCAGTAATCCCATGAGGAAATAGTTGTGGACCGTGAGTTACGGCTGTCCCTGATCCAGACATCCAGACTCACACCAGCCCCAACCTCAGTACATCAGGACATTTCTCCACTCGTGGAGATATTAAAGTAGTCAAAAAGAATAGGATGGAGAACCACAACAAAATAAAAACCTTGTGGACTGTCTTGTAAGCAGCTTTGTAAGCATTTGCTACTCGTGCATTATATATGCAAAGAAAAAGAAAATACACCAAAAGACTTCCATTTACATTTTGCTGAGTATGTGCTCTTAAATTTTAAAGGAACTAAGATGCTTACTGCTGCATGGCATAACAAAATGTATCCAGTGGTGTTTTATGTTGTTGGTCAGCTTTGTTGGAAGCCAATATTTCAGACATTCAGTGATTTTATTTTACAGCAGATAACATACAGTCTCTATGTGTCTGGTACTTTGCATAGCACCTGCTTACTGGACATTTCTACTGGATCTGCTCTTTTTAGCAGATTGCTCTCATCTCTTTACTATCCAGGAGGAGAGGAGTCATGTCAACCTTTCTGCAGCTCCTACATTATCATCCCTGTTAATAGGTCACAAGAAGTCAGACAGTTTTCTTCAGTGATGGACCCTACCTTTGCTTTCTTTCTGGAACCATCCCACGACAGGCCACACACATCATCACGCCTCCGATGACCAAGATAGCTCCACCGATCCACCCCACAAAAAGAGCGGGGCCAAAAGTGTACCTGAAAGATCACAACAGGTATGGTAAACCATCATGACATTATTTTAGCAGAAAAAGCATCATTTGATCATCATTTATTGATCTTAATTTAATATTTACCTTGGAGTCAGACTACCTGTGAGTCCACCAACATTTGCTCCTCCATACATACTGTATCCACCGCTGGAATATGTAGTGAACTGAAAACTTTGCACGACCAAGTTAGCAAAAGCTGACACCCCAGCAATGCCACAGACACCTGAATGTAACACCAAACAATAGAATTAGTGCAACATACATTAACTCCAACAACATAACATATATATACAAAACATGTATGTACCTGCAAGAAGAAACATGATCCCTGCTGTCAGAGTCATTGTTGCTTTGATGTTGTCCTCCATGTTTCCCATTTTCAGGCATTTCAGTGCAAATATGGCGATCAGGCAACTGATAGCTCCAAGAACAATGCCAACAATCATCAAGGCTCGGACAGCTTGGAGAAGGGCTGAAAATCAAAGCTCAGTTGTTTAGAAAATGTATCATAACGTCTTCTGTTTAACTAACTGATTAGAAATTAACATAACTTAACAGAAGTATTTTATCAAATACTGAGGTTAAAACTATTTACTCCACTCGTCTAGATTTAAATATAGTTATGTTCAGGTTAACATTTTACATTACAAGTGTTTAACAAGTAAAATGCAAATATTTCTAAAGTATCAAGAAAGTACCTAAAGTGAACTTCTTCTATAACACCTCTACAAGCTGCGAATAAAGTCTACATTGTACATTAATGCATAATAAGAAATAACGCTGTGATATTAGAATACAGTGCTTTTGATCCTTAGACTATATGTTCCTGATTACTTGACCGTGTACTGTGTAGAAAAAACATATATTACTGTATTTTACACTGTGTAAAAATAACCAGTAAAAAATACCTTACATACATTAATGTACTATAAATCACTACACATCATTACTCCAGTGTTTTACAGGAAAAGCAGAAACAAACATATTTACACACTTACTGTACTTACATTGTACATTTTATGCAAACACGTGAACAACAATGCTACGGCAAAAGTTTAGGATAGTGCTAAGTCTTTAGAAGCATCTTAAATTAACTACTTGTAAAATCTGATAAAATATTTTTTTCGTCAGTGACAAATAATAATAGTTTTACTAATCCAGTTCAATACCAAGAAGATGCTTTAAAATAGGCAGTGAACACTCGAAGCATTAACCCTCAATGAAAGTAAAAATGCCTTTTTTCAAAGGCTGGAGATATTGTAGCTGTATTACTGTAGCCTTTAAACCTTATATACTATTTGCTCTACACTACATTCAGCTGTTAAGTACAGAGCGTGGAAATGTACTTTACATTGTGTGACACTCTGGTAAAGCTTGTGCTTGCTCAGCTAAGCTTTGGAAGTTTCATCAAATTTCCATTTGATTCCAGAGAGACACCATGTTTTCTGCAGTCGACTGCATTTTTTTAGGCAGCGAGGAAATGAAGAAAATCTGCCCTAAATATTCTAAAGTACCTTCCAAGGTCTTTTGGAATATGTTCTCTTTAATCCAACACGTGAGGAAATATTCGATAAATGTCTTTTTTTCTGTAAATGTAATTCTCTTACCTGGCAGTCCTAGTATGGTAAAATAAGGCCTGCACTGTGTTGTACCGTATGCAGTCCCTACACATGAGTTCCATAACCCGGAATAGGTGTAAACATTTGTTACGACTGTAAGAGATCGGTCTTGTAAGCTCCACATGTCCATTGCTGTTGCTGCTGATATTAAAAATTGCCCCAACGCAGACAACATGAATCCTATTAACTGAATCATTGAGGCAGCCATTTTAGATGTCCCGCTCAAACAAAGTCACCACCTATGTCTTGAAATGGCCGTGTCGTTGCTGCTGCTTATCGTTATGTACGCTTCAACAGGGAACAGGTCTTATCAGGTGTTTACCTGGAATTTTCAAAAGTCTTTGTCAGAGTTTCGGCAGTTTCCACCCCTTCGTCGTAGAGGGTGTGGTCTGACCTTTCATCATTATGTTCTATAATGTATGATCTATAATGTGTGATTATACCTCAGTCTTAGTTTTTTTTCCCCTCAATAAACTTAGTAGAGTATAATAACAACATTTTATGGAAAATGAACATGGAGCTAAATTGTAAATCTGGATTCGTGTTGACTCTGTGTTTGCGTTGACACCTAAAAACATACCTGGCAGTCCAAGAATGGTGAAATAAGGACGGCACTCTGTGAAACCGGAGCTCTGCCGGACACATGACCTCCACAGGCCTGAGTACGAGAATATGGCTGTAACAGGGTTGTCGAATAGGTCTTCCGTCGCCCACTGGTCCATACCCGTCGCAGCAATTATTCCCGCCACCCCTATCAAACTCAGGATGAAGCCCAACACCTGACAGAGAGTTGCTGCCATAGTGATGTTTTTTCTCTGCTGCTGGAATTAAAAATTCAACTCAAAAACTCTGACCAAGGAGTCCGCTCCTGAGCACTGTGTGTTTGAATATGATATCTGCAGGTGTGAAGTCAAAAAGGACTTCACCAATGACCCCGTGTGTTTGCACACAGCCCAGTCGTGTAGGCTATAGAAGAAGTTGGGTGGAGCGTATCAGTATCAGTTAAATATGACTTATTAATAACTGCGGTTTGTAAATGGTGAACATGATGTGGTACTAATGTTGTTTACAGTTTAGGTTTTTTTTGAAGAGCTAACAGTGTTTATCAGAGTCTTAAAATTAGAGGAAATTTAGTCTAAACCAACATCAAACCATAAAAGTGAATCCAGACAGAGTTTTAGACACAGTGTTATAAAGCGAGCAATCAACCCAACAACCAACCATCAAAGTGTGACTTTACTCTTTTACCAACCGGACTGGATTTCCTGGGTATGATGTCATGCAATGAGAGCACAAACAGATGAAATCACCAAAACGAACCTACTAACAGTGGCTAAAAGGTGTCGGAACATGATGCTTAGAATAAGAAGGTGTTTGATAATATATCCCTTGAGGGCCTTTACAGTGAGAATTTATAACATTTTCAAAACAGAAAAAAACACATTATTCCTTTGAAAAATAAAGTCACAAACTGTAAAATACACCATTGCTCAGATCAATATGCGGACGGCATTTCCCAATACATCCTCACTTGCTCTGGTATGAGCAGTAGCTTATGGAGGCTGTTGTTAGCAAACATCTAGCAACTGGCAAGAAATTTAATTCAAGTGGAAAACCCCTCATTTAGAAGACAATAAACTTATTAAACCTTAAGATATGTTAAATACACAACTATATATATTGTTATATGAAATAATAACAATAAATTACTATTGAATACTATTCAGTACTACTAGTACTAGTCAGTATTTGGAGTTACATTAGTAACTAACAAACAAATGGAGGTTAATTCATCATTATTATCATATTTATAATTTATAATGATCATTTATTTTAGCTTCAAATTCTACCACTTCTCCTGGTGCTGGAGGTTTTTTATTAACTGTTTAGTTACACTGTATATAAGCAGTAAGTATTTAACAGTATATCTCAGAGTATATGTAAAGTATATTAGTATAACTACGTGTCCTGTGTTCAATAACTCAACTGCTTGAAAATGTGTCTTAAACTTGTGAAGCAGTTTCATCGTAGAGACGCAACATTCACAGATTAAACATTGCACAGCGTTTCGGCCAGACTGTGTTAACGATACTAGATGACACTGTTTTTGGGGTGGGTGCTCTGTATCACTGTGGCACCAGCACCCAGTCAGGCAACAGTAAATACTGATATGATTGTGGAGAACTGAAACCAATTTGACTGTGGCTGATATGTGGAGGAGAACATGTGAGACAGAAAAGGGCTGCATCGAAACTGAGTTGGGACTTTGTTTAGTGTGTTTAAATAGTTATACTGGTGAATATGTTATATATCATTATTACAAATGTCTTATTCTCATTCACCATTTAAGTGATAATGTAGTCATTTGAGAATGACATGATGGGGGAAATATATATAACCACAACTGCTTTCTGTGCATTTTAGCAGTTGGTATAAGAGTCAAATCCACAGGTGCTGAAGATAACTGGTGAAGTAGGTTAAACAGTCACATTTAAACGCAGTAACCTACTAATGAAAGTAGTTCAAACAGTTCACTGAATCTGATCACTTTCAGTAGAAAAAGCAACCTGCTTCCTGCTGCACTAATGATTTTTGCTGTCTGCTGTGCAAAGCCATTTGTCTCCCAGCAGGCTGAACCTTAAGCAAACAACTTTTTCTAGAATCTGTAGGAGCCTTTGTTGACTTATCATGAGCTGCCCACATAAATATTCATCAAAAGAGAAGCTACTTCACATAAATGGATTTTCCAAGTAGTTACAACCATAGGACCTCTCTGTTGCTGATGTTTATTCTGCTTACTGTAAGAAGCATTAAAGCGCTGCTGAGTGGTGTTTCACCCCTCAACACATAGCTGTTGAGGGTCCTGTCAATGGGCCAGTCAATACAACCCCAGTAGTGCAACCAAACAGTATTCAAACCCACAGAACACACAGTTATTCTGCAGAGCAAAAGACACAGATAGACATATACATATAGAAAGATGGCAAACATGTCACAGGCAGACCATTTGAAGTCATTTGTGTCTACCTGATGAATATCCAGTGAAGTCTCTGTTTTGGTCTGTGGAAACAGAAATATTTGTGACCAGGATGGTAGCATTACTGCTAGTGGACTAATTTGATTACATATTTGTTGTTGGGCTCTTTTTACAGTGTGATGTTATGGACTAGCTTTGTGTTTAATAATGAAATAACAAATTTGTATGTTAAATAATTTCTGAGCAAATCACCAATAGACTATTTGTGCCTCAAACTGCTATGGTGGACCTGAGAGCTTAATGCACTACAGCTGAAGAAAACAAATGCAAATAGAAGGTTAAGTGGGTTTCCTGCATGAGTCCAATCTAGCAAACAGACACAAAAGCTTGGTGCCAAGACCGATCCGTCATGCACACTATTCAATTCAATTCAATTCAATTCAACTTTATTTATATAGCGCCAATTCACAACAGAAGTCATCTCAAGGCACTCTACAGTGTAAGGTTTAAGACCTTACACATTAAAAAAAATATACGGAAAGCAGAAAACCCACCAGTCCCACTAGAGCAAGCACTGGGCGACAGTGGAGAGGAAAAACTCCCTTTAACGGAAGAAACCTCCAGCAGAACC